>CM035422.1:82702326-82839826 GCA_020310875.1 Ceratopteris richardii
TTTAGATTTCTCCTCCGATACTTCAAAAGAAGCACCAATGCAAATGGAGGATCTTTCCCATTTACTCTTTAGGTTGAATATGAAATTCCCTTCCTTTAAGGGGCAAGCTTATGAAGATGTAGATGATCATGTGAGGAGATTCATCTCCTTATGTCGAGGTTGAGGACGTCGAAATTGAGAGGATGCAATATTGGTACTCTTCCCATCTACATTGGAAGGCCTTGCCAAAAAATGGTATAGTCAATATGCAGATCACCTCTTTGCCACATGGGAGGCACTGAAGATGAGATTCTCATAGACCTTCTGACTAGGGACTCCTCAAAGAGAGCTCTAGATCAACTAGAGAACCAAAAGATCATGAGATCAAGTAAATCCTTTCACAAACTTCATGCTAGGACTAAAACACTTGTTTCTTGTCTACCACATGCTCCTTAGTGATTTCCTCATGAGAAAATGGATAGAGAAGGCTCTCCCTAGGTCATCCGGGTTGAAGCTTCGAGATTCTCTTGGATTAGATGCAAAACTTAATGATTTTGTTATAGCTCCATCATGCATTGAGGAAGCTAGGCTACATATTGAAGGGGATGCACAACTCAACTATGCTTCAAACTAAGACCCTATCGGGAAACTCAGGAAGGAGTTGCAAGTCTTAAGAATGTAGCAAATTCACCAAGAAGAGAAGGTCATGCCACCACCACCACCATCATGCCACAATGATGATGAGCTAGCTCAACTTTGTCATGAGTTAGAAGAGTTGTGGAGCATGTAGGACATACAAAGGCAGATTTGTACACTATGCAACAATAGTGGACATTCCAATGTTAATTGTCCTAACAAGGTAAGCTCTCAATTCTGTGGAAAGGATGGTCATGAAGCAAGAGACTACTACTACCTGAAGGGAGCATAGCAGCGAGGTAACCCTATTGATTCATATTATGCTAGTACTTCAAATGCACCTAGTAGAGAAGAGAATTGTCCAACTTGGCCAAGGTACAATAGACCATTAATGTGTTACCGTTGTGGAGAGTATGGAGATATGCAAAACAGGTGTCCGTTGCTAGAGGGCAATCCTCCCTACCAGCATTTTCACGAGGCTAAGGATCACTATACTAGAGATTTCCCAAGAAGCTGCCCTACTCCAATCCATATGATTGCAATGTCTCCAAAGGAAGAAGGGATGGCCCCACAATCTTATGTCGTTTCATCATCGACTATGCCTATGATGACTAGGGCCAGGTAAGTGGCATCAACACGTGCAGAGGAGCAACAGGCAATCAAGGAAAGAGAAGCATGTGAGAGGGTTAATTTTGAAGAAGGAGCAGCCATCGAAGAATCTTACGCCACAATGAGAACTTCACTTAAGGAGCAACCAATTCGCCCTTAGGAAAATAATCAAGAGGTAAATATTGAGGAAATCTTGAAAGAAAATTTTCATAAAATCAGGTTATTCTAGTGTATTTAAATGGATGAAGATTTGAGAATTGATCTACTAAAGATTATATAATCTATCTACATAAGCCCGGCTCCTACCATAGATGGTTGCATGGTTAGATTTTCCTCTACACCCTTGACAAAGTACGAAAGTGCAAGGTTATCTATTTTTATAAGAGATGAAGCTCTTAGAATTGTTATCATACATGAGGGCTCCGTCATCAATTCCATGCCACATTTTACAATGAAGAAATTACAACTAAACTCCACCAAGGTGGCACCCTTCATAGTTACATGAGCAAATCAACACAGGGTTGCACCACTAGGAATTGTTGGAAAGGTACTTATGATAGTGCATGCTTGTCACTTTGTTCTAGACTTTGTTGTTATTGCACTCTCAAAGGAAACATCCTACCCTCTATTCTTGGGAAAGCCTTAGGAAAGGCAAGCGAAAGCTCTCTGGGATTTAGGAAAGAACAAAATTATGGATTTCAACTAGCACTAATAATGATTTACAGATATATCTGGAAGAAGGTTCTAACATTGGAAATGCTACTGGCTATATAGTTGACACTCAGGTAATGCCTTCTTTGCCTCAAGAAGATGATACATTATTAAATTGGATGATGGAGAGTGCAGAGTGTTGCACTGTGGAAATCAGTGAAACAAATGAAGAAGTTTTAAAAGAAGCCCAAGTAAGTCACAAAGAGTGAGAAAATGAAAATTGGCACCTGAATACTAACAGGGCTAGGCCAACTGAAATGGAATCATAAAAAAAGGCTAATGTTGAGCGTGAGTGTAGAGAAGACCTCCCATTTTCTAAGATCCCTCAAGTATGGACCAAGGAACATATTGTGGATCACAAGCTCAACTACACTGCAGCATACATTGGGAACCATTTTTCAAGTGAGTCCAAACTTGAAACACTTGCTCAAGAGTAAGTCTTGGAGCTGAAGAGAACCTTCAAATATTCCACTTGGCCTCTTGGTTGTGGCATTGTGCCCCTTTACTACTGAAGGTAACCTCTCTACTTTTTGCCTATGAAAGTTTCGTTGTAAGGTCCTACAAAGATCTAACAGGGATTCAAGAGAGCTTGGATTACATCGAGTACCATTAGTTGAGGGAGCTTCACTTACAAGAAGTATGCCTTATGGACTCAATCCAAAGTATGCAAAGGTAGTAAAACTAGAAATAACAAAACTAGAAGAGGCACGTATTATTCTTCCTGTAGAGCATTCAAGAGGGCTTTCCTCCATGGTTATTGTACCAAAGAAAAATAGTGGCAAAATAAGAGTATGCATTGATTTTTGTGCTTTAAATAGGGTGACCCATTAAGATGGCTTTCCTAAACTATTTACAAAGCAAGTGCTTGAAGAGATAACTAGACACACTTTGTATAGTTTTCATGATGGTTTTAGTGGCTAGAACTAGATACTGATTCATCTTGATGATAGAGACAAAACACCCTTTGTTACTCCATGGGACACTTATGTTTATACATGCATGGCCTTGGGCTTGGAAAAATTCACTGGCTTTGTTCACTAGAGCTATGTATCTCGTATTGGGGAAGTAGTTAACAACTTTCCTATGCATCTTTATGGATGACGTTTCAGTGTTTACAGGCACAAATAGAAGAGCAGTAGCTCAAGATTTGCATGATCACTTGGAAAATCTGAAAGAAATCTTTGAGGAGTATCTTAGAATACGTTTGAAGTTAGATGTTGCTAAATGTTATTTTTTGGTCACTATAGGCACTCTTCTTGATCATAGAGAATCGGCCAAAGAGATACTGTTTGATTAGGCAAAGATCACTACTATTCTCTCAATGTTTATTCCATGGACTCCAAAGGAAGTGCAAAGCCTTTTACGCCATGCAAGATACCATATAACATTTATCGAAATGTATTCAAAGATAGCTAAGCCTCTGTCTAAGCTTACTAGTAAGAAGATTCCCTTCCTATGGAGTCGTGAAGCTAAGAAATAATTTTGTGCACTAAATTTGAGAGTATGTTCTCCTCCACTTTTAACTCTTCCTAACTAGTTATTAGAGTTCCATGTGCGTAGAAATGCTAATCTTCAAGCTATTGGAGCAATCTTGGCTAAACCATCATCACACAAGGTAGACCAACGTATCACCTATGCTAGTGGATTGCTAACCAAAGTAGAAAGAAATGACAACACTACAGAGTAGGAAGATTTGGCTATCCAATTTCTTCATCAAAAGTTTTAGCATTACCTCCTAGGTATGTATCTTATTATCATATCTGATCATCAGCCTTTGAAGTACTTGATTAACAAGCCTAGAGTAGCTCAAAGGGTTTGGGGATGGTTATTGCTATTTGAAGAATTTAATTTTGATATTCACATAAAGCTAGGGAAAGAGCACCACGCACCAAATCAGGTGTCAAGGACTGATCTGAGTGAAAAGGCAACATGTATTAATGATGAACTGGGGGATAGTAGTCTCTCTCTAGTGGCAATTCAAGCTAGTTTGTATGATAGAATTTTATAATTGCTTACATTTGGAAAATTTGGAGAACACTTAACACCTGTAGAAAAGAGGAGATTACTCTTTAAAGACACAACTTACTCACTTATAAATGGAAACTTTTATAGATATTGTCAACATGGTATCTTGAAGAAGTGTGTTTATCCAGAGAAGGTAATTTTTTTGCTTGAAGCAACACACAAGAAAGGGAATGTGAAAGGAGAGGAAGTGGCTCACAAAATCATCCACAAAGGACTATGGTGCCCTCTTACAAACAAATATGTGGTCAAGCTTGCTAAAAAATGCGACATCTGCCAAAGATGGGCTCCTTAGACAACCAAATTGAATTTCCAACCATTAGCCATCTCTAGACGATGGCTACCTTTCAAACGTTGTGGTCTTGATTCCATTGATACCATCAGTCCAACTATTCAACCAGGGGGTAAGAAGTATATTCTAAAGGGCCATATAGTATGTAAGTAACTGGATAGAAGCTAAGGCCACTATGGATTGCATGGCCTTAATGGTGGCTAAGTTTTTGTAGAAACATGTTTTCTCAAGATTTGGTTGCCCACTTGAAGTCTTTAGTGATAGGGGAACACACTTTGTAAATCAATTGCTACAATATATCTTTGATAGCTACAAGGTCTCTCACAAAAGGTCACGTGCTTACAATATGAGGGAAATTGGTCAGGCAAAAAGCTCTAACAAAATTTTGATTGGGTTCCTATGCAATTTAGCTTTTGACTACCAAAGCTCTTCGATGCAACTATTGATCCGTGCGATGTGGGTTTTTTGCACCACTAGAAGGGGAACCACTGGTGAGAGTCCTTTTCACACTATATATGGTAAAGAGGCATTGACTCCCTTTGAATTTATCATCAGAAGAGAAATTAGAGCCACCACTATTGGAATTAAACCTCCCATTAGGAAATTGGTACCATTAGAAGAATATAGGGAAGGAGCAATGCAAAAAGTAGAGGTAACACAAGAAGAGTTCAAACGATTGCATGATAGGTATCTTTGAGCCAATTATCAAGTGTATGAAGGATCCTTTGTTGTGGTGCATCAAATCCCACCAATGTCAACCAAATTGGCACGTAAATGGATAGGACCATATAGGATGGTAAAGTTGTTACCACATGGAGCATTACATCTAGAGGACTTTCAAGGAGAGAAGATGCCCTTGGTAAACATTTCGTGGGTGAAGAATTACTTGAATTAATTCAAGTTAGATGAACTTTGCTCATTCTAGATACCATAGCTCAAAGCATTTTGTTTCAGTTTGATCCATTTCGTGTAGTCAATTTTGTTTTGAGAAAATAGGAAACTAAAAGAATAGTTGCATCAGGATGATTCAAAGCCTTGATGTGGGGGTGTGTAGAGCAGAGGATCTATGAGGAGTTCGAGTGGAAAGATCTCCTTGTAGAAATTGGATCCTTGTATATAGGATATGGTGTTTTCCTTTCAAGAGCATATTCTGAGAAATGGTGGTAACTTCTATCAGGCTGAGTTTGGCTATGTGATGTTCATACTATTGAAAGTGAATGATGTAGAATGTTGAGCCTTGGGGAGATACCTACTTGATCCAACATCTCTTATTTTCTATCTCTCTCTCCACACCACCCCGCTATCTCACCTTTCCTCCATCACTCACTTCCCATCCCACTATGCCCCCACCCCTCCACCATCCCTCCATCCGGCACCCCCTCACTGTCTCCATCCCACACCCCCTCACCTCCGCCATCCATCACCCCCACCATTCTTCACCCCCTCACCTCCATCCTCCACCCTCCCTCCATGCACCCCGCTTCCCTCACCACATCATTTCTGCCATCCCAACATCCCTTAGCCCCTCATCTCTAACATTCCTCCACCCCCTTACCTCAACTCCACCCTCCACCATCCCTCCATGCACCTTGTTTCCCTTAGTCCCTCATCTCTGCCATCCCGCCATCCCTCAACGCTTCACCTCCAACATTCCTCCATCCCCTTACCTCATCTCCACCCTCGACCATCCCTCCATGCGCCCCGCTTCCCTTACCCCCTAATCTCCGGCATACCTCCATCCCTCAACCCCTCACCTCTGCCATTCCTCCACCGCTTCCCTCAACCCCCTCACCTCCGCCTTTCCTCCACCCTGCACACCCCCCCCCCCCGCCCCACCTCCAGCACCCTCCCGAACTCACCTCTCCCTCACACACTCGCCTCCTCTCTCTCTCTCTCTCTCTCTCTCTCTCTCTCTCTCTCTCTCTCTCTCTCTCTCTCTCTCTCTCTCTCTCTCAACCCGCCATTTTCTTCCCCCTGTAGTGCCACACTCCACAACAGCGCACACTTCCAGTCATGTTCTCTCTCTCTTTCTCTCTCTCTCTCTCTCTCTCTCTCTCTCTCTCTCTCTCTCTCTCTCCCGGCCATTGCGAATATGCAGCCCATGCCAGTCGCCTCCTACTCTGCCCCCACCTCGCGGTGTGCAAACCCACCATCCGCTAGCCGAGTGCCACCGTGCAATCTCCACCATAGCCCACTAGTTTCTTCCCTGCGTGGCCCCTCCACTACAGTTTACGTCCACGTTTCCATAGGTCTGATTATTTACAAAATCCGATTTGTTAGTGTCACGAATTCGTTATATTGAATGATAAGCGACCATATCATTATGTCACCATCTTCGTGAAAGGAGAACTAGTCGATCCATGTCAAGAATGAGAGAACCTTGACCCAGAAAAATGTTATGGCTGCGGATGTGGGTGAGATGGCCACATTGTTGCTTGGTGGTGGGCCTTTGAGAGACACTCCCTATCGCTCCAAGCTCCATACCATGGTGTTTGGCATGCATTGAGTGCATGAGGGAGAAAAATCATCTTCAGAGGATATGCTGCAAAAGATGTGGCATATGAACTATGGAAACAACCAATAAAGGGAAAAATTAGTGACGATGTAAACTGATACTTCTTGTTGCAATTAGTCATATCTCTGAAGATGGAAGAGGGATGCGAGAAGTGGATTTTGCAAGTGAGCACATTTGTATCATCCAATGTCAAAGTGAGAAGTGTTGCAGGGAATATTTCTGCCTAACCTTGGCGATATCAGAAGCCTTAATTGTGAAGCTAATTTGAAGAACTTAATTAAGGTTGATTGCTAGAAGCATATTGGGACTACCCCTCCATTTTCGGCCAATCACTTTGGTGCATAGTCAATAAACATTAGGATTCGACAAGGCCCCTTCTAGCCTCTTGGAATCTATAAAGGGAGATGAGTTCCACTCATTGGATATATAGATATACACACATAGAGAATCCAAGAACACATTTCGTCATGCATTATATCCTTCTGTTGGCATTGCGCATTAGATACAAGCACCATTTTATGGTTTACTTTCTGCATTTGGTGCTAGAGGCAAACTATTGGTGGTCGCTATGTGGTGAGTATACAGAGTGTGGGCCTCTGAGTGGAGTTGGCTATTGCCATTGCAATGTGATTGAGTGGTTTGGAACTAATCATTTGGTGTGAGTCTGTGGTATTTCTTTTGGAGCATCTTAATCCTTGTTGTATTCATTGTGTTAGATAGCAATTTTATATTGATTCTGTTTAGTTTCTGGAATGGCATGTGAGCCACTGCATTAGTCATTTGGAGCATTTCTAGCTTTTGTAATCCTTTAGTGAGCTAAGAAGTTGCGTTTCCTCTCTTACGTGCACTTGTCACTTTTCCTCTATCTATATAGTTTCCCGTATAGTCTCTCTTTTGTTAGTGAATGTACCTACACATAGAAATGTTATAGGACATACTTCCCTAAGGAGAACCTCCCTTGAATAGACGACGTATTGGGAGTTTGAGTGCATGGTTTCATTTACAGTTTGGCACTTGCCATCGGTGGATAAAGAAGCTCCGTTTTAAGCACTATGTAACACCTAGATAGCAGAAATAAAGATCACAAACGTGTGCCCCCGTTTGGGCAAAATATAACATTTATAATCAAGATGGAAAAATCAGGAGCATTCCTCATCAAAATTGAAAGCTTTGTGAGTCTCCTATATAGTTCTCCATAAGTTAATTGTGTTTTTATTCTTTTTATATATTTCGTGCTTTTGTTTCTTGCGGAAGTTAGTCTTAAAGCCTGATAATATATCGAAATCTATGAACAAAGAAAGGGTACCGAAACTACAATCACCTTCAGAAGTAAGCATAAATTATTGATTCCTTTCGTAACTTGAGCAGTTTCCACATTAAAAGAATGCATTACAGGTGATGCTGTGGCAATCAAGAGAATCTGTGATAGATTGGCTGAAGCTTCTTTGTTTGGGCATAGTAGCTGGCATAAGCAACATGAATGCACAGAATCACTAAAAGCAGAGATGCATAGAACCAGTAGAAGTAATCTAAATGGCCGTCATTTAGGTCGCTGGGGATCCAACCCTTTTGCCCACCTGTTGTTGTGATTGTCGTAACAGTTGCTACCAAAATCGAGTTCACAAAGTTTCCACAGCCATGGAAAAGAAATAAAATGCAATTGCTTGCCATCCGCATCTCATCAGGAGCCTCCCTATAGAAGAAGTCGAAGCTACTGGCAACATTTATATGCATGCTTGCACCGATAATTAGAGTTTGTGGAACCAGCCATAAGATGGACAACAAGCTTCCATTTTCTGACACGGTCTTAAGGCGCCAACAACTACCGCTGCAAATGCTGTGCCAATGATGCAGAACACAAGTCCAAGCCCCTGCATCTGGAGAGGGCTTGCGTTTTCGCCATAACGTGAGCCCTGACAGCATCGGAGAAGATGACCAATCCACCTAGCTCCTCCAAATGCATTCAGAAACCCAATGAACAACGCTCCAGCAATGGAGAAAAAATTTAGTGAAGCTGGCGGCAAGATCAACCATGGCGTAACCTGTCGATCCATCACTAAAGCTTGCTCTTCGAAAAGTGAGGTCACTAGTGCACTCGTGCCTGTGAGGAATGTGAATGATATTCCGATAGGGATGACACGCAGAAGAGTTTTGAGATCCTGGACCTGCTGAACACTCCAAATGTGCCATGGATTTGGCTCGTTCAACTTGGGGTCTGTGGAGCTCAATACTGCAGCTTTGTCGAGAAAACTAGACCAGAAGAACAAGCCTTAGATACAGAACACAATGCCACGCTACAGACAAACTCACTACACCAGTGTCAACTGAAGAGCAATGTGATCTACCTCATCAAATTTGCGCCTGATGTTCTTTGAATTGAAGGACAAGAAACGCACTTGCTCTCTTGGCATCCATGGGGAATGTGTCCTTCATTACAATCAGGGAGAAAACGCCTTCTCCATGCAGCCACAAACACTTGGACAATACGGATGAGCATATTCCCTGAAACCTTATATACCCGACAGTGTGGTGCGATCACCCATACCAATGCAGCTGCAAGTACTCCACACGCAGTGCATATCCAATAACCCAGTACCCACAACCCTGCTTCATCCACATATGTCACCACCCATGTTGCAAGGAGTGAACCGACGGTGTATGTTATGCTCAGAAGCTTGAAATATAGTTCCTTGTGCTCGCTTGACATGAGTTGATCGGCCCCAAGTGTCGTGAGGTTTACCAGAACAGGTCCTGTAAGGACCATAAATGTGTAGAGTAGTACGATGAATGCAATCCTCAATGCATCTGCAGATGTCAAACTTCTAGAGACCCACAGTATACTGGTCGCGCAGAAGAAGCACTGCCAAATTTCACAAATCACTTCTCAATTCAGTCACATAAATGCAGGGCGTAGTTTTCTAGGTGATGCATTCAGAACATCAGGAACATTAGGGGAATAGCCGTGCACAATTCTAGTGCATTACATGTATTTGCGTCACAAATTCCCTCACAACATATGTATGTATTCAGAAACAAGGTAGCACATCAGGACATTGGCTGACGCATGCATGGCTTTATCCTCGTCGCTATTTACCACATCCACAGAAATGAAATGAGGTCATCATTTCTGTGTTAGAGTTTCACAGATGAATGGATCATAAATGCATGTCAGCACTTCCAGCTCCATGCGTACACATTCGAACATGAACACTTTAGACACAGGCAGGCGATTCTTTCGAACGCATGCATGGATCAAGCATTAACTTTCCGATATGTAGATTTAAGTTATTCATAGGCTAGTTTTTCGGCTCCATCTGTACACATTCGAACATTAACACTTTAGACACAGGCAGCCGATGCTTTCAAGCCCCATGCATGGATCACGCATTAACTTTCCGATGGGTAGATTTAAGTTATTCATAGGCTAGTTTGCAGATTAAATTGCTGCCATATAGGTATCGGCATCTTGTGCTTATGTTGAGCATGCATATAATATCCGCTTCTCCCAACTCCCATTAAGGGATTAATAGAACAGGTTACACCGATAAACACTTCTAGAAAAATTTGTCTCCAAGAAATTATGGCCTAGAACGGTAATTAGAAAGACGTTTGCGTACCACAACAACTAGACTCTGACATATGATACATGTCCAGGCACGCCCAATATATGCGTCAGTAAGAGCGCCTGTAAAAAATGCTATTAGGTAGATTGTTCCAGAGAGAGTGTTAACAGTGGTCGCTCCAGAAACATTGCTCCATCCCCATTCGCCCACAAGAAACACTACAAGGTTCGATAAGACGCCAATTGTCATCCACACGCCGAAGCCGTAAGCACCTGCCAGAACATGGGTTCGTGCATATTAGCAGAGAAGCACGTTGAAAGTACTCTTAGGGGCATGAGTGCAGCGATCCCAATTCAGAATGCAAAGTAAACCACCTTTGTGAATGTGTATATGTGTGTATGTGCGTGCGTAGTGTGTACGCTGTGTAGGTGTGTGTGTGTGTGTGTGCGTGTGTGTGTGTGTGTTCGCGAACGTGTCTGAGAGAGAGAGAGAGACTTCTGAAACCATGTAAAAATCTACGGATGTCTTACAGATAAGACATGCTGAGCACTTCCAGCCACCCAGATCGCGATCGCAAGCAGGGCGACCGAGCCAGTCCGTATATGAAGGAGGGGAGTGATCAACAGCGGAGCGCGGAAGGAAACCATATTCATCTTCGTAGGAAAGCAGCGGACTGCGTTCATCAGCAAGAGGGAAACGCCCATCACCACGCTGAGCCTGTGACAGCGGAAGCGACTCTCCCATGTTGGTTGTCCCAGTTTCTGCAAACAAAGTTTGTGCAAACAAAGAAAAGAGTAATAAATTGTCTCTACAGAATGGCTATTTAAATACTTAGTAGAATGCCGCATTCACTTGTACACTTGCAATTTCAAAAAAATACTTAGTAGAATGCCGCGACTCGCGTGTCCGCGCTCGCGTGATGCGAGAGAGAGAGAGAGAGAGCACATGCGCACAAATCGCCATTTCCATAATTATACAGTCAACTATTAATTAGACAATCAACTATGAATCTGTGGATTCAAGCAAACGAGAAGAAATCCTGAATCCTGATCGAACTTGTTGCGTCTCAAATTTCAATTATTGCAGGTTAGTCACTCGACAAGGCGTTAATTGCACGATGTCTTTCCTGTCACTGCAAGCTGTTTTACAAAACAGATCTGTATGTTCGATCTTTATGTTCCATGTCCAACAAAGAAGATGATTCTTTGCCTCTCGAGTGTGCGCATCGTAACAGAAATGCGCAAGACAAGACTGAACTTCAGCCTTAATTAGATATGCACGAGCCTTAATTAGAATATAATTAATATTGTGCACATGCTTAGTAGTGAAATCTATGCATGCTCGTCCAAATCGGAGAATTTGATCTACAAAATCAAGAAATTCCATGTTCGTGTTTTTTTGAGTGAATCCTATTGGCAGGCTGGACTCTTATACATGAAGGAAGCAACTATGGGATAGATTGCAGTTTTAAGAGAGACCACGCCACATTCAACAAGTGAACATCAAAGATAATGTCCATTAGAAGATTGTCTGCATGTAATGTATGTTGATGAACCCATTGATGAGGTGTCATGTTAAAATTGGTGAACTATAACATTGCTAGTGCATGAGAGAGAGCCACACAATCATTTATCTCTCTATGCTTTCCAAAGATACGATTCACTACGGACTATAATTTTCGAGATAATATGATGGCATATTAAAGATATATCATTGATAAAAGACAGAGATAGAGAGAGGCTTTTTATTAGGATTTATAAAACAAATTGAACGCAGTAAGGATTTTTTTTCTTGAGTTCTTATCATTTGTGCTTAATTAAAACTCTAAACATTTTTGAAATATGACTCTGGATTGGTGTTCAAAGGTATTTGCAAACCACTCAGCCTTCGAGTTATCTTTATTTTGGAAGGGTCTTGGAGTTGACTTGTATTTTAACGTCAATTTTTGAAGTACAAATGATAGGAAAGTTCTTAGTTTCCTTCTCATGATCAGCAGTCAACCTTCCAACGTGCAAATATTATTTCTACTTTTCGAATACCGTAAAAAGAGAATCATTACTAAAATTGGGGAAATTAGAAATGAATTCATGGAAAGAGAGGGATTTTCTTTTTTAGGGTAGCCGTATCTATATATATTTAGAAAAAAAAAAGGGCGGAGCGCAAAAGAAACTCTAAACAACTAGAGAAGCCAACCATATATAGAGGTGGTTTTCAAGAGCTGATAGATAACTTCTCACTCAAGAGTGAAAGACTCTAATCATCAAGGAATTATTTTCTACACTCTAAAGCATTTATTGTTCGCTTCCATCAATAAAAATATGAACCATTATTACTGTCTTTCTTAATTGCTGCTCCGAAAGTTTTTCTCCCCATCCCCGAAAGGAAAAAAAAGAGTTTTTCACCCATTTTGATGGTTCAAGTTCTTTTATTCTTGGAGTTTATTACGGTAAATTTTGTAATGTATCATTCTTTAGTTCAAGTTCATATATTTGTGAATGGATATATAAATAGATACATACATAAGTACAGATACATACACAGAGGCGTTCTTATCTATTTACATATTTACTTTCATACACAGATCCACATATACATATGTATGCACCCCATACATAAATACGTGCATGCATACATACACGGACATACATGAAGACATGATCATTAATATAAGTATTAATTTTTTGTACCATTGATATGGAGATTGGTTCTGACCGTAGAGGTTTTTCTCTAATCCTCATACCATGTTTATCTTAGTTGGAGAAACTAAGCGATTTATAAAACGTTGCTCTATTCTTCCAATCACGAACCCAATTTAATGTCAGTTTAGTTTCTAATGATTGTGTTCTTGAAGCGGGTAAGAAATTGAAAATCTATCCGGTGGAGATATAGGTGGAATTGGAAACAGGGTAGGAGCTAGGGTTCTGGCACTCTGATCGAAGCAATTGCTTCATGCAAAGGACTTGATCATTAATTACCATCGTCCGACTTCTCCTCCTGTGCCCAATCTTCCATTGACTGCCCTGAGTATCCTATCGTGCTTCGCTCTCCTCCGAGAGGGGGAGAATGGAAGCTCATATGTTGTATGCTACTCCACCCAGCGCTGATGAGATCCCTTTATCACCGCTGCAAGCACAGTTGCACGTCCTGTGTACTGTTGAGAATACTACCATCATCAATGCACTTATTCATGGAGGGCATGACTTTATGATGGAAAAAAGAGCAGCAAAGAAAGGTGGACGATGGCATGACTTTATGATGGAAAAAAGAGCAGCAAAGAAAGGTGGACAATCGTCCAGTGATTTCATTTCTGCATCTTCGACTTCAAAAGGGATAAGTGCCTCTATCAAAATCTTTTCATAAGTAATTACTAAAGGAATGCAGAATTTGATTTTTTTAAGCACTCAGGTACTGTTCTCGACTCTCCTTCTTTAAAAGGCAAAGTTATAGTGTGAGGAACTCCCGGTTGCACTACGTTTGATGGTGTTCAATCTGTAAATCATGATGAAGGATCTACTCTTATTATAAACAAGAGTTCCTTTACCCTATGGCAGAGCCAACTCATAGATAGAGTTGTTATTGGGCTCTATCACGGGCCTAGGCCACATAGGAGATACTTAAGCAATGGATTAAGACAAACTGGGAGAATCGAGGCTTATTTGTGCGACAAATTCGGTATTTAACAAATGGTTACTTTCTGTTTTCTTTAGGACTCGAGTGGTGCGCCTAAAGTGATCACAGAAGGACAGCGGATTATTCATTCAATCCCTATTTCCTTTCTTTGTTGGTTTTCTAGTTTTAATCCCTGGGGACCAAAACCTACAAAGGTCCTCGTGTAGATAGAATTCCCGGATCTGCCTGTGGAATTCTACCCTTGGATTGATTGAATGTGTTCTCTTGTTGGAAAGGTGTTAGATCAACATGCTAAAGGGGGGATTAATCTAAAATTGGATCTCTAAGTGCTTGTGGAAATTGACATTACAAAATAGGTCAAGACTTCTCTAGTGAATACGGACTTTGAAGGTATGTTTCTACATGAACAATAGGTGTCTTATAAAAATTTTGCCTAATGCATGTTTAAACTATTATAGGGCAAGGTCAATGGATGAAGGATTGTCCTCTCCTCAAGGGTAGTCCATAGGTAGTGGCTCCTAAGATCAATGAGGATCACATTGCCTCAAAGACAGATTCTACTCGAGGTAAAAAAAAAAACCTCATGTTAAGCAAGAAAAGAAAAGAGGTAAAAACTGGTCAAATTCCTTGGATGTGCTCCTAGAAAAGTTCTATAGCCCTTTTTCCAAGACAAGAGATAAGCCAGGTCTTATTCAACAGTAAATTTCTCTGCCTATCTCCATTGGGGAGCCATCATCAGCTGGTGAATGTGCTAGACAACGGGCCAAACCCATAGACTCTGACCAAGGATGGACTACAGTGGTTAACAAAAAAAACTTACAACTTGGAGATCAGATTACAATACTTTAAATGATCAAGCTAGGAATTCTAACCTAGTGACTTCTGATGACCACAAATTCTCAATCGATCTAAACAACTTGGACAATTTAGATATCAGAGTGAAGCAACAACAAGGTATTGTAATGTATGAAACTCAACCCTATCGAAAGGAGACTAAAACCCCCTTGGGTCAAAATGTATCCAGAGCAAGAGAAAAGGATGGTATTCTGAAATCTAAATGTCAAGACATCCTATACAACTTTGTCTCATTGAATAAGTTAACAAAGAATGTTAGGAAATGATTTCTTTCATTTTTCTTATTTTTATCATGAATGCTTTCAATATTTTGTCTTACAATATCAAAGGACTGTCCGACCCCATTTGTGCTAAATGTATTGCAAAGTGGATGTATGACTTTTCATTCATGCCTGATTTGATTTGCCACTAAGAGTTAAACGTCAGTGGTACGAGACTTCCCCTACATCTAGCTATTGTTTCCAGCAAGCATGCTTGGTACTTCACTAGCCACCCTCAAGGGAGGGGGGGTACCTTGTTAGGTATCTCCCAATCCTTAAATCATTTTACTCGTGAAATCTTCAAGAGTCCCATACATCAATGGGTTGGTGTTGCTCTTACTAAACCTTTTGATTGTATTATAGTAAGTCCTATGTTGCTAATTGTCCCAACCTTAGATCTAAAAGCTGGGAAGAAATTAGTTGTTTGATTGGCCCTCTTATTAATGTAGGGGATTTCAATATGGTTACCACTCTTCATGATAGGTATTGCAACATTAAGGTGAAAAACGGCCAAAAAGGGGTTGGTTGCTAATGAGAGATTAAGGAAATTAACAAACAGAGTCTTTCCACATGTACAAGAATATAACATTGCTGTCTCTTTTAACCATATGAAGAATTTCTTTTTTTAATACAATTTTCTCTAAAAGCGCCACTAAAGTGATGAAGAGTGTCGTATTTAGTGTACAATTTTTTGTTTTGATGCAAAAAAAGATACTTTGGCACACTACACAAAGCATATTCTCGAATTTCCAAGAAGGAATTGATTTTCGAAGATACGAAATATTTTTGGGTTGACAAAATTTCATGATCATTCAACAACAGGCTTTACATCAAATCAAAAGTTTCCATGCATACAAAGCCTTTTTCTCTATAAATACTGCCAAAATTTGTGAACGTCGGTTTCTCGCTTTGAACATTCTTCTTCTTCTAAGTTCAAATGGCTTCTTCTTCTCCTTGTCCCTCCAATCGTGTAACATCATGTGATGTTTACAACAGAAGAGAGGATTCTTTGTGAAAACGTCTTTCTGTGAAAGTAAATGAATGGGTAACTATGCTTCCTAGCTGTAGAGGGGCCCATAAAGTCAAGCGTGCCAAAAGAGACAACACAAGAAACCACTGGAAGGGACGTATTCTCAGTTTCAAATTGAAGAGATGTGGTTGGTTTGCACGAGTACAACATGTGTACACCGCTAAGGATCTTGTTCTAGAAAATCATCTGCAATTCCCTTCGTACTCTAGGTGAAGTTTGACAATGCTCTTCTATCATTCTAGTTGTTCTTATATAATAAAACATATGTTTTTGTACTGCAGATATCTTTCCTTCCAATATTGTGGAATGGAAACCTGTTGAATGTTTAACAGGAACATTCAGAGTTCTTCATAAGGAATATGCATAACTCATGTATGCAGACAAATCTG
The DNA here is from genome assembly GCA_020310875.1 of Ceratopteris richardii. NCBI lineage: Eukaryota > Viridiplantae > Streptophyta > Polypodiopsida > Polypodiales > Pteridaceae > Ceratopteris > Ceratopteris richardii. Next base: position 82,718,818 of record CM035422.1, read on the forward strand.
TTCAATTTTTCAATAGCATAGAGTTATTTGTCCATTATGCAGATTATCATGTGCCACCAGAGAGGAGTTCATATGGAAATCCTGTACATGTACCTGGTCCTTGCATCTCTTCATTAGATTGGGATGCTCCTGATCATTCAACAGTTTCAAGTTTTCTATGCAAAATTAAATTTGACATCCAAAAGGAAATGTCTGTAGGCCGAATTTTGAGAAGGATAAAGATTCAATGGTTTTTGCCTATTCATGTCTTTGTAGCATGCTTTAAAAACATGTTATTACAGAAAACAAAAACAATGTGGTTGAATAGGAGAGTGTCTATTTTAGAGATTGATGATGTTTTAGGTAGGGAATGGGATAGAAAAGAAGCTCAAAAGCTAGGTGACATTATTTTATGTAAACTTAGTCCCAAATTCTCTTTCAATCTCATATCAGATATGTCGATAATCTCTGGTTCTAGGATATGACTATAGAAGGTGAAAAAAAAATCTTGGACTTTGGATAGCCTTGGACTCAAAGGAGAGCTATCCAGAATTTGAGTTAGAAGTATTGATTCATCCAGATTTTCAATCAAGGAAAATAATTGTCACTACAAATTTGAATCTCAGAAATGTAAGGGAGCTCCTAGAATACCTTGATGAGGTATCATCTCAGTGTAGATTCTCAATTGATGATGCAATATTTAACATAAGATCAGAGAAATCATTATCTTGCATAAGTTGCCTACCACCAAGGGTGATTAAGTTCCAACCCTTAAGATTGTAACAAGTTAACCCTGACATTCTTACATAATGTATCTTCCTCTAATAGAAGCTTCTATTGATACTTCCATTGAATTTTCTTTGCAGGATGGTGACAAAGAATGTGTGTTAAATTATGAATTTTAAATGTCTATATTCATATTTGCATTTTTTAATTTACCTTCAAGATTTTGATGAGGTTCTTATTGTACAATGATAAGAATATAAACCAAGACATTCTTAGATATTTTTTAGGTCCATTATTTCATATTTCCATTGATTTTTATTTGTAGGAGTGAATTGATGAATTCAATTATTCCTCTTCATCTAAACTCATATTGGCATTTTTTTGTTTAATCTTAACATTCTGATGAGGTTCCAACTAAGAAATAATTATACAGGAACTTGCAAAAGTTAATTCTAGATGAAAAAGAGATCTAAAATTCAATATCTAATTTCAATTTTATTATTATACTCTATCAAAGGTGCACATTAGTCTCAATTAAATAATTTGATTCTATCCATCTTTTCTGTCCTCAAGTAATGAAAGACAAAATATCATGGTAAACGTAACAAGTAATATAAGAGAGGGTGGAGAACCTGGTGCAAATTCCAATCCAAGGTTTGATATTTCAAAATATGAAGAGCATGACTTAAGGCATAAAACAAAGGAGACAAGATAAGAGAAGATGACCGATGCAAGCAACTAGTGCAATCTGAACTTGTCGGATGGCCCTTATCGCTTAGATTGGTCGTGTTAGCAAACTACAGCGAGAGACTTTAACAAGTGACCTTGCGTAAAGATTTGACTCATGAGTATAAAAACAACTAGTAACAGCTCATCTCATGCAAGGTTGCTAAAACGGGATCTCATGTTGAAATGGACAATACGACCGATGCAAGCGATAGGGGCAATCCAAAATTCTCTGATTCCCCGTATCGCTTGTATCGATCGTGTCCTCTTAATTCTTTATATTCTTCTGTATCTTCTCTAATTTAAACTTTCCAACATGAATGAAGTAAAAAACCCACAATGTATCCATATTTGTGACACGAACAAATTTAATTGGACCATGCAATAAACTTTTGTTTAACTCTCAAGAGGTTCAATACAATTGTATATTTCTCAAGGCATATAAATATTGTAAAGGCAAATAAATATGGTTACAATGACCATCTTCGAGATGAAGATTGGCATAAGAACATACAATTCGAACATAAATAAATCTTCCAACCTATGTTGGTTTTACAATAGATTTCAATCTAAGACTCAAAAATGATTCAGCCCTTTCTATCCTTTTTTGGAGCCTTGTTTTCTCTATTGCTTCTGTCCCTTTTTCGAGCTTTCATCTTGACTCTTTTTGTTGGTCCCATGCTTTAATGGTGTGTGAAGAGGAAGCCCTTTCTTTTTATCTTCAGACGTTTTTTTTATCAGGTGGAGGGGGTGAGGTGAGTCTGGATCATAGGGGCAGATTGCATGTTTCATGATGCCATTTATTGCTCTCTCTCTGATCAAGATGATCCATGCATTTGGGTAGTCTCATAAATTCAATTCAGGACTGTAAAACCTTCTTTCCAAGAATCTCAGAGCATTTGCAATCACTCTCCAACCACGTGATGTTGAGTCTCTCTGCAATGGCACAAAATTTGTATGTATCCAAATTGCTATTTTTCATTCATTTTAGCAATTCCAAGAAAATTGTGATCAATATGCATCTTGTGAAGATTTGCAACACTGCATTGTAAAGTACAAATTAGAATGGATGGCATGGCTTTTAAATAGAGAACAACAAAATCTATAGTAACTTACACTTTTCAATTCCCATGTTGCGATTGAAGAAAATTGAGGAAAAGAGCTTGATATGCATTGAAGTCAACAATAATCAAACTCCAATGGCCCCTGTCAATGAGTTGCATGTAAACATACTTTCTTAAATGAAACAAATATCTTTCCAAAATGAAGATGAATACTTACTTTTCAATATATGGGTAGATAACACATTCTACCTCTTCTGTAAAATCTTTTAGAAAGGACTTGGCATCTCCATGTTTATGCAAAAAACACTGTGTCACCAGAGGATCTAAAATAAATACTTTTCTTTGAACCACTTCCTCACATTGTTGAAGAAGAACCCTATAAATCAAGAAATAAAAATTCAGTTAAGGAACTAGAAAATGAAGCAAAACAAGATCACTTTAAGGCCTCTAGATATACCTGAGTGAAATGTTGACCATAATATTTGATATTTCAACATGAAGCTCCCTCAGCATTTTGTTGTCTTCAGGTCTAATGTCAAGAAACCAATCTTTTTGCCATGGCATTGCAACATTAACTATTATCTGCCCATCTCCTTTCTTAAGGAGCTCTTTATTTTCTTTCTATAACTTTTGAATTTGGATAAAGATGACACTTTCCTCTGTAAATAATCCTTGCTTTTTCCTCTCCTCCTCACTATTTGCTGCAGTTCTAGTTTCATGATCATGAGTGACCTAAGGGTTGATCTCTTCAATGACAACTATTGTTTTGGGTGCTCGAGCTGGAGGTATATTTAAAATATTGAAGAATTTTTTATCATGTTGATCAATAGGAACCAAAGATTTATAAAATTTATATCTTATTCTTGAAACAATAACATAATCCTTTGCCATTAGTGTTACCCTATGAGAATGAGCAACACATAAATAGGCATCATTCATAAAATCAATAGCAAAGTCCTCTGCAGCTTCTTGCAGGCATAGCAGTGCTTGACTTTGCCACCTCACATTGATAAAGGATGAGGTCTTTATTAAAGAACAGAGGTTGGCTGAGATCTTCTTGACAAATCTCATAAATGGAAGTCTAGGGATAAAAAATCCCACAGACTTTTGAGCTCTTCTAATTTCCCTCAAGGACTTTACATGGTACTTGACCCTGTTTTTTGAAGGTTTGTCTGATACATTGGCTTGAACCTTCTAGGGATTTTTCTCCTGGATATTTTGCTCCTCGGCATTTTGTTCCTGGGCATTTTGGTCCTGACCCTCAGGGTACAACTTCCTTGCTCTCTTTTTGGTCCTAGCCATACTTTGCACAAAGTGAGAGTCTTTAGGCAAGGAATTAGGAAAAGTGGAAACTTACTCTCAAAAAGATATGATCAATGACTCTTTCCACTATCAGAGACATGACCGATCCAAGCGATAAGAGTCATCGAGAAATGCCCGGATGTCCCTTCTCGCTTGCATCGGTCATCCTTGAATTCATCATCAAATATCAATCAATACTAGTTCAAATATGTCTTACAATGCAAAATACTCAAGTATCACTAAGAAAAACATAATTTGCAAGCTATGGTCAATGACTCTTTCCAGTCTCAGAAACACGACCGATCCAAGCGATGAGTCATCCATAAATGCCCGGATGTCCCTAATCGCTTGCATCGGTCATCCCTAAATTCATCATCAAATTTCAATAAATACAAGTTCAAATATAGGTAACAATGCATAATACTCAAGCATCACTAAGAAAACCATAATTTGCAAGCTATGATCAAGGACTCGATGCCATTTAAGAAACATGACCGATCCAAGCCATTAGGGTTATCCAACAATCTCGGATGTACCGTGATCGCTTGGATCGGTCGTGTCCATATTACCTAACACAAAGAGCGCTCTCTATAGAAATTGTGAAGAACCAGCTTAAAAACTTGGTGGCGATGGAACCTCGATGCTTGGAAAGTGTTGACAAAAAAAATGAAAGAAAGGAATAGGTAAGCTTAAATAGGTCCCAAAACTGAGTTGGCCTTTGGTGCCACATGGCATGCCACGATTGGTGCACATCATATAGCCGTTGCAAATTCCAATGTCTTTTGCCATGTGGCATGATTTGATTGGTCCAAGTCATCTATCCATTGAATTGCCACGTGGCACTTAGTGATTGGTCCACGTCATTCAACCGTTACTTCCTCCCTGCTCGCCTATAAATAGCTACTTCCTTCACAAACTCAAATTTTGAACCTTCAGAGAATTTGTCTCATTTACATGCGTATTTTTCTTTCGTCCCCGACATGATCGATACAAGCGATTTTCCCTGTTTGACCTACATTGACTCGCGTTAGTCGCTTGCATCGGTTGTGTTCTCCTCATAGACATACAGGAGAAGCTACATCTAAGATGGAGGGAGTGAATGAGATCCTTAGTGTCTCTCCATCAGAGAAACTTCTTGATTTCATGGTTCAAGAAAGGTTTAACTGTAGATTAGTTTCCTGATGCAATGATGATATTGAATGCCAAAATTGATATTGAAAAACTCCTAGAGAAATAAAAACGTTTTCTTAAGGATGAGTGGAGATTTTCTTGGGGTTGATCAATGGAAAGATCCTTTCTATTTCTCAGAAAACCTATTTCCATCCTCACATCTTTGGGAAGGATCCAATAGATAGGGCTAAAATCACAAGAAAATGCAAAAGGATATCCCCTTTGCCAGGGAAGCTTGATTAATGCCCAGAGTATGAAAAGGACTGTTGCTTGCTCCCTTTAAAAATTGCCTTCTTGATATGGCTTGATCACATCGCAGTTGAAAAGGAGGAAAATGTTCATGTTGAAGAAGAGCCTTTCTTAGAGGTGACACTTGAGGGAAGCTCAAAAACTATGAAAGGTGTCATGGAGATTGTTGAGGAGATCAATCTCCAAGCAGAAGAAGAGCAAGTCAAAGGTTTTGATGTGGCCACTTTTAAAGCAGAAATAGCAATAAGGGATCCAACTGAAGAAGTTCAAGTGTCTGAGAAGTCCCTAATTCTCCCAAATCTACCTTTTTACTTTATCTCTGAAAAAGAGTTTATACCTCTATTTTACATTCAGGAACTTTTCAATCTAAGGGAGGACTACTACCTTGCAGCTAGAGCTGAGTCAGAAGAAGTTGCAAGGAGATTCCTCAATAAGAAAGGAGAAAGAAAAGAAGAACTTTTGTGTCTTGATTTGGATTTGTCTAATGAAGAATTCAAAGATTCATCACAAGCTCTTTCAAAATGCTTTGAGAAGCTATCTCAGAGAAGCCAAGAGTTGTTGATGAAGAGTCTGATGAGCATCAGAAGCAACTTGGAATATAGTTGTTTGGGCACGACTATTCATTCTTGGATCTTGCTGAGGACAAAGGAACAATTTGTATTGACTGAAAAGAGCTCATTGAGGAGGAAGATGAGGTCAAGGTATGTTGTTTAATATATTCTTATGAATTTAAGGTTTTGTCCGAGATCTCCATTTTTAGTGAGAAATGGACCACGACCAATGCAAGCGATAAGGCCCATCGGATAATTTCGGTTGGGCCTTATCGCTTGCATGGGTCGTGTTCACACTTGAAGAGGAAGATGAGGTCAATGTATGTAGTAAAGTATATTATCATGATTTTAAGGCTAAGGAGATGAGATGCGACAATCGGTTTTCTCTAAGGTCTCCATTTAGACTATGAGAAGTCAGTCATGACCGATGCAAGCGATAAGGCCCATCAGATATTTTCCATTGGGCCTTATCGCTTGCATCGATCGTGTTTGGACTTCACGAAGATGACGTCAAGGTATACAGTTAACTATATTCTCAAGAATTTTAGGCTAAGGATAAGAGATGGGACCGATGCAAAATCTCTAGCTTGTATCGGATTTGTCCAAGCTCTCCATTAGAAGTGTCACAAATCGATCACGACTGATGCAAGCGATAAGGCCCATCGGATATTTTCCATTGGGCCTTATCGCTTGTATCAGTCATGTCTAGGAGTTGCATGCAACATTGATAATAGATATCTGGCTTGTAAGAATTCCCCTCATTCAGTAAATATAACATGTTTCTAGGTAGTTTGCAAAGAGATATTAATGACGACCGATGCAAGCGATAACGACGGTCTGAATTTCTCTAAAGACCGCAATTGCTTGCATCAGTCATGTCTCTTGCTTTTTGTCTAATTGTTTCAAGTTAATTTTCATGACTCCTTAAGTGTGCTTGCACTTCATCTGACCTTGTTTTTTCATTTTTACCACAGTTAACTTTATTGGATGAAGACAATTACCTTGGCAGGGGCAAGGGAACAAGAAAAGCCATATAAGAGAAAGGAAAAGCAAAGGTGGATATTCATTCTATTATCCACTATCTTCCAAACTTGAACCTAGACACTTTTTGTGTTATTCACAAGCATTATAGTGAGGAGACAGACTTTGCATTGTTCTGCTTGAGGACTCTATCAAAATACATGGGTTTTACTCCAATACCCTTTAATGCTTTCAGAGTTTTGCTGCTTGAAAAAGAAGCTGCATTCAGAATTTTTGGATATGCCCAAGGAATCAATGCTTCAGGGGTAGGGTACTTTCTTTGTTATCCAAGCTATGCAATGGCTGCAAGGGTGTCAGATTTAAAAAGCATTGCTGGATACAGAAGAAAAGAGTTCCTCAGATATAGAGGTGATTTGCCAGAGCTAAGCTCTTTAAAGAGGCTCAAGGAATGACTTCATTTTTTACAATTCTATATCTCAACAAATGTACATATAGAGAAATTGCCCAATGTGATATAAGACATTGCAAATTTTTTTGGTGTAATTGATCCGTGGCCTAATATTAAATGATATTGATCCATGATCTGTTCTCTGGTCAAAGTCATTTGATGGTAATAGACATATTTCTTTTTCAAAGATTAATACATCATGAAATGTACTAAAGAACCAATCAAAAAGCTCTCTGAAGGCATTGCTCTTTGTTACTCCTCCTTTCCTTGTACACCTAAAGAAGCTTGTCCTTGCTTGATAATGAGATTTTTCCATGCCTTGGGTGTTCCACATGGCACGTGGTTCTTTTTCTACAAAGAATGCACCATGCACAAGAAGAATATGCTAGAAGAGTAGAAGAATCTCATTAGATCTTTATTTCAGTTAAAAATAAATAAACTGAATAAAATATCTTTGGAACTCACCAAGTAATATGTTATGTCTTTGGCACCCCATGCCTCTATGATGGTTTCTATAAGCTCTGTGGTCGCCTTTCTGAACGTAGTGCTTTGGAATAGCGTGCTTTGAGTCGTGGTCCGCATAAAGGACAAGCACGGTAATTCGAAATCGATAAATCTGAACATTCACCATAACCAGGCTAATCATGCATTGTCCACATAAGTATGCCTTGCACTCGCACGTCTCATCTTCTTATAGGTTGAGACATGTCACGCACAATAATCCCATCCCATAAAATGCGCAGTTCTTCCACAAGTGGTGCAAGATATACATCCATGTTTTTTACCTTATACTTACCTGGTACAATAAGAGCTAGAAAGAGATGACCTTTCTTTGTGGCCAACCAAGGTGGGATATTATAATTGACCAAACATACAGGCCATCTGCTCCATGAAGAATTGCGTAATCCAAATGTATTCACTCCATCCATAGCTAGGCCTAGACGTATGGATCGAGGCTCACTAGCAAACTCTGGCCACTTACTATCTATGTGCTTTCAAGCATCAGAGTCAGCAGGCACTCACATTACATTATCTGTAGACCTGCTTTTTGTATGCCATGACATTAACTGAGCTATAGATTTGTATCTAAACATGTTCTTAATTCATGGAATAATAGGAAAGTGGCAAAGAACCTTTGAGGGGATGGCTTTGCCTACAACCTCTTCTCTAAATATATTTGCTCCACACTTTCGACATACGTGGAGATGCTCATACTCATTCAAAAAGAGAATGCAATCATTTGGACAAGCATGAATTTTAGTATAATGCATTCCAATGGACTATAAAAGCTTTTTTGCATCTCCACGTGTTGGAGGCATGGGTTACCCTCTGGCAAAAATTGATCTTTAAGAAGCTTGCAATAAGCAATTAAAACGATATTCGTAAATAAAGTTATTGTGATACAACAATGAAATCCAGTTTGTTCTCCACTTACTTGAACAATTCAGTGACACTAGTATCTCACCATCCATAAATGGATTGCAGATTGAGCATCGCAAGTGACACACATAGTACAGATATCTTTCTCCATTGTAAAGTGGTAAACGAGCTAGTCCTCACATGTTTTCATATTCTTCATCGACTTCTGATCGTGGAATTTTTATTGTGTCCATGAAACCCTCGACACCTTCTCCACCATCATGATCTTCGTCCATGTCATAAAATGCTTCAAGCATCTCTTCCATATGTTCATTCTGTGTAATACTATTAGTACTTGCTTATACGTCTAAGTCCCTTTTTGCTCTCTTTTGTCCATGAGAGGTAACCGATGCAATGTCGTTTCGGGTCCATCTGCTCACCTGGGGGACCATGTGAATGATAGCATAGGTTTTCCAGTCGACTCCTATCAAAGGATCCATACTCTCTAACATGTGTAGTACAAATTTGTCGTTTTCGATAACTTTGATACTTGCACTTTGTGCAAGGACATGCCATTCTCTCTTCAGGATCCAAAGAAGCCATCTGCTACAATATGGATATTTTAGAACCTTTGTTTTTTTATTAAACCTAAAAATCATACTCTTAAAGACTTAAACCTGAAATACCAAACCTAAATACTTAAATACCTTAAAAAATCAAAACCCTAATTTTAAAACCCTAATCTATATAACTATCCTATTTTATCTATATATTCAGATTTTTTCTTAATTGATCCTGTTTTATATATATATATATATATTTATTTATTTATTTATTTCTATTTGTTTCCTCTTAATTGAGTTATATGTATGCCTAAACCCTAAAACCCTAATTTTAAAGATCTAGACCTAAACTATGTATATTTCTATACACATGTGTATATACATGTATATATGTATTATATGTGTATGTGTATGTGTGTGTATATGTTATGTAGGTGTTAAAAGCCTAAAATCCTAATCAAAATGACCTAGACCTAAAATATGTATATATATGTATGCATGTGTATATATATGTGTATATATGCATATATATGTGAATATAGATAGGTGTATAAGTATGTGTGTTTGTGTATGTGTATGTATATTCACTCTATTTAAAATTATTAAAATTAAAGCTATTTTTATATATTTAATTCTATATATTTCATTTATTTATTTAAAACACTAGTTCTTATCATATTTTATTATCTATATAATTATCCTACTTTATATATATATATTATTTATATATTCAGATTTTCTTCTTAATAAATCCTATTTTTATATATTTTATTATAAATATTTAATTAAATGATTTAAAACACTAGTTCTTTTTATATTTATTTATCTATATAAGTATCCTATTTTATATATATATTTATTTATATATTCATATTTTTTTCCTTACTTAATCCTATTTTTATATATTTAAATCTTTATATATTTAATTAAATTTTATTTAAAACACTAGTTCTTCTTATATTTACTTATGTATATAATTATCTTATTATATATATATATATATATATATATATATATATATATATATATATATATATATATATATATATATATATATATATATATATATATATATATATATATATATATATATATATATGAATATTTATTTATTTATATATTTAGATTTGTTCCTTACATAATCCTATTTTTATATATTTAATTTTAAATATTTAAATATATATATATATATATCTATATATTTAACTAAAATCCTAATCTTAAACATCTAGACCTAAAATATGTATATTTTTGTATGCATGTGTATCTACATGTATATATGTATTATATGTGTATGTGTATATGTGTATATATGTTATGTAGGTGTTAAAACCCTAAAACCCTAATCTTGAAGATTTAGACCTAAAATATGTATATTTCTATATGCATGTGTATCTACATGTATGTATGTATTATATGTATATGTGTGTTTGTATATATATGTTATGTAGATATTAAAACCCTAAAACCCTAATCTGAAAGACTTAGACTTAAATCTGAAATATTAAAACCTAAATACTTAAACACCTATAAAAATCTAAACCCCTAATCTTAAAACCCTAATCATATTTTATATACATATTTATTTATATATTCAGATTGTTTTCTTATTTTTCTCTATATGTTTTCTTAATATAAATATAATTGAGTTATATGTATGCCTAAACCCTAAAACCCTAATCTTAAAGATCTAGACCTAAAATATGTATATTTTTGTATGCATGCGTATCTACATGTATATATGTATTATATGTGTATGTGTATGTGTGTATATATGTTATGTAGGTGTTAAAACCCTAAAACCATAATCTTAAAGATTTAAACCTAAAATATGTATATTTTTGTATGCATGTATATCTACATGTATGTATGTATTACATGTATATGTGTGTTTGTGTATATATGTTATGTAGGTATTAAGACCCTAAAACCCTAATAAAAAAGACTTAGACTTAAATTTGAAATACTAAAACCTAAATACTTAAACACCTAAAAAAATCTAAACCCCTAATCCTAAAACGCTAATCATATTTTATATATATATTTATTTATATATTCAGATTGTTTTTCTTATTTTTCTCTATATCTTTTCTTAATATAAATATAATTTAGTTATATGTATGCCTAAACCCTAAAACCCTAATCTTAAATATCTAGACCTAAAATATGTATATTTCTGTATACATGTGTATATACATGTATATATATATTATAAGTGTCTGTGTGTATGTGTAAATAGCTTAAAAATCCTACTCCTATTTTTATATATTTGATGTAAAAAAAAAACTTCAAAACAAAAAGTTTATATATTTAATTATATATATTTAATTAAAACACTAGCATGTGTGTATATATGTGTATGTGTGTGTATATGTGTGTATGTATGCATGTGTGTATATATGTGTGTGTATGTATGCATGTGTACATGTGTGTGTGTATGTATGCATCTGTGTACATGTGTGTGTGTATGTATACATGCATGTGTGTATATGTGTGTGTGTATGCATGTGTGTATATATGTGTGTGTATGTATGCATGTATACAGGTGTGTGTGTATGTATGCATGTGTGTACATGTGTGTGTATGTGTATGTGTGTGTATGTGTATGTGTGTGTATGTATGCATGCATTTGTGTGTATGTATGTGTGTATGTATGTGTGTATGCATGTGTGTGTGTATGTATGTGTGTATGCATGTCTGTGCGTATGTATGCATGTGTGTATATGTGTGTATGCATGCATGTGTGTATATGTGTGTGTATGTATGCATGCATGTGTGTATATGTGTGTATATATGTGTGTGTGTATGTATGTGTGTATATGTTTGTGTGTATGTGTATGTATGCATACATGTATATATGTGTGTGTATGTATGTGTGTATGCATGTGTGTGTGTATGTATGCATGTGTGTAAATTTGTATGTATGTGTATGCATGCATGTGTGTATATGTGTGTGTATGTAAGCATGCATGTGTGTATAGGCGTGTGTATGTAAGCATGCATGTGTGTACATGTATGTGTGTATGTATGCATGTGTAAATGTGTAAATGTGTGTGTATGTATGCTCTATTTTCCTATCTCTATCTTCCTTTCTTTCATTATTCTTTATCTATCACTTTCTCTCTCTCTCTCTCTCTCTCTCTCTCTCTCTCTCTCTCTCTTTCTCTCTCTCTCTCGCTCTCTCTCTCTCTCTCTCCTCTCTCTCTTTCTCTCTCTCTCTTATTGGTGCATTTTACCCAAGCCTACATGCTTGATATATTTGATATTATCCTCATTTGTAAGTCACATGAGTAGTCATGTGAACACCTCTTGTAAAAGAGTACATTTTATCTCTTGTAAATGGAAAAAAAAAAAAAGAAAAGGATGGCTTACCTCATGCATGATGTAAAAGCAAATTTGTGGCTATAACTACCAAAATCACGAATTTTTGAGCTGAGGGAATCTCTCCTAACTTTGGGGATCACTTTTAGGTGGAGCCATTCGAATTCGAATTCAAAACTCCCTCCAAGAATAGCTATAAAAGGAGCAAGAAGGAAGAGGCGATTAGCAAGCCTTGTACGTGACCACTTCATGTCATTTTGTAGAGATTGAAGAGCTTACTCCATAGCTCTATCATTCTACTCCCATTGTGCAAAGATTCATTGCCAATGTGGTTGTAATCATATGTGAATCTATACATTTATTATCATCTACCTCTCTGTTTTGTTCTCTGCTATACTCACTCAGAGCAGTAACTTCAGAAGGTCATATCTCGCGTTTTACTGAACCGTTTTCAGTGTTTTAAAGTGCGTTGGATAGCTCTCACTGTCTAGTTTCTACCTATAAATTTTCAAGGTCATTGGATTTATACTTTTGGAGATATGTGCATTTTACTGCTTACTGGTCTATCTCTGCAGAGCCCCGAGAATTGTGGGAATGTTCCAGAACTTGATGAAACTTGTTCTCAGTGCTCAGTCCATCATTTGAAGTGTTTTAACTTGGAATAGGAAGCTTGCTAAGTCTATTTGCTATGCCCAAAAGGAATTTTTCTAATTCCTTCCAGGTTGAGAGCACTGTTCATTTTTTCCAGCAGGTGTATGTCCAAAAATAGCAAGTTTTGGGAGCTAGTCATTTCGCAACTTGTCGGTCTTGACTTAAACTTTTGGGATACATGTTCCAAAGTACTTGGCTGATATTTTGGTGGATTTAGGAAGCTCAAAGGGTCTACTAATCAACTCTGAAGTCTCAGTTGGCTGGTGTGAAGCTGGTTGTAGCGGCACCTACTCATCTTTGGATTGCATCCACCATCTCTCTTCACATCTCTCTCTCTCTCTCTCTCTCTCTCCTCTCTCTCTCTCTCACACCTCTCTCTCTTTCTCTCTCTCCTCTCTCTATCAATAGAGAATAAAACAATCACTTACAAGTATGTCCCTCTTTTGGATCGTTATCGTCAAAGCATAATGTATGTCACCTATTGTCCAATTCCCAACAATCGATGCCAAAGAACTTTTGCAAAATCAAACAAAAGAGAAATTATAAAACCTAAAGCATAGAGAACCACAAATTCTAACAGTATGCATAGCACTTACCAAGATGTGAGATCTAAGCCGAGAGAGAACGTGTGTGTGTGTAGAGAGAGAGATGTGTGTGTGTGTGTGCACAATACAATGCAGGCTGCAATTTGGTTCGCGCACGCAAGTTCGACAGAAGACCAACAGTACTCAAACATGCACAAAAATGTGAAGTTTTGCTCTCGGGTTTGCGGTATATTTAAAACTCACCCTCGGTATATCCGTCGGTATATGCGTCGGTATGTGCGCCGGTAACTTGCAATAAGTTATCGATGCTTATACCGACGGATATACCGATGGTCATACCGATGCATATACCGACGGCGGGGGGCACCACCGACGATCCGTTAAAACGGTCATACCGACGGTCACTTGACCGTCGATATTGGTAAGTGACATTTTCCAATACCCATACCGATGCCGAGTGTGACCATCGGTATATGCAGCGTCCGTATGCCCCTCATATGTTGTAGTGCATGTGTGTGTATGTATGTATGCATATGTATGTGTGTATGTATACATATGTGTGTGTACATGTATGTTTGTATGTATATGTGTGTGTCTATATTTATGCATGTATATGTATGTATCTACATGTATGTATGTATGCATATATGTACATGTTTGTATGCATATGTGTGTGTATGTAATATGTAAGTGAGTGCATGTATCTACTTCATTGAGTGTGTATGTATATGTATATGTGAATGCATGCATGCATGCATATGCATGAATATCCATGTGAGTGTGTATCTATCTATGTAAGGGAGTATGTATATATATATATATATATATATATATATATATATATATATATATATATATATATATATATATATATATATATATATATATATATATATATATATATATATATATATATATATATATATATATATATATATATATATATATATATATGTATGTGTGTGTGTGTGTGTGAGTGTGTATGTATATGTATATATGAATGCATGCATGCATATGCATGAATATGCATGTGTGATGCTATGTGTGTGTGTATCTCTCTTTCTCTCTCTTTACCTGTCTCTCTTTCATCTCTCTCTCTCATTCTCTGCTTTTCTTTCATCTCTCTCTCTCTCTCTCTCTCTCTCTCTCTTTCTCTCTCTCTCTCTCTCTTGTATCTATCTCTGTCTCTCTCTCTCCTCATTCTCTTTCTCTATTTATGTTTGTCTAGATCTATCCCTCTCTCTCACTCTTTCATCTCTCTCTCTCTCTCTCTCTCTCTCTCTCTCTCTCTCTCTCTCTCTCGCTTTCTTACTCTATTTCAATAGAGAACAAAACAATACATCGATGTAGTTCTTTGGATTGTTGTCATGAAAGACCACTTGATGTTGTCTAAACCTTCATGGAGGACACAAATGATTTTATGCATAACAATTTTAATAGTATCACCACATTTTGACATCTCTAGACCCCTTTTGCATTGCTTCAAGATTCAAGAATAAATAACTTAAAAAGAGTTTTCAAGGCTATTTTGGAGCCCCCTCTACAATTTTCAATGGAGGAGGGTTGTCAAGAACTTGCCAATGGAGATATCTTTCATCTTCTTGGAATTTGGATGGATTTTGATATCTCCATGATCTAGCATGTGATCAACACCTTCCTTCTGCTAGTAATTATCTATTTCTTGGCATGTTGGATACTGGAAGACAATGATTTAGTGTAATTAGAAAGAATATGTGGAAATTTCCTTTGGAGTAGTCACATTAGGAAAAAACTGGGCCCTGCATGGGCCTTCTCAAGATTCCTAATTTTTAGCAATTAAGCTTAATCTTGTACTTTGTTAAGGGAACAAAGTGAATTTAATAGAGAACTTTTTGATAGGCTGGAGTAGGCTTTTTACACTGAGCTAGGATCTTCCCTCTCTTGTGCATAAAGAGAGAGAGAAAAACCACTTTCCACCTCATCAAATCCATCCATCTTTATGAATAAAAAAAAGACTTTTCTAGAAAAGTCTCTTTTAAGTTATTCTTTATTCAAAATAGCCCATACTTTTATGTATATGTCAGAAGTCACTTTTCTAAGTCTTGCTTTTATAAAACCTACTTTAAAAAAAAAAATACTTTTCAAAATCCCTCGAAAAGTTAAGTGGGGCATCATCATACTCGTAATTTTGGTTGTCCCAAAACAAGAATATTTGAAAAAAAGCTTATTTTCCCTTTTACACACTCAAAAAACTCATTTTGACCTATCCACATACCAAAACACACTTGTATTCTTGCACACAGCTACTATACAAGCCATTCCAGCCATCTCTATGCTTATTCCTATTCCGTGCTAGAGTTTTGGAACATCATGCTGCTCACATGCATTTCAAACATGACACTAGCACCAACACGTGCTCCTCATTCAAAGAGTGTAAATGTTCGTGTTCCAACAAAATTTGCACCAACAACTAGAGGTAGCAATGAAAAAGATTCTCAAAATGAACGACATGTAGCTCGAGAGAAGAATATTGATCTTTGGGTCAATGTTGCTTTTTATCTCTTAGATTCAAAGTCTAATGTTCATCCTAGATTCCATAGATCTCCACATTTCTACAGATCATTTGTAGCGGTGAGGTTGGACTGCTAGGCTATTGCAAGGGATTGTCTAACCATTCTACATCTATAGCAAATTAGTGGATGGAACAATGTCATCACAACCATTTCAAGATACAAAGTTTAGAAAGTGTTATACACACTTTAGAAAGTAATATCAAATATTTGGATGAGCAAAAAAATAGACTCCAACAAGATGTGGAAGAAAGGGAGAGCACAATTACAAAGTTAAAGCCAATCTTACACAAGTAAAAGAGACTCAATTTGGGATGAGATATAGGAAAGGACCATTATCATCCTTTCAAGCTCTTTCAACTAGTGGAGGAGCATGGAAGCAACATGTATATGCACTTAGGTTTCTATTTCGCTTGTTTATTTATGTTAAAAGACTTTTAGATTGAGTTTCTTATTATGGAGGTCATTTGTTGAAGATGCGAGTGCTTCCTCAACAATGGAGGATCAATTGATGTTTCTGAATTCTTGTCTTAGAAACAAACATGTGCTTATGATTTTGGATTAATCAATAGAAAATCATGTCAAAACCCGTGATTAAAGATTTTGCAGGCAACTGAGAAGATATTATTAGTCCTAGTGAGGTACAGATGTTATGTGATGAAGCACGTGTTAGTACTAAAGCATACACTGCATTGTAAAATCTTTTGCAGCCCGTTCAAAACAAAGATATTTTCCAAAGCATTTTTCCATGCCCTTACAAGGTATCTCCGAAGAAGAAGATAACCAATGATGATGTAGCCAATACTCTTGGCAATTGCTTGCATACAAAAGATGTTATGTCTCCATCCATTTATCATTCATCTACATTAAAGAAAGAGTTGAAAAACTCATATAGAAAAGGATTCATCTACACAAAGTACAACAATATATTTGTCAATTTCGAGAGGCTTCAAAAGCTTTCCGAGGAATCACTTGGTCGGAATGTTTGTGAGAAAGCCGCCTTCAGAGCCTCCCATGTAGTGAAATGGCCATCTGCATACTGACTATACCATTTATCTGCAAGGCCCTCCAATGTGGATGGAAAAAGTGCCAACATTGCATCTTCTCTATTCTGCAGACCACGTCCACCGCATAAAGAGATAAATCTCCTCACATGATCATCAGCATCTTCATAAGCATGTCCCTTGAAGGTAGGGAACTTGATGTTGATCCTGGAGAGTAGATGAGAAAGATCCTCCATTTGGACTGGTGTCTCTTCTGACGTATCTGAGGAGAAGTCTAGAGTTCTCCTATACCCCTCTTTTGACAATGGTGTCGCACCCAAATCAATAGATAAATTTAGGGAGGATAGAGGGGAGGTAGACTCACTAGCCGTGGTTATTGCTAACTTGTTAAGGCTCCTTCGAACACGAAGAGATTCCTTATCTGCTCGTGTATGGGTCATGTACCTATTCGCAATTGCAATAGGGAAAAACACCTCTCATAGAAATGCAAAGGTCCCACCAGGCGTGCCAAACTGTAGAGGAGGTACTGGGGTATCCGCTTTTAACAAAGGTAGAGAATGAAGATTAAACACGTCTACCGCTTTTAACAAAGGTAGAGAATGAAGATTAAACACGTCCAGTACGTCACCTACTCAAGGGGGTTCTCTTTAGGGAAGTATACCCTTTAACATTTCTGTGAGCAGGCAGACAACAAGAATTGTACAGAATGGTAAATGCTTCAGAAAATATGGACAACAAATGACCAAGGAAGACCAATCACTTCTTGATTTGATTCAGATGATTACAAGGTTGGTCAAATGCTCAAAAGTGCAGGCTTAGAAGGCTAACATGCCATCCTAGAAATAAATAAGCTCAATGCTCAGAATCTTTTCATCAGCTTAAGGGCTAATTACATGCAGTCTAACTCAGAACAATACAAACGGTAGAATTTCTCAAGAGAATAGGGATTAATCAACACACTGACTCGCAGAAAGGAAAATAAATCCAAGCTACTCTCTTACACTATAGCGCTCATAGCCCTCCACTGAGAAGCCTACCCTCTGTATACACACTACAGAATAGCTCCTACAATAGGCTTGAAACCACGAAGTGCAAGTGAGGACTTCTGCACGTATACACGAACCTCTGTATCTCTAAAATTGTTGTATCTTGTACATGTACTCCAGGTGTACCCAAATGAGCACAAATCCCTTGATTTTATAGGTCTCAATAGGCCAAGAGAGCCTTGCCGAATCTTCACGTCCACTGATCACGCGCCGGTTAGTCACCCAAAATTGGAGGGTAGGTCAAATATTCCCTTGATTTGAATTAGATCCACAAAAATAGGTAGTCGCCGTGAATGGTTGGCGGCAACATTTGTTCATCCACTTTTACTTTTTACCATGCACACTTTTATCACATGCCCTTTTGTAGTCAAATTGAGATCTTTACTTTATGTTGCCGGTGATTTAAAAACACCCCTTGAGTGTGAGAAAGGGAGTGTGAGAAAGGGAGGGTGACTTCACAAATCCTAGAGCCCCAAGAAATAATTTAATTTGAAAGGTCATCTCCAAAGCTGGCTCGAAGTACTCATTTGCATCCTCAGACTCATCAAGCTTGTGTTTGATGAATTGTTGAGCCAGGGAACGCAGACGGCCTAAATGGGGCACACTCACATCTCCATCACGGTGCACTCTCTGTAGCAGAACCTTTACAACCTTTTGACTTTGCTCCTTGAATCACGTCCAAACATGTCAAAGAGAGTTGGCCGAATAATCCCCACCTCAAGATCATCATTTCCCGTTTTACTTCCAAGAAATGTCCTCTTTAAGGCTCCATATCTGTCATCTCCTAAGATGGCCAGGACTGAAGAATTGCCTCCGGAGTTTTGCATTGTTCCTATGTGATTGTGTGATTGTGAGTGACTGTGTGTATGTGTTTGTGTGTGTGGGTGCGTGTGTGTGAATGTGTGTGTGTACGCGGGGTATGTGTCAATGTGAAACTGTGAGTGTGGGTTTGTGGGTGTGTGTTTATGGGTGTGTGTTTGTAACTATGAGAGTGTGTGTTTGTGATTATGAAGGTGTGTGTGTGGTTGCATATGTGTGTATCTGTGTGTGTGTGAGTGTATGTGGTTATGTGTGTGGAGATGGGTATGCCGGTGTTAAGTATGTGTGTGTGCACATATGCGAGGGTGTGTGCATGCGGGGGGGGGGTTTGAGGACCTAGGGGCGGAAGGCTGAGGACTAGGCGGGGGAGGGTTGAGGAGGTAGGGGCGGAGGGCTGAGCTAGGGGCGGATGGAGGGGCTAGGGCGGAGGGCGGGTGTGTGAGGGGTGGGGGGCGGAGGGCGGAGGTGTGAGGGGTGGGGGGCGGAGAGCGGGTGTGAGGGGCGGGGTGCGGAGGGCGGAGGTGTGAGGGGCGGGGGGCGGAGGGCGGGGGGCGGAGGGCGGGTGTGTGAGGGGCGGGGGGCGGAGGGCGGAGGTGTGAGGAGCGGGGGGCGGAGGCGGAGGGCGGGTGTGTGAGGGGCGGGGGGTGGCGGGTGGGTAGCTA
This sequence comes from Ceratopteris richardii, assembly GCA_020310875.1. Classification (NCBI taxonomy): domain Eukaryota; kingdom Viridiplantae; phylum Streptophyta; class Polypodiopsida; order Polypodiales; family Pteridaceae; genus Ceratopteris; species Ceratopteris richardii. The sequence goes on from CM035422.1 coordinate 82,738,533, forward strand.
CGGAGGGTGGGTGAGGAGGCTGCGGGGGGCGGGTGAGGGGGGCTGCGGAGGGCGGGTGAGGAGGGCTGCGGGGGGCGGCTGAGGGGGCGGGTGAGGGGGGCTGCGGGGGGCGGGTGAGGGGGGCTGCGGAGGGCGGGTGAGGAGGGCTGCGGAGGGCGGGTGAGGGGGGCTGCGGGGGGCGCGTGAGGGGGGCTGCGGAGGGCGGGTGACGAGGGCTACGGAGGGCGGGTGAGGGGGGCTGCGGAGGGCGGGTGAGGAGGGCTGCGGAGTGCGGGTGAGGAGAGCTGCGGGGGCGGGGCAAGAGAGAGAGAGAGAGAGAGAGAGAGAGAGAGAGAGAGAGAGAGAGAGAGAGAGAGAGAGAGAGAGAGAGAGAGAGAGAGAGAGAGAGAGAGAGAGAGAGAGAGAGAGAGAGAGAGAGAGAGAGAGAGAGAGAGAGAGAGAGAGAGAGAGAGAGAGAGAGGGACGGGGAAAGAGAGAGAGAGAAAGAGAGAGAGAGAGAGAGAGAGAGAGAGAGAGAGAGAGAGAGAGAGAGAGAGAGAGAGAGAGAGAGAGAGAGAGAGAGAGAGAGATAGAGAGAGAGAGAGAGAGAGAGAGAGAGAGAGAGAGAAAGAGAGACAGGGACGGGGAAAGAGAGAGAGAAAGAGAGAGAGAGAGAGAGAGAGAGAGAGAGAGAGAGAGAGAGAGAGAGAGAGAGAGAGAGAGAGAGAGAGAGAGAGAGAGAGAGAGAGAGAGAGAGAGAGAAGGACGGGGAAAGAGAGAGAGAAAGAGAGAGAGAGAGAGAGAGAGAGAGAGAGAGAGAGAGAGAAGTTGATGCCGCCTTCTTTCAAAAATTGATGCCACTGTCTATCAGAGAAAGACGGTCTCCCCTGAGGCTCATGCCCTCCATGGCAGAGCTCGCCCTGTCGGATCTTGGGGTCGATGACGAAGCGGGATCCTCTTCTACTGTCCATGGCATAGAGAGTGCACTTGTTCTTCTGTTAATCATAGCTTTGTGATAAAGTCGACAAAGTCGACATCTTTCTACTCCAAATTGGCCAAGAGGAAGCCGATCAAGCGTTACAAAATTAACAACCCTGACATAATTGAGACCGAGGATGAAGCCACCAAAGATACTCATTTGACTGAGTGACTTGGCCTGTCATCATAGATAGGATTTCCACTTTCTTTCAACATCTCCAATGTCATGGTAGTGTGTCATCACTCCAAAACTTTTAATCACATAGACAAGATATCTTCTTCTTAAGGTGTTACTCCATTCCGATCATCACTGCTAGCAGACCGAAACCATAAGTTGAACACACTGTCGGTAGCAAAGCTCAAAAAAGCCTGATAGAGAGAGAGATCTACAGTATGGTTAAGATCCCCATTGAATGCCTGGCCATATTAACAGAATATGAAATACATTTCACAAAAGCATTCCCACGAGAAGATAATATTCAACAAAATTATACTAATAAACATTCACACATGATCAGAGAAATGCTGAAGATAAATCAAGCTGAACACAAAGTGGAAGCAGAACTCCAAATTATATTTACATTAAAATGATCTTTTACATTTCATGTGTTCTACAAGAGTAATGTGAATCTACAATAGAAGCTGATCATAGCTTTCCTGAGGCTCAAAGATATTGGGATCCTCTAGCACATTAGAACACCTATCTTGCCTCTCTTGCTCCAAGATTGGCTCTTCAGGGTCAGCCATGTCCCCCGGTTCATCTGCAAGTGGGGGAACAGGCTCCCTTGAAGCTGGTTGGAATCTCTCCGTATCTGCAATGTGCTTCCTTCCAACCTCTTGGTCTTCATCTGGGCATTCATTCAGCCCATTGATTCTCATTCTAATGAAGCTCACTTGAGCATCATCCTTCTCCACAGCTATGTAGTGCCTGAACATCTTTAAGGAGCAAGCCAGAGTCATTCCTGAAACAGCAGAAAACCACTTAGAGGCTTCAATCAACCATGACTAATGAAAATTGTGAAAATTGAAATTACTTGTGCCCGAAAAAAGGTCTAGGACCCAGTCATCATCATTGGAGAATAGCTGAAGCAATCTCATTATGAGTTTTTGTGGCTTCTGATAAGGGTTAACCAATGTCATGTCCCCAGCTACATGACGAAGTTTCTTGGTAACGGCTGGGAACATGAGCACATTTGAGATCCCATTCTCATTGCAATGCTCTCTCACTCTCCTTTTGCTTACTTCATCATAATAGCCAACTGTAATGCATTCAGTGGCGCTCACAAACCGATGCAAAGGAGTGTGATTTACGTTTGTCTTCACCCTACAAAAAAGAACTATGAGTCACAGAGAGCATCATTAAAGCCATGGAGATAGAAAGAAGATTACTTACCAAGTGAGGCACTCCATAGCATGACATCTTGCCTTCAGAGCAGTTGAAACAGAGAAAGACTGGTCTCTGCTATGGAAAATTACTATCCTCCAAAGAGGAGACATAGTCAACTCTGCAAAATCAGTGACCATCTTCCGAATCTGAGGGTGTTTGAAGGGTTCATCATCATTTACTGATCCCAACATCCTAAATCCATAGGGTATGTCCGCTATGAGAAGGGAGAAATGTTTTCTAGGCACAACAGAACAAATATTATTTACATCACTACAAAACACATTGTAATATACAGGCCTAAGGGGGTCTAGGGGATTGGAGAAACATTTAAGATCAGGTTCATCATCAAAATCCATCTCCTTCGCTTTCAGTCTAGATTTCTCATGCCTTGCTCTTTGAATGTGAGCAAGGAATGCAGGGGGGAAATCATCTAGTACCTCTGTAGACTTACTTTTCCTTGGTTTCTACAGAAAAAATTGGAAAGACAATTAAAAGATCTCTTCAATACAGCAAACAGAACATAAGGAACGGATGCATGGCATCGATTTCTTGTTGGGGTAGATGCTAGGCATCGACCTTCTACTGAAAATCGATGCTTGGCATCGACTTTGGGACATAAGTCGATGCCTGGCATCGACTTTTGCCACGAGGTCGATGCCAGGCATCGACTTATGTTGCAGGTCGATGCCAAGCATCGACTTATGCTGCAAGTAGATGCGAGGCATCGACTTATGCCCCCAAGTCGATGCCAAGCATCGCCTTCTACCTGCAGGTCGATGCCAGGCATCGACTTTTGCCTACAGACTGATGCCAGACATCGAATTTAGCTGTAAGTCGATGCCATGCAAGGCATCAAATTGGTTAGGTGAATCAAGGCATCTAACTTAATGGCGAACCAGGCACAACCTCAGAAAGAGAACCTACCTAATCACGAAACAGGATGAAATATTCTGATAAGGCTTTGTAGGATGATGTGGTTGGATAGTCTGCTTGGACCTCTGTCCAAGAAAAGCAACCCAGCCTCTTCATCATCACCCTCTGAATCTTCATGTACACTTTATGACTACAGACACAGAAATATAAAAGAGACTAGGTTAGACCAGAAGCATGGGAGGAGGGAAAAAGGATCTGAGAATAACATACATACTTATTGAGCTCAGTCACCATCTCCTCCAGGCTTAACTCCTTCGAGATTACCCTTGACAAAGTTGATATGATCAATGTATCATCCTTGATTCCTTGAAGGGCCCTCCATGGGGTCAGCTTCATGTCCTCAGGAGCCTCTTCAATTGAAAGGTCAACTTTCCTTCCCTTTCCCTTCAGATCAACTTGTGGGTCTGGCCTCGACTTTCGTTGCTTCTGGCCCTTGACCTCCTTGTTCTCCCACATTGTGAAAATTCTATCCTGTAGATCCCAGATCTCACCTGATCTGAATGCCAGTTGAAACCATGGATCATATTTCCTCAAAGCATCAGACTTTCTATTCTCATCCAATGCAATTCCAACCTCAATAAGGCATTGCTTTCGTAGATTGGGATGTATTCTTCTAGCTTCCTTCACAAGACAATCTTCATATTCATGGTGGAAGAACCGAATTCTCTCTATGGAGGACATTTTCTGCCTGTAGTCATTGTCGTTGTTGTGATCCCAAGCAAGAAGCTTGGCTTCCTCAGTTGTAAGACCAGCATATATCTTACACTCTGCATACCTAAAGAAAAATGTAGTAAGGTGCTCCTTCACTAACTGTCTATGAGCCTCTGCAGAGTGTGAACCTCCAATCACATAATAAGTGTAATCCTCAAACAAACCCTCATTGAAATCGTCCACACAGCTGCACTCATTCGGATCCACCATAACAAGGAATGGCACAACAGTAGCATGAGGATTTATTTTCATTTTCTTCTTAAGATTCTGGACGTGCAAATTATGTGGCTCCCTGATCTCAAGGGGCCTCCTCCCTGTGACTGGATCTACGGGTGGCCTGTGGATGATATTGATTGGCAGGTGGAACAACTGCCCCTTCTTCACAACTTTTCTTCTAGCTATGTCCTCCGTCATCTTATTCTGCTCAGTACCAAGAACACCAGATGCAAGCTCTCCACCAGGTGCAACAATTATGTCCCCAGAGCTAGAGCTTGAGTCAGAAAACTCCTCTTCTGAAATTATCTTCTTTTTCTTTTGGAGCTTTTTCTGCACGCTCTGCTTACCCCTTGCCTTTACAGGGGTCGTCTTCTTCTGTTGTGTTGGCATGATATCGCCCTGGATCCATGGCATCAGGTCCTTGATGAAATTCACTGAGTCTCTGCATATCTGAGCTAGCCCTTCTGGAACACAGCACTCTGGGCACAAGAAATCCATCTTGCATATGACATTTCTTAATCCTTTCGATGTCTCCACCAAGAAAAGCAGGTTGTCAGAATCTTCATCTTCATAATCTAGTTTGTAAACAAGGCCATACTGAAAACCTTGTGTTGTCGTGATCTTTCCTCCGCCATAAGCCCCTGCGAACACAAGGAGGACTGCATTCTTCTCTTCAACGTACTGAAGGCACCACTCTAGATTTGTCATGTCCCCAAGTGGACGATCTTTCCTCATGACCTCCGTCTCCCTAGACCTTTCCCTCATATTTGGATCCTCCTCAGGAATTTTTATGCTACTCTGTCCACCTGAGGATATTCCTAGTGGGTTGCTGGCCTTCTCAGAGGATAATGGTGCAATAATTTTCTTTGGTTTTGCTTGGTGACCAATGCCTTTGTCACGTTGCTGGTCACCAGAGCCCATGGTGACTCTGAGCTTCTTGATGGCCCTTTCATCCTTGTACTCCGCATCCCTGAAGGCACTTGGAAATATCAGATCAAACGTAAATGTGGTTTTCAAAGGCCCAAGTCCATGCCAGGCATCGATTTTGAGCTTCAGGTCGATGCCAGGCATCGATGTTTAAGTGCATGTCGATGCTAGGCATCGACTTTGTGTGCAAGTCGATGCCCGGCATCGATTTGAGGGTGAAAGTCCATGCCAGGCATCGACTTGGGGGTGCAAGAGTCGATGCTTGGCATCAACTTTTGGGCCAAGTCGATGCCTGGCATCGACTTTTACCCCCAAGTCGATGCCTCGCATCGACTTGCACACAAAGTCGATGCCTGGCATCGACTAGGGCCCAAAAGTCGATGCCAAGCATCGACTTGGGCCCAAAAGCCGATGCCAAGCATCGACTTTGCACCCTAAAGTCGATGCCTGGCATCGACTTTTCAGTGCATGTTGATGCTGGCAAGTCGATGCTTGGCATCGACTTTTGGGCCCAAGTCGATGCATGGCATCGACTTTCAGGTGTAAGTCGATGCCAGGCATCGACTTGCACCGACAAGTCGATGCCTGGCATCAACTTGCAATCCTTAGTCGATGCCTGGCATCGACTTACACCTTAAAGTCGATGCCAGGCATCGAGCTGTACATGCTTTGGATTCATATTTCTAGAGGTAAGAAAAATAAATACCTAGAAATGAGACTTTTTACACAGACATACAGAGGGAATCTTTTTAGAATCTTTATTTATGGTATGATTTTGTCTACCTCTTGGTACTTTTGCCAACATTCTTCTTCTCCATCAGACTTGGCTTGCTGGTATGCTGAGCTCTGTGCTCCATGGCTGTCTGTGCTCTGCTGCTCTCTCTTGCTCGTGGATTTTGAAAATGCGAATGATCTCCTCCTCTGGTATTTATAGGCAATTGGGTAACTTGAACCAGAGACTAACTGGATCTAACTGAATGAGTCCAGTTGCTAACTAAATCTGTCAAATTATCTAACCAGGGAATAGCACCCACACAAATAGGCTATTTCAGAGCCACTTTAATGAAATATTCATAGACCCTTGCAACTATTTATATGCATTTGCATAGAAATTACATTTCAATGGCAAGAGTATGGTATGTCCATGAGGATGTCTAAACTCATGTAGAGATTTTTTTGTTAGAATCTCTTTCTTGGGAGAAAATCAAGTCAAAGTTGTGTTAAATGTGGGAGACTAATGACATCTTTATAGTATTACCCTCCTCACTTTAGTTCATATTCACATTTATCTTGTAACTCACTATTGAAATGGAAAATCAATGTATGAATAAACATTCAAGTACAGAACCTTGCAACTATTTATATACATTTGCATGGAAATTAAACTTCAATGGCAACAGTATGGTATGTACATGAGGATTTCTAATCTCATGTAGAAGTTTTTTCTTAGAGTCTGTTGCTTGGGAGAAAATCAGGTCTAAGTTGTGAGATTAATGACATCTTTATAGTGTTATCCTCCACACTTTAGTTCATATTCACATTTATCTTGTAACACATTGTTGAAATGGAAAATCAATGTATGAATAAACATTCTGTGTACCTCCTTTACACATAATTCTTTTTTAATATACTTTCATCTACCTCTTTGATATCTAGCCAAGACCACAATAAAACCTAATCCTTGAAATCTTAACCAAATGTAAAATTTCTTCTTGTATAGTGTTCAATGGCATAGCATATTCCAGTTGGAACTCAACTTGGATATATTCCAGTTGTAAAATTTCTTCTTGTAGAATTTCTCCAAACAATTTTATTATATATTCCTGTTGGAACTCAACTTGGATATATTTTGATTCATTCACAATGCTTAGACTCAATGACTCATATGTAGTTAGAAATCAACTGTGTTTCTCATTTGAATCAAAAGTGAATCAAATCTTTGGTTCCCTTATTAGTGTATATTTGAGTAATTAAGATATATACCTTGTTTCTTGCATGCAAATGATTGAGGATAACATGTCAGTAACGCGTGTTGGTTTTGAATATTTCTTTACTCAAGGGATGCCATGCTGTAGGGCTGCATTTAAAATTGCAATGGGTGTAGGAAATTTTAGAATACATAGGGTTCAACAAGGGTTTTTGAATGGGGATCTCATTTTGGATACGTTCCATGTTGGGACCAAAGGATCTGTTGGACGTCATGCAATGAATTGGATGATGAACTATTTTAGCTTGCATTGTGAAGTTATGCCTACAACTGGAAGGTTGCACTTGTCAGATAACTTTACTCGTCGAGAGGTATTTCAAATATATAGAGAAGACATGGAAAATAGAAATGAGAAGTATGTGTTGTATCGTCACTTTACTCGATTATGGAAGGAAGAGTTTAACAATGTTTCTATTCCTCGTAAAGATAGAATGGGTGAATGTTCAGTTTGCGCCACTTTGAAAAACATGGCAAAAGGGGCTACAACACCACAAGAAAAGCATAATTTTAAAAACCTTCTTAACAACCATCGTGACAGTCAAGCATTAGAGAGAAAGAAAGCAATTCATCATCGAAGTAAGGCACTCAGAAATCCGGAGCGTTATATGTGTTTGTTGATCGATGGTATGGATAAAAAAAAAACTTGTTTGCCACATTTTTATCGCATCCCTAAGGACATTGGAGATGAAGTCCTTGTGCAAATGCATTTGGTTGGTGCTTTGGTATACAATGGAACTGTAATGTCCAAGGTTTTCTTCACATATCCGAATGTGCATAATGATCCAAACCTTACAGTTACTGTCATTCATCGTGTTTTGCAATCATGGAAGGGTCTTTTGCCACCAACTCTATATTTGCAACTAGATAATAATGCAAGAGAGAATAAAAATTCTACAGTCTTTGGATATTTAAGCATGCTTGTTGAAAAACAGGTATTTCAGAAGGTTAAGGTAAATTTTCTTCTGGTTGGCCACACTCATGATCACATTGATCAAATGTTCAGTACTTTCTCTAAGAAGTTGGCACGTAACAATGCTTTTACTCTTCCGATTTTATCTGAGCTGATTTCAGAAGCATATACTCCAAAACCAGAAGTTCAACACCTCACACAGATTTATGACTTTAAGCACTTTTGCTTAATGGGCCTTGATAACAGTGCTAAGGTTTTGGCTCCATTGCACAATATTAGTTTCAACCATGTATTCTTGATGAGGAGGGTTGATGAAATAACCCTTTTATTTGCAAAGCAGTATTCATCTTCTCTTGGGTGGGAGCCTAAAGAGGGATGCAGATTCTTATTGCAGGTGCCTAATTTGTCTACTGTAACAGTGTATGGTGCAGAACAATCACCATATGAAGATAAAAACAATACAGAAAGATGTGGAAGTGTGGTTGATCAAAGTAAAAGCTGGATGCATGCACTCATTGAAAAGAAGAGACATATTGAGCGTGCAAAAAAGTATGCTGGAGATCAAGATGTATCTTGGTGGGAGGACTTTTTCAATCATCAAGAAGAGATTATACAGTATACAATTGCAGGTCACTGGCCAGTTGATGTTCCATTCACATGGGATTTTTGTACACAAAGATCCGTGAATGTGGCCCAAGCATGTAATGCAGATGCACTTCAAAGTTTTATACATCCACCAGAAAGAAATATTTATGTAGGCCCAAGGATGACAAAACAGGCAGAAGCAAGATGGCAAGGAAATTTAATAGAGATAAATGTTGGAACGCTTATTGCAGTACTTGCTGATGGTGATGAGGCTACCAGACCATTTTGGATTGCAAAGGTTTTAGAGATAACTAAAGATATTGATCAGAGAAGAATAGAGGCTTTGATGGTGCATTGGTATTACACTAAAAGTAGTAATGCATTCACAAGTAAATATAACTTAGAAATGGTGTGTGATACTAAACGAACAGGTTCAAAAAGGAAAAATAATATTCGAAGCACATCCACTCTTAAAATGGATGATGTAGATATTCTTGTTTATGATTTTTCCTTGACAAAAACTGTCACTTGAGGAAAGCAACCATCAACATGATAAAACAAAAGCTTCCAGATGTATGTGGTACAGGAAATCATAGGAAAACAAGAAGAGTTGTGCATGATCCTGCAGAATTTGGTATGTACGTGGATGAAGATAGAGCTCTTGCGGATATAGAAGAAGAAGAAGAGAGCTCTCAACAGTATGAGACTGAATCAAGTGCATCAGATGATGAGGGTGTAGACATAGATCGACAAAGTTGTGAGTTGCATTGAAGCTCTCAGACATTTTTAGTGCTTATGTAAATGCCTCAAAGTAGTTTGGTTAATGAAACCATGTTTTGTAGCAATTTTGAATAACAATCAGATATCCACCCATTAAAGATATGTCTAAAATGTTATTTTTGTGTAAAAACTATTGATTTCTACATTCTTATATATATTTTAGACATGTCAATGTCTTATCATATAGATTTTGGACATGTCAATGTCTTATCATATACATTTTGGGACACGTCAATGCCTAATATAGTGAAATTTTGACTACATTTTGAGCTCATTTTTTTTTTGAGAAAATGACAAAAAATGTCAAAAATTACTTGTTTTCACCTCATTTTTGTAATATATGTATACTGGTGTAAAGGAATTCCAGAAAAGGTGAAAACATGTAATTTTTGACGAGAGTGTTCTCTTTTTACGACATAGTTCTCGTTTGTTACGACTCGCTGTTCTCTATCTCTCTCTCTCTCTCTCTCTCTCTCTATCTCTCTTAGATCTCACATCTTGGTAAGTGGTGTGTGTACTCTTAGCCTTTGTCTTTGTCTATGCTTTATGTTTTATAATTTTTCTTCTCTTTGATTTTGCAGAAGGTTTTTTGGCATCGATTATTGGAATTTGACAATAGCTCATACAAAGGAGAAGACAAAATAGGAAAAACAAAAGTTTGTATTATCTAAATATTTACATCATTTCTCAATTGCCTTCAATTTCTCTACAATTTTATTTCTCCTTTGGAGAGATTGAGGCATCTCTTATGTCAATACAGATCCGGGTGGGGGTCTTGCATTCCCACACCCATGGAAATACCTATTTGCCCTACTATGTTTCCTTTAAAGTTCTAATTTAGTTACAATTAAGGATTTCGTAACCAAAACGACAGAATTAGTGCATTGGGTAATTGTACAAAGACATGAAGTCATGAAGTGCCTTCACTTACCAAGTCATGAAGTGCCCATCCGGACTTTAGCCTTATGTATGATCACAAAATCATCCTTTGGCAAGTTTTCAATGTAGTTTGCCAAGGATGAACCACTTCCGCAAGAAGCTCGATCCCCATCGGATCTTGTTGCAAACTTGTCCAGCTCAATTGATTCGTGTTAAGAAAGAAAATGAGAATTCAAGCTCTAACTTTGTTAACTTAAATTATTCATTTATTTAATTTAATTACCAGTTACATCATGAAGCTTGTCTTCTTCCTCCCCTCTTCCATGGGCATCAAGATCAATGCTAGAGTGGGCCATGCCACTCTCCTCTACTATGGGGGATGTAGGAACTTTGTGCTTTATTATCCTCTCTCGCACACAATTGCTATGGTGTCTGGTACATAATCTTTGAGTGAGATGGGCTTCTTTTCAAGTATGTCAGATGTGTTGTCAAGAAGAACATTTGACATTGTGGAGAAAATAGTCAGGCATTCGTCTAGATGTAGACCGAATGCCTTCTCAATATCATGAAGAAAAATAAATTCCTCTGCATCCACAATGTTATTGGAGAGATATTGAATTTCCACCTCTAGTAATGTGGGCTCATAGGGGTTCAGATTTGAAGGGGGGCATCCTCCATGCTTGATAGATTACGTAGTTTGTCATCAACACCACCAAGGAAGTCTCAATGGATTTTAATGATCTCTTTTGCAAAATCTATGGCCTTTGGTTGAGGCTCATTCTTTAACTTAATCAAGCTCCTTGTGACAAGGTTGGGGAGATTGACGGTTGTAGGTTCGGGATCTTCATTGATGACAAAATATGGTGTTGCAATGTAGGAAAGGTACTTTGTACCCATCCTCTTATTTTTGTCAAGTTTCTTTATTAATGGCACAAGGTCATCTAATAAGTGCCCTGTATTTTCAACAATAGCCATGAAGCACTTAAGATGCTTCATGAAGGCCTCATCACCTTTGTGTATGTAGAGTAAAAGGTCACATGGGAACCATTTACCCTCATAAGGTGGTATTTCTATGGAGTAACGCAAGATGTAGTACTCAAGGAACTCTATGATCTCCTCAAGCACATTAGGGTTAAGTTTGACCTTTGAACTAAGTTGATTCTAAGAACTCGTTGAAGAGTTCTAGAGGACATTTGGGTTGCGAGGTACTAGAGGTTGAGGCAGCCATTGCACGTGGTACTAGCTTTTGTGCGTGCTCTACGAGTGCTTCTAGCTCTTCTTGGTTGCAAAAGTGAGAAATGAGTGAATAAGTGTTTCTTTTATAGTAGTTTCAAAATTTTTAAGTGAGTGGGACCCATTTTAAAACTACAACTAATACCTTCAAATAAAATAATCATGCACAAAACTTTCAAAAAAAATTTGGATCATAAAAAAGATTGAATAGAATCATTTAGCAGAAAAGATACACCACATCTACATAATAGAAAAAAGAAATTCTCACAATTTTAAAACTATAATAAATTGCCATGGGAAAAATCAAAGATTGGGCAAATTGTACATCATATTGAGATCAAGAAATTTCTACATGTTACATGTCTTGCACGTTAAATACATTGTAGCAGAGGAAGGATTATGAGTGGAAAATAGGTTTTGTGTAGACTCTAGTGCTCAAATATTTCTTGAGCTATGATAATGAAAGTTGAGTTCCATCTATACTCCATTCACAAAGGACTCTATTTTTATCCCCCAACTTCTTACCAATCCGCACACAAATAGAAAACTTTAAAATATTATATTTGAATATTAAAATTTGTATAAACAAAAGAAAAAATACCATATCCTCTTTACCTTATGCCCTTGTATTCTAAACTTTAATTGATCCAGATCCTCAAATCCGATTATTACTAGATGTTCTCTCACATTGGCAAGAGTCCAATGATGATTTACTGAAATAACTTCCATTTTGTTGTTAGGTAGATCTATCTTAATTTCAAATGAAATTAAAAAACCCTCAAAACTTTGTATAGGTATCCATTCACCAAGTTTACACATCCAACAATCATAATCAAATCTAATATACAATGAAGTACAATGTTTCAAGTATCAAAATCCTATGCATGTTGCACCAATTTTGCAAAGGTGTATCTATCTCCTTTGGTGGATCCTTCTAGAAGTCCCCCAATCTTCACCTAGTAAACCCTTCACCTACTCATATGTGATATCTTTTAACATGAACATTGTTGAAGTCTCTAGAACTGTGAATATCTGAAATAAATGTACAAAACAATGAACGTGAACACACGAATGTAATCCTAGAGATCTTGAAACTCTTGTAAATTTCAAAGAGTTGGGTATGTCCATCACCATCTTATGCTTCAAAGATCTTAATTTCCATGTATCAGGTTGTGGCCACTCGAGCTTTAAAAGAGAATCTACCTTAATAATCTCGAACCTACCAAAATCATTTGATGAAGAGGATACAACATATGTATGTGTGTAAAAGAAAACTCTCTCATGTAATAGCTAATCAGGATGGGTGTCTGGCAAGAATATCAATCCAACATCTCCATGCAATGCTTGGAAAGTACCTCTAAGACTATGAAGTGGTTGTTCCTCGACCAAGGTAGAAGGAAATATGTCTACAACAAAAAACTACATAGCTTAACAAGGTATATTAAGAAATTTGAGGAAAAGTCAATGCTTAATACTTACAATTGAAAGGATATCTCATTTTGTTTGAGTGTTCCAATTTTATGCTTGACATTATGAAAACATGTTGTACAATGGCAACCGTTTCACCATTTTTGAGCTTTTTGAAGCCTAATAACTTCTCTTTCCAATGAAGATCGAACTTTCCATGATCTCTTACACAATGAGGGCCAACACTAGAGGGTTGCATGTACACCCATGCACCTTTGTAGAACTCATGTTGTAACCAAATTCCTTCTATAGCCTTGATATTGTGACATTTTATGATGATAACCTCACCTTTTGGACGTCTATGAGATTTAAGTTTCTCCATTTGAGTTGAGGCTATGGAAGTCATATTAGGAATTCAAAGAAGAAGATGCACAGAGAAAGAAATAGAGATGGAGGAGCTGCAATGGTGTGCTAGGGAGAGAAAGTAGTGGAAAGAGATGACTTTTTGGGAGTTGGGTATGAAAATGTGAGGTTTTGGAGGGATAAATTTGTGTTTTGCTTTTGAAAAAGTCAATTTTTTCACGTTAGTTCATGCACGTGTTTTTGTTTAGGATCCAAACAAAGCACTTTTGATCCTTAAAAGTCTTTGGCGGGCCATTAAATGGTGTAATGATGAGTTTTTTAACTTTATGAAATTGTTGAATTTTTGGGCTGAGGTAAGTTACGAGATTCCTTTCGCTCTCTAGAGGCAAAACCCAAACATAGGGGAATCCTATCCCCTTATTTCCCTTCAACCTATTGATTTATAGGCTATAGACTATGTCCACCAGCCTCCTCTCATTGGTCCATCACTAATCACTCCTTAATCCAAAAGGCCCATGCAGGGTTCATTTTCTCACTAATGATCCAAAGAGAAGAGGTGTGTTCCAAAACAAATGGACCATTTGTGCAACCCAAAAATATTTGAGTTTGTTTGCCATTCTCCACCTGGGTGGGATAGCTACCAAGCAAATGATAAAAGTTTGGTGCAAATCAAAAACTTCTTGGGCAAAATTGATACTTTGAGATAAGTATTTCCTTACACTTGTGGGACTTCTTAGGTTGAAGGATATTGATATTGTCACTTTATTATTTTCTCCTTCTTGATTCACTCCCATGGATTTGGACTTACTATGCTCCTTATGAAAGAAGCTAAAATATACATCAAGGTCAATGAGGACCCAAAGTACATTGTTGGGATTAGATAGAGTGGTTCTATTTGGGTTTCGATTGGGGGAATCAAAGTAGCTGGCCTCAAAAACCTCTAGAGGGCAAAGATGCTATAGAAAGAAGGGTTTTGAATATGGAAACTTGTCCGGAATCAAGAGAGAAAATACTAGGTTAGATTTGAAGACATAGACATGGCTAGAAGAGTTGACTATGGATATTGATGCCTATTAAGACATAGAATCAATTCTTGGGAGAAATTAGATTCTTGCCTTCTTCTCACGCATGATTCCTCATGAATTGAAGGGTTAAGATAAAACAACTCTAGAAGAAAATTGGATAAGGGAATAAGTATCAGAAACTACCTAGACTTGCCACTTTTAATAGGACATGCCATTCGTTCCAAGGGAGAACCCCATTAACCAAGCCACCGTGCTGATTTTCGTCCAACCTGAGGAAACCCTTGCAATTTTTACGTTAATGAGATTCCTCCAAACTATTTTCAAGCATCTTTCAGTATCCCTAAAGAAACTACTAATGGAAGTAAAGGTTAAAACAAATGAAAAGGAAGGTGGAGCCTAGTGGTAAAGGAGGTACGATTGCAATGACAAGGAGGAGGTTTGCCTAGAAGCAACCACCCTTGAAAGAGTGCGTAATAGGTCAATGATCAAGCACTCTTGCACCACGGATGAATGGAACTAAGAGATTGGCATACGATATTTCTTGAACTCGACATGTATTAGATGACAATTAGGGATCTCGATCAATTTCAAAGGTGGTATAGTCTATGAGGGTGCACAGTGATGTATGTCCACCTGGAGGGATCTCGACCAATTTCAAACGTAGTATAGTCTATGGAGCTGCGCAGTGATGTATGTCCTCCCTCCAGGTTAGGGAAGAGATTAGTAACATCGTTTTCTACTACCCTAAGAGTCACTTGGTGTGGGAGGCTCTTCCCGAGATTTCGAGTTTATAGATTCATATCAACTATAATCAAGCATTACTTGAGAAGTGATAGGTTGCTCTTCTGCATTATGGAATGGAATAATGGGTCAGCACTTTCAAAGATACGGAAAGAAAGATGCATAGTCGACTTCACCAACATCTCCAAGAAGTTGTCGACGAATGAATCCCTTGGCCATTTAGGCAAGAGATTATGTAATTGTAAGAAGTTTTGTTCCTTTAGACATAAGAAGATTGTAGTCTTGGATCATAATAAGAGCGAAAGTAAATGGACTACCCATGAGGGCAATGAAAAGTTCATTAACCGTCTTTGTAAATGCCTCTAAAACCTAGTTTTCTTGCTAACTCTTGGTCTTCACCACTGTACTGCCTTTTGGCAGTCCTACCCTTGCTTTGAGGGATAGAGGGGATCCCAAGGGTACTATGCCCCTTTAGTCTACGAGTGGGTTTCTAATTAATTCAGGCTGTAGTGGTCTCGTGCATACTACTCAGGTAGTAACTTATGAGATTAGGAGAGAAATACGTTGAAAGTGCTCTTAAGCTTAGAGATATAGACGCAACGATCCCATGTCAGAAACCAAATAAAACTATCTGTGTGAATGTGTATCCATGCATATGATCGGTGTTCACAAGTGTGACTTTGCAAACAACTGAACCTTCAAGTTTTCTTTATTCTGAACGGATCTTCATGGCTTATTCAATTGTACGTTCACTCCAGTTTTTGTACTCTTAATGATAGGAAAGGTCTTAGTTTCCTCCTTGAATGAACTTCTGATATTCGGTAGTCAACTTCATAAAGTGGAAGTTTGTCTAATTTGCATGTGCTTTAAATGTGCATGCACAATCATGGATCCAACTTCATGTAGGGTTTACGATCACAATGAAAGTAAATAGATAGATAGAGAGAGAGAAAAAAAAATAAAACAAGAGAGACACGATCTTATATGGAAAAAGAGCCAGGAAAATTTACAATCACTTTAAGAGTCACATTTTTCGAAATATATTTTGACTTCTTTCATTAGCCTACACGTCTATAATTTGATTGGTCTAAAAATGCAGTAACACATCTATTTGTGTGTCTCACTGGAATAGTCGTCTTGAAATACGTCTAAATTAGCATCAATAACATTTACATGTGTCCATCGCTATAAGGGTCAAAATATTTCTAGTCTATATGATTGTCAACCTTCGAAGAAAGTTGCTTTGTGTCCTTTGGTTGAAATGATGGAAAATTTTCATCCAAGTCATAAGGCAGCTTCCCTTTTGTGTCATCATCAATGCATGATTTGTTCTCATCAAAAATTATACCTTTACTCACAAAAAATTCTTTATTGGTTGGATTATACAATCTATATCCTTTTTGGTTTTGCTCATAACCAATAAATATGAACTTGTTTGCCTTGGGATCCAATTTCCCTCTTACTTGATAAGGACTGTGAGCATTGGCTAAGCATCCAAAGATTTTACAATGCTCTACACTAGGTTTTCTTCCATTCCACACTTCATATGGAGTGGTTCCATCTAGTGACTTAGATGGAAGTCTATTTATGACATAGGTGGCTGTAAACACATCCTCTGCCCACAGGTAGTTTGGCAATCCATTTTTATTGAGCAATCCTAACTTTTATCCTTTAGCATTCTTTCTAAAGCCTTGCCTTGGGTCTTCAACATATGCTCCAAATGAGTTGAATATAACATGCAATCCGTTTTCAACAATCTGCACAACACTTATTAATTTTTTCATAATTGTAGGGACATACAAGAATTTGCTTAAGAAGTTCATGTTCCCATCTGATGTCTTCACATTACCTATCTTCTCCAGAGAGTTCTTTGTATCGTCTCCTGTTTGCACTTCATTTTTGCTGTGCAGACCTTCAAAATACAAAAGTAAAGCCACATTTCTTGCTACATGATTTGAGCATCTTGAATCAATGTAAAAGATGTGATCATCATCCTTACCCTTCTTCACTCATAGATTCATAATCAATAATGAATCTTCTGGACTTTGGTCCTCTACATAGTTATTGTAATCTCTTCTTCCTCTATGGCCACTTTGATAGTTGTTGTTGTTGTTGTTATTGAAATTGTTGTTGTAGTTGTTGTTGTTGTAGCATCCATTGTATCTACCTCTATTTGATCCATAGTAACCTCTATTGAATCCTCTTCTTCTTGAGTTCCTCGAGTTCTTGAAAAATTCTTCACTAGTATGATTAGATAAGCCACATATATTGCAAGGTTGAGATGATTGGACCCTTCCTTGCTTTCCACCTCTACCTCTTCCTCTAGCTCTTCCTCTACCTAGAGAGTTTTCTTGGAAAGAGCTACCTTCACCTTCATTCTTCTTATTCCTTGCTTTCCTTCATCTTAGCTTTATCATAAATATAAGGCAGAAGTTTGATTACCTCTTGAGGACTCACCACCTTTGCTAATCTTTGCTTCATGAGTGAAGAGTTGGCCCATGAGTGTGTTGAGGTCGGGTACATGCATATCCATGTACAAATCCATGGCTATTGTGAAGGACTCCCACTTGTCATATGCTTTCATTCCATTTATGATTTTCCTAATCATTTGTTCCTCTTCAATTACCTCTTCAATGCTTCCAAGTCGATCTGAAATCTCCTTCATCTCTCTGACATAATCAGTCACACTTTGCTTGGGGCTTTTCTTCATTGTTGTGAACTCTATCAACAATTGGTTTTTCCTTGCTCGAGTGTTAGAGGAGAAGAAAGAAGCAAGTGCATTCAAAATCTCTTTTAATGTCTTGCATCCCTTGACATGACGTAAAAGAAAATTAGAGATTGAGTTTAGAATATAGGACCTTGCAATTGCATCCTTTGAACACGAATTTGAAAGTCTTTCCTCTTCTTCATGTGATCGTTTCCCTTTGATCCTCATGGCTCGCATATCTTCATCTCCATATGTGTATCCAAATAGATTCCTCCCTAGAAGATAAGACTCCATCCTTAGAGATCATGCTGGGTAGTTGTTTCTATCCAATTTCTCAATTGTTGATGGAAATCTATCTCCCATGTTGATTGACTATGCTCTCATTCCACTCTAAGGAGAGATGGTGGATGCAATCCAAAGATGATTTGGTACTACTACAACGAGCTTCACACCAGACAACTAAGACTATATAGTTGGTTAGTAGCCCTTTGAGCTTCCTAAATCCAAAAAAAGTTCATCCAAGTGATTTGGAACAAGTATCTCAAAAGTTTGAGTCAAGACAGACTAGTTGCAAAATGACTAGCTCCCAAAACTTGTTATTTTTGTACATACACTTGCTAGAAAAAATGTGTAGTGCTCTCAACTAGGTAGGAATTAGAAAACTTCATTTTTGACACAGCAATAGACTTAGAGAGACTGCTAATCCAACTTAAAACACTTCACTTGATCAACTGAGCACTAAGAACAAGATTTAGCAAAATCTGGGACACTCGCCATTTTTGGGGCTCTGCAAAGATTCGACGAGTGAGAAGAAAAACATAGATTTCTAACAAATCATAAATCCAATGACCATGAAATTTTGTGAGCGTAGACTAGACTTATAGAGAAATGGAATGCACTTTAAGACTTGGAAAAAGGTTATGTATAGCCCAAGATATATGCTTTGGAAGTTACTATTCTAAGTGAGTATAGCGGAGAATAAAATAGAGTTGAAGTAAATGATGAATGTATAGATTCACATATAATTACAACCACATTGGAAATGAATACTTTCACAATGGGAGTAGAAGGATAGAGCTATGGATTAAGATCTTTTATCCCTACAAATGAACATGAAGTGGGCATGAATCAAGCTCTCTTTGTTATAACTTATGGAATACGTTGAATAATACATTGTTGGAGTGATAATTTATTAATGTAATAATGTATTTTTGGTGTTTTTAATATAGCAGCTGAAGGTTCGTGAGGGTGTGAAAGCATGAAAGGGTGGACATCAATAATCCGACTTTAGGGCAGACATCAATAAATCAGATTTATAATTTACTTTGTAAATAAATCCGCATAGAAGGTTCTATTGTTAGAAATAGTTAGAAAAGTAGTGGTTATAATAAGGGTCATTGTAGACTACAATTTTTGATATTAAAAGAAAAGGCATTCTATGAAAGTCACCAACTTTTAGTTTCACGCATGCTTTTCAAAGCCGCTGATTTCATGTAACCACTCTTTTCAACCTAATCAAAAGTTCCTATAAATACATGCACTCTGTGGACTATAAAAAACAGAGCACATGGGGGGAGATTGCATCGAATATTGTGTTCGGTCTCGTCTCTTGGTGTCTCTATTTTTTTGTGTGTTTGTTGTGTTTGCAACCTCTATGTGCATGTGAGCAAGATCGTGATAACACTGGTATCAGAGCCTTGCACGCATCACCACAAAGGGATCTATTTCTGTTCGTTTTGGCGAATTGATCCCTGTTTCATTGTTCTCTGTTCATGATCTGATTCCGATTCTGATTCTGATTCCAACTCCAGCTCCATTTCCGTTTCTGTTTCCGTTTCCATTTCCGTTTTCGTTTTTGGTTTCAGTTTCAGTTTCAGTTTCCGTTTCAGTTTTGGTTTTGGTTTTTGTTCTAGTTCTAGAACTAGAACCTACGTTTACACCTATCTTTACTCCTTCGGCTTACTCCAAGGCATCCACTAAGGCAAAGAACTTAGGCATAACTTAAGGCATAAATAAGGCATTACTTTGGCATCTTTGGCACCCAAGGTTTCCTTAGCATCTATTGGTAGCCGTTGGCTACACGGGAACCAATTTTAATGTATGAGTGGCAATAAGGACTTTTAGATTCACCAAGGTGGGAGGATTTGAACCCACAACCTCACTCACACAAGGGAAGTGTTTTATCACTATGCTATCTCTTTGTGTTGTCACTCTACTTCTCTTTTCTTATATTAACATAACTTTCATCTCTTTCTTACTTTTTCAACTCCCAAGAACAACCATTCCTTTTACATTTTTAACTCAGACAAACTAAAAAATTGTTTTTACATATCTAGCAAGAGGGTTTCTCCTCTACATCCTCATGGAACCTATGAAGGATTTCGGCGAATCACCTCTACCCAAGGTAACACTTGAGCAACAGCTGGAGCTCCTGTGCCACGAGTTACGAGGTGCTTAGAACGAGATTCGACAACATGGCAAGATACTAAAAAAGATGCAAATTGATGAAGCAATCTTACAAGGGTGGTCAAAGCTATTGTCTCTGCCTAGACGGATGGCACACATTCCAAGATTGTCGTTAAGAATTACTAGTCTTTACAGTTTGATGGCCGGAAGGATGGCCCTTTAATCCTTTCATGGCTTTCACACTTTCATGATTTTTATACTGATGAAACATATGCTAAAAGTGAAAAAGTCAAATTTGCCACTAACTATTTAGTAGGAAAAGCTCAACTATGGTGGAATGTCCTACAACACAGTACAGAGCATCCAACAATGTGGAAGGCTTGCCAAAATAAAGTGAAGGATTCTTTTGTTCCTCCTCAATACCATTTACATGTTCAACGTGCATGGAGGACCCTTACATGGAAGGAGGGAGATACGATTACTACCTACATGGAGCGGTTGCGACAAAATTTATTATTGGTTTGAATGCTTGAAGATTTACCTGAGGATAGCTTGCAACGGAAATACGAAGATGGTTTGGAGGTGGGAATCCAAGCTAAGCTTCACACCTTACAACCTTCAACCCTCAACGAGGTTATATCTTTCGCCTATGATGTAGAGAAAGAATTCTAGTCCATAACCAAGTCACTTCGTCAATAACAACCATGTCAACGACCACTTAGTGCTAAACCAAATCTTCCCATGAAATGTAATTTTAATGCCTCATCTTACCCTAGTTTTCGTTGTCCACCACAATCCAATTACTCAATTCCACCTGTTGTTTAATCTCTCCAACCTACCAAACCACCTACCCTACAAACATCAGCGATGGATGCCCAACAAAAACGACCACGAATCACCTACTAGAGTTGTGGTAAACGTGGACATACAAAAACGAAGTGCCGATTGCGACCTCTTAACATCAAAATCGCTACAGCTCAATTACATAACATGAAGCCCCATAATGAAGAAATTCCTCCTCTTTGGATAGAGGAATCATTGGAGAAGAACTTAAGTACCTTGGCTAATGATATCTCTCTTCATTCTCTACTTTGCATGCAGGGTACTATAAACAACAAACCTGTTAAAATTTTACATGACGATGGTAGTTCACATAACCTCTGAAAGATCCCAACTACATTAGGAAAAAAAGTGAACCCTGCATGGGCCTTGTAAGGATTCCTAATTTTTAGGGATTAAGCTTAATCTTGTTCTTTGTTAAGGGGACAAAGTGCATTTAATAGAGCACTTTTTGGTAGGCTGAAGTAGGCTTTTTTTTAGGCTGAGCTAGGACCTTCTCTCTCTTCTGCACATAGAGAGAGAGAAAAACCACTTTCCACCTCATCAAATCCGTCCATCTTTATGAATAAAAAAATTAGTTTTCTGAAAAAGTCTCTTTTTTAGCTATTCTTTATTCAAAATGGCCCATACTTTTATGTATATGTCAGAACTTAATTTTTTTAGACTTATTTTTATAAAAATTACTTAAAAAACATACTTTTCAAAATCCCTCCAAAAGTTAAGTGCCACATCATCAAACTCGTAACTTTGGTTGCCGCAAAACATGAATTTTTGAAAAAATACTCATTTTCCCTCTAACATACTGAAAAAAGTCATTTTGACCTATCCACATACCAAAACACACTTTTTTTCTTGCACATAGCTACTGTACTAGCCATTCCAGCCATCTGTGTGCTTCTTCCCATTCGGTGCTGGAGTTTTGGAACATCATGGTGCTCACATGTATTATGAACATGACACCAGCACCATTGCGTGCTCCTCACTCAAAGAGTGTACATGTTCGTGTTCCTACAGAATTTGCACCAACAACTAGAGGTAGCAATGACATAGATTCTCAAAATGCACGACGTGCAGCTGGAGAGAAGAATATTGATCTTTGGGTCCACGGTGCTTTGTATCCCTTGGATCCAATGGCTAATGTTCATCCTAGATTCCATACTATCTCCACATTTCTACAATTCCTTGGTTCCAGTGAAGATGGACTCCTAGGCTATTGCAAGCGATTGTCTAACCATTCTACATCTATAGCAAATTATTGGATGCAACAATGTCATCACAACCATTTCAAGATACACAGTTTAGAGAGTGTTATACACACTTTAGAAAGTGCTATCAAATCTTTGGATGAGCACAATAATAGACTCAAACAAGATGTGGAAGAAAAGGAGAGCACAATTACAAAGTTGAAAGCCAATCTTACACAACTAAAAGAGACTCCACTTGGGATGAGATTTAGGAAACGACCATTATCATCCTTTCAAGCTCTTTCAACTGGTGGTGGAGCACGGAAGCGACGTGTTTACGCACTTAGGTATGTATTTCCTTTGTTTAGTTATGTTAAAAGACTTTTAGATTGAGATTCTTATTGTGCAAGTCATTTGTTGAAGATGCGAGTGCTTCCTCAACAATGGAGGATCAATTGAAGTTTCTGAATTCTTGTCTTAGCAACAAACATGTGCTTATGATCTTGGAGTCACCAATAGGAAATCACATCAAAACCCAAGTGATTAAAGATTTTGCAGGCAACTTAGAAGATATTATTAGTCCTAGTGAGGTACAGATGGTATGTGATGAAGCAGGTGTTAGTACTAGAGCGTACACTGCATTGTACAATCTTTTGAAGCAGGCTCTACAAAACAAAGGTATTTTCCAGAGCATTTTTCCATGCCCTTACAAGGTATCTGTGAGGAAGAAGATAACCAATGAGGATGTAGCCAATACTCTTGGCAATTACCTGCATATAGAAGATGTTATGCCTGCATCCATTTATCATTCATCTACATCAAAGAAAGAGTTGAAAAACACATCTAGACAGGGATTCATCTACTTAAAGTACAACAACATATTTGTCAATTTGGAGAGGCTCCAAAAGGAAATGGTTAAATTTTACAAATCCACACTTCAAGGTATATCCATTGTTTTGATAATGACATTCATAGTATTTTTAACAATATAATGTTTGTTATTTGATGTAGATTGTGGTTCCAAACTCAAGTTTGTATTGAAGCTAGACGAATGTCAAATCATAAAGGGACGCCGTATGGAGAGACTTAGTGTGACACTCATGAACGAAGCTATGGCCCATGCTATTATTGATGATAGTGAAGAATCTACACATCACTTTACATATAGTGTCCAATCAGAGAAAGATATATGGTGGTTAGGTGCTATTGAAGTACCTAAAGAATCCAATGATGTTCTTACATGGATTTTCAATAGGATCCCATGGATCACAGAGGTGATAACTTCTCAAATTCACGGTGCCAAAATCAATGTAGAAAGCCTTGGTGATTTTGAAGTAGAGTGGCACTTAGGTGGAGACTTAAAGACTATCAAATGCATGTTAGGGTGCAAACAAGGTGCATCTACTCTCTATCCTTGTCCATATTGTACACGAGGTTATAAACGAACAAAGAGAAAACAAAACAACATAGATGATTTAGTTGATGACACAGATGCAACTCCATCTGCTGAATGGGATACACCTTTAATGAGGTGTCCCATGTTAGGTACACCTAATCGTGACATGTCAGATAAGGATTGGAATCCCATTATTCCATTCCCTTTGATCAATGTCCACTTTTGCACCTTGCATGCCTTCATGAGAATTTTTGATAGACTATTGAAGCTCCATATAGAATACGCATTTGCCATGAAGCCAGTTGATAAATCTATTCAAGCTATAAAGAAATTGGAGGAACTTCTTAATTCAATTGGTTGTCATGGTGGAAATGTAACCCTAGTTGTTAAGAAAGTTGGAGAATCTCAAGATAGCTTGCAACAAGTGTCAATGACAGGGAATAAAGCAAGACATTTTTTTAGAAGAGGTACTAGCACTCAAAATAATGAACGTTATGAGCTGTGGAAAGACCTATGCATGATCACAACAAACAATGACTCTCAAGTTGATCTTTGTAATAAGAGAAAGAAAGTTTGGTCGAGCTTTGATAAGGTTGTAGGCTTAATGGGTCTGACTAGGTCTAGTGCTATTCAACATCAAATGTTTCAAGAAACATTAGTGGAGTTCACCAAGTGTTTCATTCAATGTTGGGGAGAGAGCAATATAACACACTACATTGTAAGTGTAATCTTCTTCTACAAGTGTTCATTGCACTTACCTTTTTCCAATGTACTTAACAATTTTTAGCATATTTTGTTTGCACATGGAGCTTTTTTCATGCATCGATATGGGTCATTAGAGATTTTCACTACCCAAGGAATGGAAAAGTCACACTACAAAGCGAGGGGTGTCTACTTCAAAAACACCCGACATGGTGGTGGCCCAATGCAATCAAACTACATGGAGGAGATGTTTAATTGGTTTTACCGCACTACATTCTCGATAAAGTTTTTTGTGGAACGACTTAGGGATTCAAAATTGGCAAAACTTGCAAGAAAGATGCAACACAACATTGCCAGTGAGAAATGGAAGTCATCGTTAGGTCCTCTTCATCATGCTCAGTGGCGTGCAAGGAGACAACGAGAAGGCTCAGCTTGGAAGTAAAGTGAATTCGCTATTTCCCATTATGTGGTAATACATATGATTATTGTAATCTTGATTTCAATGTGTTATTATTTAATATATAATATTCTGTATGGTTTTAAAAAGGTTTTGTCCGTTCTAGTGTGAACAAACAGTTTTTTAAAAAACTCTATAAATAGAGAGAACTCACTTCATTTCACACTTTTTGCAACTCAAGAGAATGGCACGCACCAAGCAAACTGCAAGGAAAGATCGCGTCTTCTTTCCTAGCCCTCATCTAGGGACACAACGCCCACCATGGTTGCAACCCCCCCAAAGGCCTCGAAGTGGTTCCCAGAGCACATCTGTGCCTGTGTCACACGATGGCACACCACCTGGGAGCAATTCAGTGCGAGAAAATGAAGTTTCCAATAGACAAGATTATTACACTCCAGGACGATCAGAGGCCATTTCAGATGATGAGCCACCAACAAGGACACCCATCAAATCAAGACCCAAACAGAAGTTGATCAGAAGGAGTGTACCAGAGAGCGACCAAGAGTCACCCCCAAATGAGGAAAGCAACAATCAACCACCATGGAATGATATGCAAATACCAACGAGCCATAGGGTGACACATGGAGGTAAGACACTTCCACAAGGACAAGGGCAAATACCAACAGAGGAGGAAAGAGAGCAAAGTCAACAACCACATCAACAACAAAATGTGCAAGATGAAGCTGGGCCCTCACATCGTGTACATCGGAGAAAAAAAAACTATCAACCTCGACGTCGACCTCAACGCCAGCCAAACATACCTCCCAACCCAAGAGCTCCACAAAGACGAAGGAAGCACTGCACGGCTTTTGCAGAGATACGACACTACCAAAAGTCCGTTGAACTACTCATACCACGAAGAGCTTTTGCAAGGGTAGTGAAAGAGGAACTACAAAGCTACCAAGCACGTCTAAGAATACAAGGGATAGCACTTGAAGCACTTCAAGAGGCAGCTGAGGCCTACCTCATCTCCATGCTTGAGGACTCTAACCTCTGTGCTATCCATGCCAAGAGAGTAACCATACAACCGAAGGACATTCAGCTAGCAAGAAGAATTAGAGGAAATAACCCATGATGTGTATATTATACCCTATGATATGCTACTTTGCGATGTAATACAATGGATAATAGAAAATTTTGTTTTGACTTATATTCTTTGTCTCTTTTTTCTCTCTCACTCTCTCTCTCTCTCTCTCTCTCTCTCTCTCTCTCTCTCTCTCTTTCAGTCAGTTATATATGGATTCAGTTAAACATGCATGCACTTGCCTATTTTTTTATGACTAGATATGTTCCTTTTCTACATACTGGTGTGCAACATGTCCTTTTCATACGAAAAAACCCCCAGCCACAGAAACGCGGGATTCAGCCCTGCAAAATTTTTGCAGGGCTGAATCCCGCGTTTCTGTGGCTGGGGTTTTTTTTGCAATATTTGGTCTTTGGTAAGCATAAGACATATGGTAGAGATGCAATGGTCTAGGTATTAAGAGGTTATACCCTATAGGAATTGAGATCTTTAGCTACTAAAGGCTGAGTTTATACCCTACTGAAAACTTCTGGTCCTGATAATACCAAAACCAATTGAAAATCTGAAATTACATAGTTTCCTATGTATTGTAGCACCTAAAAACACTAGATAAGGCCAAAAAAGCCCCAGCCATAGAAACGCGGGAAACAGCCCTGCAAAAATTTTGCAGGGTTGTTTCCCGCGTTTTTGTGGCTAGGGCTTTTTTGGCCTTTTTTAAGCATATAATCATACAGAGGACCAAAGCACAATACAAAGACCCCCAATTAGATACAATTTGTGGAGAGAAGATAAGTTCAATTTTTTAGCACATTCATATACAGAACTAGACAAATGATGAAAAAAAAAGTTTGTATTATCAAGACATTACATCATTTCTCAGCTGCCTTCAATTTCTCCACAACTTTCTTTCTCCTTTGGAGAGATTGAGGCAGCTGGTAAGTCAATACAGATCTTGATATTACATGGGGGTCTTGCATTCCAAGACTCATGGCGATACCTATTTGCCCTAATACTTTTCCTCTAAAATTAAGTCCTAAAGTAGTTACAACTAAGGATTTCCTAACCAAAATGACACAATTAGTGCCTTGGGTAATTGTACATAAACACAAAATCTTGCTAAGGGCCTTCAAGCACCAAGTGATGAAGTGCCCATCGGGACTGTAGTCTTTGTGTATGATAACAAAATCATCCTTTGGCAACTTTCCGATGTAGTTTGCCAAGGATGCACCACTCCCACGAGAAGCTCGATCCCCACCAGACCTTGCTGCGAACTTGTCGAGCTCAATTGCTTCCTGTTAAGAACAAATGAGAATTCAAGCTCTTACAATGTTAACTTAAAATTATCGATTTATTTAATTCAATTACCACTTACATCATGAAGCTTGTCTTCTTCCTCCCCTCTTCCAGGGGCATCAAGATCAATGCTAGAGTGGGCCATGCCACTCTGCTCTGCTACATGGGATGTAGGAATTTTTTGCTCTAGTATCCTCTCCTGTGCTGCACTGAACTCCTCCTCTGTAGTAGAATTGTTGTCATCATTTAAAATATCAGCACACACCATTGATATGGTGTCTACCACAGAATCCCGAAGTGGGATGGACTTCTTTTCAAGTATGTCAGATGTGTTGTCAAGTGGAACATCTGACATTGTGGAGAAAATACTCAAGCATTCATCTAGACGTAGACCGAATGCCTTCTCAATGTCATGGAGTAAAATAAATTCCTCTCCATCCACAACGATGCAGGAGAGATATTCAAGTTCCACCTCTGGTAATGTGGGCTCAGAGGGGTTGAGATTTGAAGGGGGGGCCTCCTCCATGCTTGATTGCACATGTAGTTTATCCTCAACACCACCAGGGAATTCTTGGTGGATTGTAATGCTTTCTTTGGAAAAATTTATGGCCTCTGGTTGAGGCTCATTCTTCTCCTTAACAAAACCCCCAGTGGCAAGGTTGGGGAGCTCAACAGGTGTAGGTTCCGGCTCCTCATTAATAATAAAATATGTTGTTGCAGTGTAGGATAGGTACTTTGTACCCATCCTCTTCTTTTTGTTAAGTTTTTTTACTAATGGCACAGAGTCATCTAGTAAGTGCCCAGCAGTTTCCGCAATTGCCATGAAGCGCTTAAGGCGCTTCATGAAGGCTTCATCGCCTCTATGTATGTAGAGTAGAAGGTCACATGGAACCCATATACCCTCATAAGGCGGTATTTCTATAGAAAAACGCAAGATGTAGTACTCAAGGAACTCTATGATTTCCTTGAGCACATCAGAGTTCAGTTGAATTGTTTTGTCTAGATCAGGGACCCTAGACAGTAGGTCATACAAGTGGTTCTGACCTTTGAACTCAGTTGATTCCAAGAACTCATTGAAGAGTTCACGTGGACGTTTGAGTTGCAGGGTACTGGAGGATGCGGCAGCCATTGCGCGTGATGCTAGCTTGTGTGCGTACTCTGCTAGTGATTGTAGCTCTTCTTGGTTGCAAAAGTGAGAAATGAGAGAATAAGTGTTGCTTTTATAGTAGTTTCAAAATTTTAAAGTGAGTGGGACCCATTTTAAAACTAAAACTGATACCTTCAAATAAAACAATCATGCACAGAACTCTCAGAAAAAAAACTTTTGCTCATAAAAAGATTGAACAGAATCATTAACCAGAATAAGATACACGACAACACAATAGAAAAAAAAAATTCTCAAAACTTTAAAATTATAATAAATTGCCATTGGAAAAACCAAAGATTTGGCAAATTGTACATCATATTGAGATCAAAAAATTTTACATGCTACATGTCTTGCATGTTAAATACATTGTTGCAGATGTAGGATTATAAATGGAACATAGGTGTGTGTACACTGTAGCACTCCCAACCTCTTACCAATCTGCAGACAAATAGAAAACTTTAAATGAACATATTTGAGTGTAAGAATTTGTATAAACAAAAGAAGAAATACCATATGCTACTTACCTTATGCCCTTGTATTCTGAACTTTGATTGATCCAAATCCTCAAATCCCATGATTACTAGATGTTCTCTCACGTTGGCAAGAGTCCAATGATGATTTACTGAAATAACTTCCATTTCATTGTTGGGTAGATTTATCTTAATTTCAAATGAAATTAAAACACCCTCAGAACTTTGTAATGGTATCCATTCACCAAGTTTACACATCCAACGATCATAATAGAATCTAATGTACAATGAAGTACGATGTTTCAAGTATCGAAATCCTATGCCTGTTGCACCAATTTTACAAATGTATCTATCCCCTTTGGTGCATCCTTCTACAAGTCCCCATTTTTCACCTAGCAAACACTCTACCTGCTCATACGTGATATCTTTTAACATGAACATTGTTGACGTCTCTAGAATTGTGAATATCTGAAATAAATGTACAAAACAATGAACAGGAACACACCAATGTAATCCTATAGATCTTGAAACTCTTGTAAATTTCAAAGAGTTGTGTATGTCCATCACCATCTTATGCTTCAAAGATGTTAATGTCCATACATCAGGTTGCGGCCACTCAAGCTTTAAGAGAGAATCTACCTTAATCATCTCTAACTTGCCAAAATCATTTGATGAAGAGGGTACAACATATGTATGTGTGTAAAAGAAACTCTCTCACATAATAGCTGAGCAGGACGGGCTTGTGGAAAGACTATCGACCCAACATCTGCATGCAATGCTTGGAAAGTACCTGTAAGAGTATGAAGTGGTTGTTCTTCCACCAAGGTAGAAGGAAATATGTCTACAACAAAAAAATACACAACTTAGCTAGGTATATTCTGAAATTTGGACAAAAGTCAATGAGTAATACTTACAGTTGATATGATATCTCATTTTGTTTGAGTTTTCCAATTTCATGGTTGACATTGTGAACACATGTTGTACAATGGCAACAGTTTCACCATTTTTGAGCTTTTTGAAGCCTAGTAACTTCCCTTTCCAATGAAGATCCAAGTTTCCACGATCTCTCACACGGTGAGGACCAACACCAGAGGGTTGCATGTACACCCATGCACCTTTGCAGAACTCCTGTCCTAACCAAAATCCTTCTGGAGCCTTGATATTGTGACATTTTATCGCGATAACCTCATCTTTTGGACGTCTATGAGATTTAGGTTTCTCCATTGGAGATCAGGCTATGGAAATGACAGTAGGAATTCAAAGAAGATGATGCATAGAGAAAGAAATGGAGATGCAGGAGCTGCAATGGTGTGCTAAGGAGAGAAAGTAGTGGAAAGAGATGACTTTTTGGGACCTGGGTATGAAAACGGGAGGTTTTGGAGGGAGAAAGTTGCATTTTGAGTTATTTTTGAAAAAGTCACTTTTTTCACTTCAGTTCATGCACGGATTTTGATTTAGAACCCAAAAATAGCACTTTTGATCCTAAAAAGTAGTTGGGGGACCATTAAATGGTGTTATGATGAGTTTTATAACTTTTTGAAAATTTTGAATTTTTGGGCCCAGGTAAGTTACGAGATTCCTTTCTCTCTCTAGAGGCAGAACCTGAACATAGGGGAATCCTGTCCCCTCATCCCCCTTCAGCCTAGTGATTTATAGGCTATAGACTGTGTCCACCACCCTCCTCTCATTGGTCCATCACTAATCACTCCTTAATCCAAAAGGCCCATGCAGGGTTCATTTTTTTCCCTAATGAGCTACCTGCCACTCTCCTCCCAACCTTAAATAGCCCTTGCCCTTCGCACCTCTAGAATCTTCTCTGAGATCTAAACTCTCCTCATATGGCCACTCTGAGGAGATGGAATAACCTTGAAGATCCGTGCTAGAGCCTTGGCTCCCCCGAGCTCTGGTCCTTGACCCAGCTAGGGTCCTCGACCAAATGCACGTAGACCAATGGTAGACCATGGAGGTCTAAATAAATCTAACACTCTCTCCCCCTTCTAGAGATCACTGTCCTCAGTGATCAGGGAAGGAAAGTGTTTGCGAATCAGAGCTTCTGATTCCCAAGTAGCATCTATGAGTGGACGGCTAGTCCATGCTACTAAAAACTCTGGTATGGAGCGATTTCTCAACTTCCGCTCCCTCTTATCAAGAACCTAAAATGGAACATCTGGCTGAGATGCTCTATTTTCTAAAGCAACTAAACCATCTACGCAATTCTCATCTCGAGAAATGTATGGTCTCAACTTGCTAACATGGAAAACTGGGTGAACTTTGCAATTTTCTAGCAATTGCAATTTATATGCGACATCACTAATCTTCTTGATTACTGTCCAAGGTCCACAAAATCTAGGGGATAACTTGGGTTTCTGACCCATTGTCAATGATGAACCAAATGGGACCTGTAAAAACACACGATCTCCCTCTTGAAACGTTCGTGGTGTTCGATGTCGATCTACAAATGCTTTCATCCTTTTAGCAGCTTGCTGGAGATTGAACTGAGCTATTTTTAAGTTAGCTTGCATATCTGTCAAAAACTGTGAAGCACTTGGAGATTTCCTAGGTAATCAAATGGTAGCTGGACTATGTGGAATACATCCATAGATTACCTCAAAAGGTGCAAGCCTAGTAGTCTTGTGCTTCCAACTATTATAAGCAAATTCAACTAATGGGAGAAAACTATCCCAATCTGTTTGCTTTTCTGAAACATATGCCCGTAGCATATCTTCCAGTATCTGATTAACTCTTTCGATCTGACCGTCTGTCTGTGGATGCTCTCCACTACTCATTTTGAGTTGAACTTGAAGCTTATTGAACACGTGTTTCCAAAAATTTCCTGTAAACCTGGGATCCCTGTCTGAAACTATGGATCTAGGTAGACCATGTAGTCTAAAAAATATTCTGAATAAATAGTTCCGCAACTTGCGGAGCCTCCATTGATTCCTTTGTAGGAATAAAGTGTGCCATTTTGCTCAAACGATCAACCACTACAAGAATAGCATTCTTCTGTCGTGGCGTTCTAGGTAAACCCATTATGAAGTCCATGGAAATACTATCCCAACAATACTGTGGTATCTCCAATGGCTATAGCAAACCTGGAGAACGAATTCTCTCTGCTTTATTCACCTGACATTTAAAACACTGACTTACATAATTGTTTACATCTCTGAGCATCTTTGGCCACCAAAAGGTACGTCTGATCAGCTGCAAAGTTTTCTCAATACCAGGATGTCTTGCACAAGGTACATCATGGTTCTCGAAAATAACCTCTTTTCTAAACTTCCCTTCTTGGGAATTAGGCACACAAATCTTTCCCTTTCTTTTGAGCAAATCTTGCTCCACTTGAAAATTTGAGAATGCTTGATCTTTATCATTTTGTGATAACTTGCTCATTATAGACTGACAATAATCATCTTCAATCTGTGAATCTTTGATTTCTTGGATCAAATCACTATCAAGAACTGTGAAGCTAATCTGATGCAAAATACGAGATAATGCATCTGCAACTGTATTCATTTTTCCTTTTCTATATAGAATTTCCATATGAAATTCTTGCATCAACTCAACCCATCTAGCCTGTCTCCCCCGAAGATCAAGCTGAGAACAGAAATACTTCAATGTGTGATGATCTGTATACACTTTAAAAGTTGCACCATATAGATAGTGTCTCCAAATCTTCAAAGCGTGAACTATTGCATATAATTCTTATTCATGGACATGCCAATTTCTCTGAGCTGGAGAAAGTTTCTTGCTTTCAAAAGCTACCGGTCTGCCATCTTGAATCAAAACTGCACCAACTGCGATGCCACTAGCATCGGTTTCTATCTCAAAAGGCTTTTGGGGATCTACCACCAATAAAATTGGGGCACTTGAAACTGCTTGTTTCATTGTGTCAAAAGCTTTCTGTTGTGCACTAGTCCATACAAACTTTTGATTATTCTGTAACAAATCCGTCAATGGCGCAGCTATGTGCGAATAGCTAGCAATGAATTTCGTATAGAAGCCTGATAATCCTAAGAATGATTGCAACTGGCGCTCATTCTGAGGAATCAGCCAACCAAGGATCACAGAAACTTTCCGTGGATCCATTCTAATTCCATCTGCAAAAACTATATGTCCTAAATACTCAACCTCAGATAAACATAGCTGTGTCTTTTCTAGATTGACGTACAAAGTATTGTCATCCAACATTTGAAATACTGTACGCAAATGACATTCCTGTTCTTCCAAACTTTTACTATAAACCAACAAATCATCTACAAAATCAACCACAAAGTAACCAATGAAAGGACACAAAATATCATTCATGAGCATCATAAAGGTAGTTGGTGCATTAGTTAAACCAAAAGGCATTACAAGATACTCATAATGACCTAATCTACTACGAAAAGCTGTTTTATGTACATCATCGTCCTTAACTCTTATTTGATGATAACCACTTTTTAAGTCTATTTTACTATATACAATAGCACCTCCTAGTGCATCCAGAATATCATCAATGTGAGGCATCGGATATCTATGTTTTATTGTAACTTTGTTTAATGCTCTAAAGTCTATACACATCCTAAAAGATCCATCCTTTTTGCGAACCAAAAGCACTGGGGCTGCAAAAGGTGAATAACTGGATCTGATCAGTCCTTTGTCAAGATATTCCTTGACAGTACGACGTACTTCTGCCTCCTCTTGCAGACTCATTCGATATGCCTGTCTGGCCGGTGGATGAGCTCCTGGTACTAGCTCAATCCTATGCTCCACTTTTCTGCGAGGCGGAAGACCTGAAGGTAACTCTGAAAGAAACAAGTGGTGGAATTCAGTTTTCATTCTAGAAGCTAGCTGAGCCTCTAGACTAGTTTGAACCTATAAATTTAACAACTCTTTATGCTCAAAATATAAGAAATACAAATACTTACACTCTGCTTTTACCATCGCAGAGGTAGATGCTCGTCTGTACACCTTGACGTCTGGCTCTCCACGGATGGTAATGCGGCGACCATTATGATTGAACTGATATACGTGGGTCTGAAAATCAATAGTTGGCTTCTTACTTGCATGCCACTGTTTACTGAGGACGAGATCAAATCTAGCCAACCTGGCGATCTCGAAATCTAGCTCATCTTTATAAGTTTGTATCTGGACTGGTAATCCAACAACTCGTCGATCCCAGATCTCAGATCCCTTCCCATCTGCCAACTCTACCCTATAGGTGTATGCAGATGGAGTAGTCTTCAACTTCAATTTCTTGACTAAGGAAGAGTTAATAACATTATGTGTGGATCCTGTATCAAATAGAACTTTAACGAGATGTCCATGAACTTCCCCACTCATGACGACCAACTCGGTGTCTGGAAACTGATACCCTTTCTGAGCTACTGGGGATAACACCACATCTGGAACATTCTTAACCTTCTTAGTCACTGTTATATTTAAGATGGGTTGTTTATCTTTAGATGGAGGATCCATCTCAGTGTCTGTAGCTAGAAGATCAAAATCTGAAGGAGATGATGGAGTGGATGGTGAGGACTGCTGCCTCTCCACCACCATCACTGCAGATATCTTCTTTTTCTTCTTAGGAAACATTCTGTAAGGATGCCGACCTAGGCATTCATAACAAAGACCCTCACGGCGAGCCTTTTCTTTCTGTTGCTGAGTCAAACTAGATCTCTGAAAAGCTCTATCTGCCATGGATGCACTAACTTTCC
This sequence comes from Ceratopteris richardii, assembly GCA_020310875.1. Lineage (NCBI taxonomy): Eukaryota > Viridiplantae > Streptophyta > Polypodiopsida > Polypodiales > Pteridaceae > Ceratopteris > Ceratopteris richardii. The sequence continues at coordinate 82,772,896 of CM035422.1, forward strand.
TCTTCCCACGACTCGAAGTCTGAATGATGTTCATCTGTCTGTTAGATGCTGGAACTGAAACTATAGGCTTCTTGAACCTTGTCCAAGTATTCTTTTGTCCAGAAGGCTGCAATCGAGAGCGTCACCCATCCTCCAACACCAAAGCAAGTTCTACTGCCTCATTTAGGGTGTGGCAACGCTCCTTGCGCACAAGTGGACGTAACGTCTCCCTAAGCCCAAGAACAAATTTATGCACCTGAAGAAAATCAGGCACCTGATCTGGAATCTTCAACAAGATTTCCCTATATTTGTCTACATACTCCTGCACTGAAAGTTGTCTCTGCTGTAGGAAAAACCATGCATCTAGAGCCCTAGTACACTCATCTGGAGGAAGAAAATTATTGTAAAATATAACTTTAAAGTCTGCGCAAGTGGCCGGTTCTATCTTATCCTACTCTATTTTCCTCCACCACCGATGAGCAACATCCATCAAACTATAAGTGGCATGCTGTATTTTCTATTTTTCATCCTCAATATTACAAAGTCGAAAACACTGTTCCCACTTACTTATCCATTGCTCCACCGCATCTGCCGTCCTGGCACTAACTTGTCCGTGGTACTTTGGTGGGTTTAAATCTTTCACTTGCCATCTAACGTCTCTACCAGAAGAAGCCCCCACATCTGTCAATGGTATTTGAGAACTAGATGGTCCAACAGATGGAACTTCCACCTGCATAGGTGTGTCGATGGGTAGCACCTCTGGTTTGTTAATTGCTTGGAGGATCTTCTGAAGGGTATCCTCCATGCCTCTAACTTTAGTATTGAGATTCGTAATCTCCGTAGTATAAGGTCGCTCAAGCTCGACCTCTTCCATGGGAGTTACAACCTCATCGGGATTCATTCTCTCTCTGTGCAAGAACTTCCGACGGATGGCTGTACAATATCTTTTGCTTCCTGCTACAGCGAATCGAGGCAGTTCTTCTCCCTCAACGCACGCGCGTGAACTACTCCCCTTCTCCTTTCGCGAGCTCCACGAAATTTTCTTACTAAAAACCTCTTCCAAGAAGATGATGAGATGGCTTATTCTCCAAGACTTTCCCCTTTCTCACTCAAGCTCTGATACCAAATGAAAGATCCCAATTAGCTACCTGCCACTCTCCTCCTAACCTTAAATAGCCCTTGCCCTTGGCACCTCTAGAATCTTCTCTAAGGTCTAAACTCTCCTCATATGGCCACTCTGAGGAGATGGAATAACCTTGAAGATCCGTGCTAGAGCCTTGGCTCCCCCGAGCTCTGGTCCTTGACCTAGCTAGGGTCCTCGACCAAATGCAGGTAGACCAATGGTAGACCATGGAGGTCTAAATAAATCTAACAACTTCATTTCACATTTATTAGCACAAGAACTGAAATTAAAAATATTACCTTCTTTGTATAAAGTAAAAGCTGCATTTTAAGATAAACGTTATAATGTAACATGAGAAGTGCAAGATGTTACAATTAGCATAGGCTCATATGTTGATTCATGAACATTTTTAATTGCACCTTTGCAATCTTACGATGTTATACTAGGTATGCCTTTTCGTCATCATTATAACCTATGCATTGACTACCATACACATACCTTTAACTTTGAATTTAAAGGTCAAATTATTACTTTCTCTGCACTGCATGATTTCTAGCCATTTCCATTGATAAGTCATACTCAAGTAAAACGTGCAATTCATGCATTGTCTTTGTCAATTTCATCAATTATTATACTCATACACTTCTTGATGCACACAAACCTTTCGTGACTTCTTATAAGGATTGTTTTATGTCTGAGTATCCGTCTGAACTACCACTATCTCGAGGATCCTTTGACCATAGCATGGACTTAGTCCCTGGTAGTTCTCCTCCTCATAAAGCACCTTATAGACATGGCTCACTACACCAAAAGAAAATAGAAAACCAAGTAAAAGACCTACTACAGAAAGGACTTATAAGGCCTACTTCTTCCCCATTTGGAGCGCCAGTTCTCTTAGTAGAGAAGAAGAATAAAACTTATCGAATGTGCATTGATTATAGAGCCCTTAACAAGATCATAATAAAGAATAGATATCCCATTCCTCGAATACATGATCTTTTAGAGAAATTATCAGGAGCTCATGTCTTTAGTAAAATTGATCTAAAATCAGGATACCATCAGATTGGTATGATGCAAAGTGATATTTTTAAGACTACACTTAGAACTCAAACAACCCATTATGAATTTATGGTAATGCCTTTTGGACTTACTAGTGCCCCTACTACATTTGCACGAATGATGAATAACATTTTCCTTGAGTTCCAAGCTTTTGTTCTCATATTTTTTGATGATATACTTGTTTACAGTGAGAATGATAGTGAGCATGAGAAGCATCTTGAAATAGTTTTTCATTTACTACAAGAGAACACACTATATGCTAATCCTGAAAAGAGTTTCTTCCTTCAATGTAAGCTAGAATATATAGGACATATTATTTCAAGTCAAGGGATGCATGTGGATCCAAAAAAGAATAAAGTTATAGTAGAATGGCCTACACCACAATCAGTCAATGATGTTCGTACTTTTTCTGGGATTGGCTAGTTTTTTTAGGAAGTTTGTTCGAAATTTTTCTTATTTAGCATTGCCCCTTACCTTGCATGGGGACTTACCCCAACAACAATCCTTTTAAAAACTGAAACATGCACTTTCACATGCACCTGTTTTACAATTACCTGATTTTTCACAACCCTTTCATGTTGTTACTGATGCTAGTGGTTTAGGGATCTATGCAGTTTTAATGCAAAATGATCATCCCATTGCAGTTGAGAGTAGGAAGCTTAGGCCCTTAGAAAAGAATTATAGTACATATGATAAAGAATTGTTAGCAGTTGTGCATGCTTTTCGAATTTGGAAACAGTTTCTTATGGGATTTAAGGTTTGAATCAAAACTGATCAACATGCTATTAAGCATTTATTAAATCAGCCCTTAATCTCTCATCGCCATCTTAAAGGGGCATCATTCTTTCAAGATTTCCAACCCATGATCCAATATGAGCCTGGTAAAGCTAATGTTGTAGCTGATGCTCTTAGCTGATATCCTTCACATTGTGTTGTTTTGCATAATATTTCTACCATCCAAATACATTCTTTTCAAGAAATGGTTTCCACTTATGCATATGATTTGTATTTCTCACGTGCATGGCATGACTTCAATAATGGTGCATCTTTATCTGATGAACATTATACATTTCATAATGGTTTTTTTTTTTCAACATAGATTATGCATAACCCAAGCTTTTAAAGATTTTTTCATCAAAGAATTGCATGAACCATCTCACGTGGGTCATAGAGTCATACTAAGCACCATTTTTTCCTGCAAAGATTTCTTCTTTTGGCCACACATGGAAAAGAATATTGCACATTATGTTTCTCAACGCATTGTATGTTAGCATGTAAAACGTCGTCATGGTCAACCATTTGGATTATTAATGCCACTTCCCATTCTGACGAACCATGGGAACAGATTTCTATGGATTTTATCACAGGTCTTCCCATCACTTCCTCACATTATGATATGATTTGGGCAATAGTTGATAAGTTTAGTAAATATGCATATTTCATTCCATGTAGGAAAACTTTTTGTGCACCTTAGGTTGCAAAATTATTCATTAAATGCATTTTCCCACATCATGGATTTCCAGCTAATTCCATTGCTGAAGATCACATTTCTATACTTCACAATGTTCAGGAGCACATTAGGAAAAGCCAAGAGTGCTACACATGTAATATCAATACAAAACGATTAGCTAAGGAATTCAAGGAAAATGATCTTTGTAGTTGCATATCATTAAAAGACGTCTCAAAAATATTTTGCACCATACTAAGATTAAACTTGCACCACGCTATTATGGACCGTTTTGCATTATAGAAAAAATTAATGATAATTCATTTAGATTAGATATACCATCTCATTGGAATATACATAACTCTTTTCATATTAGTTTACTTAAACCATTTAAAGGAACTTTACCACTCAATCCACTTCTTGAAGGCTCTCCTTTGATTGAAGAACAATTTGAAGACTTGGTTCTTGAGAAAATAATTAATCATGATATCACTACTCTAGGCACAGGTACAAAATACCATCCATATTTGGTTAAGTACAAAAATCACTGTACTGAAGAATATCTATGCATACATAAAACACAATTAACACCTCATTATGACCACTTAATCTCTACATATCATACAGAAACACATTAATGTAATTCCTCCATGAACATATCCATGCATGTTTTTTTTAACATGGAACATGCTTATTTTCATTGAGTGATGGAACATGTGACTAGCCATCCATGTTTATCTACTTTATCAATTGAGATTAATTGCTTTTTCAACTGAGGGACATGTTATAACTTATGGAATATGTTGAATAATGCATTGTTGGAGTGCTAAATTATGAATGTATTAACGTGCTTTTGGTGTTTTTGATATAGCAGCTGAAGATTTGTGAGGGCATGAAAGCATGAAAGGGTGGACATCAATGATCCAACTTTAGGGCAGACATCAATAAATCCAATTTATAATTTAGTTTGTAAGTAAATGCGCGTAGAAGGTTCTATTGTTAGAAATAGTTAGAAAAATAGTGGTTAGAATAAGGGTAGACTGCAATTTCTGATATTAAAAGCAAAGGCTTTCTATGAAAGTCACCAACTTTTAGCTTCATGCATGCTTTTTGAAGCCACTCTCATGTAACCACTCTTCGCAACGTAATCAAAAATTCCTATAAATACATGCACTCTGTGGACTATCAAAAATAGAGTGCATGGGAGGAAATTGCACCCAATACTACGTTCGGTCACATCTCTTGGCGTCTCTATTTTTCTATGTGTTTTCTATGTTTGCAACCTCTATGTGCATGTGAGAAAGATCCAGATAACACTCTTATGGTGCCTTCCTTCTTGCTCTTTTTATAGTTTCTTTTGGTCTTAGTTTTGAATTTGAATTCAAATAACTTCACTTAAAAGTGATGCTAAGAATTAGGAGATATTCTCTCAATTGATGGATTCATGGTTTTAGGTAGTTAGAGCCACAAATTTCCATTTTACATCATGGATGACTTAAGCCATTCTTTCTTTCACAATTACAAGAGATAAAATATCCTCTTTTACAAGAGGTGTTCATATGTCTACACATATGACTACAAATGAACATAAATCAAATCATATCAAGCATGTAGGTTTGGGTAAAATGCATCAACAAAGGTCCATGTCTCTATGGGGAGGATAACTATAAAGAATTACCTCTATACTATGGTAAGAGACTCCCTAGAAGGTGATAGTTTAGAAGAAAAATTAGCCATAAAGCAACCATGATAGGAATCCATAAATGATTTATGTGCATTACGAAGTGTACGTGTATAATCAACTATGTTTTATACAAAAGTAATACATGAATTGTCACCTTTCCTAAATGCACATTTTACTTCAGTATGACTAATTAATGTAAATGTTTTGAATTCATGCATTGCAAACAAAAATATATTGAATGTTAAATTTTAAACTCATTGTGTGTGTATGATAATCAATGCATGGATTATATTGGTGAAGAAAAGGCATACCAAGTATAACACCATAGGACTGCAAAGGATCAATTAAGAAGGTGCGTTCATCTATGTATGAATCTCTACAAATCTGGACATTATGCACTTTACTGGTAACATTATATCTATTTCCTTGAAATGCAGCCTTAACACTAGTTACCAAAACAGGACACTATAGTGTCCTTTTTTCTAATAAATAAAAAAAATCACACATAGAAATCAAATAGAAATTTGAAAAAACCTTAAAGCCCCATAAAGATCTATACATAGATGCTCTATAAAAAATATATATTTTAAAAAATAACCTTTTTTTATAACTCAAAATATACAAATGATTGAATATGGTTGAGAAAAATAGTTTTTCTGTAAGCTTATATATGATAAGAAAGAAATATCTCATTAAAAAAATTTTCCTCCTACTGGAATCATTTTTCAAATGTAAATTTATTGTCATATAATCATTTGAGACAAGCCTTGGGAACTAGAAAAATCATTTTTATAATAAAAAAATTAGTACAATATAGGGTGCTCATTATATAGTTATACACTTTAGCAGCCTTCTATATGATATTGATTCATAAAAACACTAAAATGGTTTGTATTTAATTTCAAAAACTATCATATAGTAGCATAAAGCTATGCTACATGTCTTTGAATCAATAATTTTGTATGTATCTCACATACCACTAAAAACCTAAATATTTTATTGAATAGCTATAATCCTCTCTACTGAGAATAAACGTTCATGCTAAAAAATTAGGTTTTCTAATTGATATAAGGTATATATTATGAATAAACATAATTCTATAAACATCATAAACTATTTTATGTAGAAAAAACTAGCCTGTTAACTTTAATCATGTAGCATATGCAATATTTCCTCATAAAATGACCTTTTTTTAGCATAGAAAAACAGTGGTATTGTTTAGCTTGAAGAAATGACATAGAAATTTAACTCCTAAGGTTGTCAAAAACATATTTCTAGTTTTAATAATATCAAATAGTATTTTGATAACAAAAAATGATGCATGTTCATACCATCACTTTGCAAAATAATTCATAGATGATAAGACTATCATATCACAAATGAGATTCATTTTATGCCATAAACCTAGTAAAATTCATTACAAATCTCAAAAGATTTTATTGCATTTGGACCAATGAAAATTACAAGATCATGATTTTAATTAAAAAAAAAACCTCTTACTCACATCACTATAATTTTTGCACCAATATTGAAATTAGCATCATAAAATTAGTGAGTAAATATTATATTTTATATCCTTTAATAAAAACTATATTTTTCTAAAAATATTCAACCCTTATGCCAACATGTTGCATAGTTACATTTATAAATGGTTTGTTCTAGTAATCTAAAAAATTCATCAAACATTCTCTCTTTTTCAAGACACTAAAGTGTCCAAGTACAACACTAGTGTTAAGTTTATACATAGAGGGAAGTGGATGTAATTGGAGATCTTGCATTAGTGTGTAAGAAATTAAATCATGTCAAGTACCATCATCATGGAAAACATTAACAGCTCTACCCTTACCAATACCTTGCATGCAAAGTAAAAAACGAATAGAAATTTCATTACCCAAGGTACTTAGATCCTTTTCGAATGCTTCTTTGGTCCAATTAGGTTGAGGCTTTCCATTAACAACCTCTATGTTCTTTACTTGAGCTCTGATAATTTTCATATCACTAGTTTCGAACCTACGCTTAGCTTTAGCATGAAGATACTTACAATAATGCCAACAAGTGATACAATGCCTCTTTTTTTTTAGCATCCATCATCATAGTGTGAAGGGTTGGAGGTTTTGTAGGTTTTAAAGGGGTTGTCTTGGGTATTGGTGAGAAATTGGATTTAGGCGGGCACTAAAACGTTGGTGGGTGTTGAAAAGTAGGGGAAGAGAAAGTAGTGAAAGGATGCATGAAAGGAAAATTGGGCTTGATTGGTTGTTTTCATTGATGCATTTTTTGTAAGCCACTATACTTGGCAATGGATTGAAACACCTTTCTAGAATTGTGTGCAAAGGAAATAGATTCATTAGGGTTATGGAATGTATTGCATTGAGCTTGGCTTGGATTCCCATCTCCAAACCATCTTCATAATTCCCTTGCAAGTTATCTTCAAGAATCATTTCAAGCGAAGGAATAAGATTTAGTCGTTGCCAAAAGCATTCAATGTATGTACACACAGTATCTCCATCTTTCCATCCAAAAGTTATCCATGATCAATGAGCATATAAGTGGAATTGGGGAGGAAGAAAGTACTCCTTGATATTTTCTTCAAATGCGATCCATTTTGTGGGGTGGTCGATTCTATGCTCCAAATTGTTCCACCATAGTTCGACCACCACCAAATAATTAGTAACAAATTTCATTTTTTCAATTTCAGAAAATGATTTGAATGACTTGTGTGAATAAAAGTCATCAAGCTAGGATAGCCATGAAAAAAAAAATCGGCCATCATTTTGCCCATCTAGTAAAAAAAACTAGAATTTTTTGGCATCAATCTTGGAATGTGTCCCTCGTCTTTAGCGGTGAAAATGGCCTTCACCACCTTAACTAGGTTGTAGTCATTACTCTACATAAAGAGGCAAAGAAGAAAGAGACTGGAATGTTTGTTGCAGAGGCCACTACACCTGAAACAAAGTATTCTAATCTTCTTTAAAATGAATAATGGCATTTACAATTGTATGCAACTATGACCTATTCTCTCATGGGTATTGTATCTCTATAATAGTCTATGATGTTTGGTACTATGATAGTATGTGTGATGGACAAAGGAGACTATCCTGAACCTCAGATTCCATGTGAATCCTATATCTCATGATTCGTTCATAATTAGAGAAACCAATGCTTCCATTGCATCTGGAATGTGTCAAAACCCTAAGATCGACTATCTATTTTCTAAATTTTGACAACTAGAGATCTTGTTGAGATTTCTCACATCATTGATGATATCATCTGCTCGCAATTGCCCTTGGGAATTGCCTTTCAAATCCTATATAAGGAGGCCTTGGCCACATACATACTCACTCTCCCCAATGCCACTCTTGGAAGCTCAAGGACTCCTAATCACCAAGTAAGTACTTTCAAGTTCCAGTTTGAGATCTAGTCTTGTTTCTTTCTCTAGTCTTGTCTCTTGCTCTAGTCTTATCTACTTGAGATTTTGGCAAGACTAGCTTCTATTTAAGACTAGACATCATGGAGAATGTGTCACAAGGAAGGAGATAAGGAAGAGAGCTCACATACACACTCTCACTCTCAAAGAGAAACACACACACACACACACAGATTGAGGCAAGGAAGAATGATGTTCTTCTTCTTCTATTACATAAAAAGGAATGTACAAGAATGACCTAAAAAACAAGAATACAACAAGTGCAATATATAAAGATTAGTACATAAGGAAAAACCTAATGTCCGCAAATTAGTGATCTAGCAAGGAACAAATGTGCCATCACTCTCCATAGATAAATCTAATAAAGCTCAATGAAGTATCCCTGACATATACTGGCGTGACCACTACGCATGTTAGAGAAACAAAAAACTCGCACGTGTCATCATAGATCATCACATGTTGAGCTTGATATCCCAACACTCCCCCTCAAGCTAAATGCCATATCTTGTAATCCAAGCATCTCCCGAAACGTCTTCAACTTCTCAGCTCCAAGTGCTTTGGTGAAAATATCAACAACCTGCTCATCTGCTCTCACATAAACAAGATCAATGTCACCTGCTTATACCTTCTCTATGATGAAGTGATAATGTACCTTGATATGCTTTCTTCTAGCATGGAAAAGAGGATTCCGTGCTAACTGTATGCTGCTAAGATTATCACAATAAGTAGTGATAGGCTTTCCCACTTCCATACCTAAATCTGCAAGTAGCATTTCTAGCCATGATGCCTCTCATGCTGCCATTGCAGCACCTCTATACTCAGCCTCTATACTTGACAAAGCAACAGTGGGTTGCTTCTTGTTGCTCCATGTAACAACTGCACTCCTAAGTGAGAATAGAAAACCACTAGTAGATCTTCGATCTCGAATGCTACTAGCCCAATCTGGATACACCTAGATCTTCGATCTCGAATGCTACTAGCCGAATCTGCATCGGTGTATCCAAAAACCTGCAAATCTACACCAGCCTCATAAATCAATGCATAATCCAAAGTAGCACTCACATAACGTAGAGTGTGCCTCAAAGCATCCAAATGTGGCTTCCTGGGAACTTGCATAAACTGAATTTCAAGTCCAACAATATAACTTAGATGAGGCCTTGTAATTGTGAGATATATAAGACTTCCCATAATGTTCCTGTACATAATAGCATTTTCCAATGCTTCACCTGATGTAGTATCCAACTTCAAATTGTGATCTAATGGCATAGAGATTGACTTACAATTAGCCATACCATGCTTTTGCAGCATATTCAAGGCATAAGTTTGCCTTTGTGACATCCATTTACCTATTTCTGTATGTATAAACTCAATACCCAACAAATAGTGTAGCACACCAAGATCTTTCATGTCAAATTACTACATAAGACGTTGCTTTATCTCTTTGATGCTTCCTTAATTATCACCACCTACAATCAGGTCATCAACATAAATAGCCACAATAGTGATGCCATCATCAGCCTTCCTTGCATATAGTGAGTGATCTACATCACATATAGAAAACTCAATGCTCGTTAAGTAATCAGCAATCCTTGCATGCCATGCATGAGGGGCTTGCTTCATCCCGTACAAAGCCTTTTGCAACCTGCAAACATATTCTAGATGCTTTGAATCTTCATATCCTTGTGGCTGGTCTATATATACTTCTTCCTATAACTCATCATGTAGGAAAGCATTCTTCACATCCATCTAATGCAAAGTCCATCCTTTTGCTGTAGCTAATGCAACAAGTGTTCTGATAGTAGACATTTTAGCTACAGGGTTGAATGTTTCCTCATAATCAATGCCATATGTCTGTGCATATCCTTTAGCTACCAGTCGTGCTTTATACCTGCTTATGCTACCATCAGCATTATGCTTTACCTTGTAAACCCATTTGTAGCCTATGGGTTTCTTTTCTTGTAGCAATGGAACCAGCTTCCATGTATCATTTCCATAAAGTGCAGCCATCTTCTCATCCGTAGCTTTTTCTCAATCTACAATTCCAATTGCATCTTCAAAGCAAGAAGGTTTAGCATCTTGTATTAACTTTTTCATGTGGGCACAATGACAAGCCATATAACTATCATACGTCAATCTTTGTTCTTAATTCCAGATCCTCCCAGATCTTCTTGCTCCTCCATCACTTCTCCTTGTATCATCTGCATGTGCCCTTCTTACTCCTAGAATCTTCACAGAGGGCAATCCAAGTTCCTCATTAAGACTCTTTTCTAAACCGCTTGAATCTCCATCAACATCTTCAAAACCTACACATGTTTTATGACCTGCAGAAAGCTTTTCTTTACCTTTCTTAGATGTATTTGATGAATTTGCTAGACTGAAATTTCCACGCAATCTTCAACTCCATGATTTGAGTTGGAACTATTTCTTGGTGATGCATCCGGTCCACTGAAAACTTGAGATTCTGCACTTGATTTTTCAGCATTTTCTTTGTCATTTGTTTGAAGATTCAGTCCTTCTTTGGCATATGCATAGAAGCTTGACATTTCATCAAATACCACATCTTTGCTCACCTTTATCTGTCATGTGAGTGGCTTATAATATTTATATCCCTTTTTCTCAAGGAAGTATCCAATGAAGACACACCTTTCTGCTTTTGGATCAAGCTTCATCCTCAATTCATATGGGACATGTACATATGCAATAGAGCAAAAAACTTTCCGATGTGATAAGTTTGGCTTTTTACCTATAAACTTCTCTTCAGGTGTAACTTGATGTACAACAGCAGACGAGGTTCTGTTCATGATGTTTCCTTCGGCAACTAATCGTCCTTCGTGCTTGTACTCTTCTACATATAATCCATCAGCATTGAATTTGACTTGTAATCCCTGGTCAAACATTTCTCAAATAGAAACCAGATTCATTATTATTTTTGGAACATGCAGCACATCAGCAAGATGTTTTACCTTTCCATCCTCCATCGATAGTGCTTTGTTTCCTGTATGCTCAATAGGATATGATGTGTCATCACTTGTTTCAACATATCCAAGAACTGATAATTTATGCAAAGTACTAAACCATTCCACATGATTGGTCATGTGATTTGAAGCACCTGAATCAACATACCAAACATTATCATTTGATTTTGAAACACCAACAGACATCGTATTCATCATGTGATCTTGAACCATGAATAACTTCTCAAAATCATCTACACTTGTGGATGCATAGTTATTCTGTTGCCTTCTATTATTTTGATTCTTCAACCTATAATCACGTTCAAAGTCTCCAGGTTTACCACAATTCTAGCATCCTTTATTGTCATTACCTGAATCATTTCTTTGGAAACTTTTGCAGCCTCTTTGGCTCCCCCTACCTCAAAACTGTCCTCTTCCTTCTCCATGATTCTGTTGTTGACTTTGGTATTGGTTACTATTTCATCTTCCACTTCCAAAACCTCTACCTCTGCCTCTTCCTCTACCTAAGTAGAATACTTGCTCAGAACTAGATTTTCCTTGGGAGTTTGAATCCTCACCAAGCTTCCTTTGTTCAATAATCAGCATAGATACCAGATCCGTAAAATTTGGAATATTTTCCCTGTTTTGTATAGAAGTTCTGAACTACTTGTATGCAGCTCCTAAACCACAAAGACACACTTCCACCTTATTATCATCATCTACATTCATACCAATAGATGCAAGTCACTCACATATGCTTTTGATTTTCAACGTTGTAGTGACTTACCGACATGCTCTTCTTCTCCAATGTGTGCAACTCGTTCTTGAGTTGCAATTTCGATGCCTTTGTATTGGTTTCATACAATGTGGCCAAACTGTTCCAAGCCTCTTTTGGAGTCTTGGCATCCTATATATGTCCAATCATGCTATTCTGTATGCTAACAAATAGCCAATACATTACCTTTCATGCTCCTTGATTCCATTCCTCATATGCTCTTAACTGATCTCTAGTCCGGTTCCTTTCTAGCAACTGTGGAGCATGGTCATTCTCTCCTTCGATGTAGTTCCAGTAGCCTTATCCCATCAGGAAATTCTTCATTCTGAATCTCCAAGCATGGAAGTTGTTCTTTTCTAGCTTATGGCTCATAAGGTGACTCATTCCATATGTGTTTGCCATTTTTGCAGCAATTCACAACACTACAAAACACGACAAGCATCACTTCTCGTTGAACACTATCGCACTATGACGTGATAGTTTGATCTCAGAAAAACACAGTTTTCATGTATCAATAGTACACGAAATCACTTGAAATTCTAGATCTGGAATATATGAGTTATTGAACACAACGCAAGTTACAGTTTCTAAAATTGACCTGGTTTTTCTATGGGCTCCACCTTGCGGGCTCCAAACGGAGGTCGAGATGGCTTGCCGCATACTCTTCACCGTTGCCTTCTCCACGAGCTCGCTATAGCCACGCTGGCTCTGATACCATGTCACGAGGAAGGTGATACAGAAGAGAGCTCAGACACACACTCTCACTCCCAAGGAGAAACACACACACACACACACAGATTGAGGCAAGAAATAATGATCTTCTTCTTCTTCTATTACATAAAAAGGAATGTACAAGAATGACCTAAAAAACAAGAATACAACAAGTGCAATATATAAAGATCAGTACATAAGGAAAAACCTGATTTTCGGGAATGAGTGAGCTGGCAAGGAACAAATGTGCCATCACTTTCGGTCGATAAATCTAATAAAGTTCAATGAAGTATCCCTAACATATACCGGCATGACCATTATACATGCCAGACACTACAACATATGAGGGGCATATCGACGCTGTGTATACTGACGGTCACACTTGGCATCGGTATGGGCGTTGGAATATGTCACTTAGAGATACCGACGGTCAAGTGACCGTCGGTATGACCATTTTAAATGGATCGTCGGTCTGGCCCCCCGTCGTTGGTATATGTGTCCGTATTACCGTCGGTATAAGCGTTGGTGTAAGTGTCGGTATAAGCATCGGTAATTTACTGGAAGTTACCGACGCCCATACCGATGTATATACTGACGGATATACCGAGGGCGAGTTTTAAACATACTGTGAACCCGAGAGCGAAACTTCACATTTTTGCGCGTGTTTGAGTACTATTCGTCTTCTGTCAAACTTGCCTGTGCGAAGCGAATTGTGACCTGCATTGTATTGTGTGCACGCACACACACAAATCTCTCTCTCTACACACACACACTCTCTCTTGGCTTAGATCTCACATCTTGGTAAGTGCTGTGCGCACGGTTAGCATTTGTCTTTCTCTATGCTTTAGGTTTTATATTTCTCTTTTCTTTGATTTTGCAGAAGTTCTTTGGCATCAATTGTTTGGAATTGGACAATAAGCGACATACATTATGCTTTGACGACAACGATCCAAAAGAGGGACATACTTGTAAGTGATTGTTTTATTCTCTATTGATAGGAGAGAAGGAGAGAGAGAAAGAGAGAGAGATGAGAGAGAGAGAGAGAAAGAGAGAGAGAAGAGAGAGAGAGAGAGAGAGAAAGAGAGACAGAAGAGAGAGAGAGAGAGAGAGAGAGAGAGAGAGAGAGAGAGAGAAAGTGAGAGATAAAGAATAATGAAAGAAAGGAAGATAGAGATAGGAAAATAGAGCATACATACACACACACATACACACACACATACACACACACATACACACACACATACACACACACATACACACACATTTACACATTCATACATACACACATACATGTACACACATGCATGCTTACATACACACACCTATACACACATGCATGTTTACATACACACACATATACACACATGCATGCATACACATACATACAAGTTTACACACATGCATACAAACACACACATGCATACACACATACATACACACACACATATACACATATGCATTCATACACATACACACACACATATACACACATACATACACACACACACATATATACACACATATACACACATGCATGCATACATAGACACACATATACACACATGCATGCATACACACATATACACACATGCATACATACACACACATGCACACACACATACATACACATACATACACACACACATGCATACACACATACATACACACATACATACACACAAATGCATGCATACATACACACACATACACATACACACACATGCACACACATGCATACATACACACACACATGTACACAAGCATACATATACACACATATATACACACATATATACACACATATATACACACATGCATACATACACACATATACACACATGCATGTAAACATACACACACACATGTACACACATGCATACATACACACACACATGTACACATGCATACATACACACACATATATACACACATGCATACATACACACATATACACACACATACACACATATACACACATGCTAGTGTTTTAATTAAATATATAAATTTTTTATCTTGAAGTTTTTTTTACATCAAATACATAAAAATAGGATTAGGGTTTTTAGGCTATTTACACATACATACACATACACATATTATATATATATACATGTATATACACATGTATACAGAAATATACATATTTTAGGTCTAGATATTTAAGATTAGGGTTTTAGGGTTTAGGCATACATATAACTCAATTATATTTATATTAAGAGAAAATATAGAGAAAAATAAGAAAAAAAATATGAATATATAAATAAATATATATATAAAATATGATTAGGGTTTTAGGATTAGTGGTTTAGATTTTTATAGGTGTTTAAGTATTTAGGGTTTAGTATTTCAAATTTAAGTCTTAGTCTTTCTGATTACGGTTTTAGGGGTTTAATACCTACATAACATATATACACAAACACACATATACATATAATACATACATACATGTAGATACACATGCATACAAAAATATACATATTTTAGGTTTAATTCTTTAAGATTACGGTTTTAGGGTTTTAACACCTACATAACATATATACACACATACACATACACATATAATACATATATACATGTAGATACACATGCATGCAAAAATATACATATTTAAGGTTTATATCTTTAAGATTAGGGTTTTAGGGTTTAGGCATACATATAACTCAATTATATTTATATTGAGAGAAAATATAGAGAAAAAAAAGAAACAAATCTGAAAATATAAATAAATATATATCTAAAATATGATAAGGGTTTTAGGATTAGGGGTTTAGATTTTTATAGGTGTATAAGTATTTAGGTTTTAGTATTTCACATTTAAGTCCAAGTCTTTCTGATTAGGGTTTTAGGGTTTTAATACCTACATAACATATATACACAAACACACATATACATATAATACATACATACATGTACATACACATGCATACAAAAATATACATATTTTAGTTTTAAATCTTTAAGATTAGGGTTTTAGGATTTTAACACCTACACAACATATATACACACATACACACACACATATAATACCTATATACATGTAGATATACATGCATACAAAAATATACATATTTTAGGTCTAGATCTTTAAAATTAGGGTTTTAGGGTTTAGACATACATATAACTCAATTATATTTATATTAAGAAAAAAATATAGAGAAAAATAAGAAAAAAAATCTGAATATATGAATAAATATATATATAAAATATGATTAGGGTTTTAGGATTAGGGGTTTAGATTTTTATAGGTGTTTAAGTATTTAGGTTTTAGTATTTCAGATTCAAGTCTAAGTCTTTCTAATTAGGGTTTTGGGTTTTAATATCTACATAACATATATACACAAACACACATATACATATAATACATACATACATGTGGATACACATGCATACAGAAATATACATATTTTAGGTCTAAATGTTTAAGATTAAGGTTTTAGGGTTTTAATACCTACATAACATATATACACACATACACATACACATATAATACATATATACATGTAGATACACATGCATACAAGAATATACATATTTTAGGTCTAGATCTTTAAGATTAGGGTTTTAATTAAATATATAAATATAAATATATAAAAATAGGATTATGTAAGGAAAAAAATATGAATATATAAGTAAATATATATATATATATATATATAATAAGATAATTATATACATAAATAAATATAAAAGAACTAGTGTTTTAAATAGTTAAATTAAATATATATAATTAAATATATAAAATTAAATATATAGAAATAGGATTAAGTAAGGAAAAAAAATCTGAATATATAATTAAATATATATAAAATAAGATAATTATATACATAAATAAATATAAAAAGAATTAGTGTTTGAGATAATTTAATTAAATATATATAATTAAAAATATAAAATTAAATATATAAAAATAGGATTAAGTACGGAAAAACTCTGAATATATAATTAAATATATATATATATATATATATATAAAATAGGATAATTATATAGATAAATAAATATAAAAAGAACTAGTGTTTTAGATAATTTAATTAAATATATATAATTAGAGATATAAAATTAAATATATAAAAATAGGATTCAGTAAGGAAAAAATCTGAATATATAAATAAATATATATATAAAATAGGATAAATATATAGATAAATAAATATAAAAAGAACTTGTGTTTTAAATAATTTAATTAAATATATATAATAAAATATATAAGAATAGTATAATTAAGAAAAAATCTGAATATATAAATAATATATATATCTAAAGTAGGATAATTTATAGATAATAAAATATGATAAAATATAGATATACATATACACATATATATACACATGCATACATATATATACATGTTTTAGGTCTAGGTCATCTTGATTAGGGTTTTACGATTTTAACACCTACATAACATATATACACACATACACATACACATATAATACATATATAAATGTATATACACATGTGTATAGAAATATACATAATTTAGTTCTAGATCTTTAAGATTAGGGTTTTAGGGTTTAGGCATACATATAACTCAATTAAGAGGAAAACAATCTGAATAAATAAATAAATATATATATAAAATAGGATCAATTAAGAAAAAATCCGAATATATAGATAAAATAGGATAGTTATACAGATTAGGGTTTTAAAATTAGGGTTTTGAGTTTTTTTAGGTATTTAAGTATTTAGGTTTAGTATTTCAGGTTTAAGTCTTTAAGAGTATGATTTTTAGGTTTAATAAAAAAACAAATGTTCTAAAATGTCCATATTGTAGCAGATGGCTTCTTTGGATCCTGAAGAGAGAATGGCATGTCCTTGCACACAGTGCAAGTATCAAATTTATCGAAGAAGATGGATTTGTACTGCACATGTTAGAGAGTATGGGTCCTTTGATAGAAGTCGATAGGAAAACCTACACTATTATTCGCATGGTCCCCCAGGTGAGGAGATGGACTCAAACGACATTGCCACGGTAACCTCTCGTGGACAAAAGAGAGCAAAAAGGGACTTAGACATACAAGCAAGTACTAATAATATTACACAGAATGAACATATGGAAGAGATGCTTGAAGCATTTTATGACATGGACGAAGATCATGATGGTGGAGAAGGTGTCGAGAGTTTCATGGACACAACAGAAATTCCACGATTAGAAGTCGATGAAGAATATGAAAACATGCAAAGACTAGCTCGTTTACCACTTTACAATGGAGCAAAGATATATGTACTATGTGCGTCACTCGTGATGCTCAATCTGCAATCCATTTATGGATGGTCAAATACTAGTGTCACGGAATTGTTCAGGTAAGTGGAGAACAAATTGGATTTCATTGTTGTATCACAATGAATTTATTTACTAATATCGTTTTAATTGCTTATTGTAGGCTTCTTAAAGATCAATTTTTGCCAGAGAGCAATGACATGCCTCCAACACGTGGAGATGCGAAAAAGCTTTTAGAGTCCATTGGAATGGATTATACTAAAATTCATGCTTGTCCGAATGATTGAATTCTCTTTCGGAATGAATATGAGCATCTCCACGTATGTCCAAAGTGTGGAGCAAATAGATTTAGAGAAGATGTTGTAGGCGAAGCAATCCCCGTAAAGGTTCTTCGCCACTTTCCTATCATTCCACGAATTAAGAACATGTTTAGATGCAAATCTATAGCTGAGTTAATGTCATGGCATAGAAAGAGCAGGTCTACAAATAATGTAATGCGAGCTCCTGCTGACTCTGATGCTTGGAAGCACATAGATAGTAAGTGACCAGAGTTTGCTAGTGAGCCTCGGTCCATACATCTAGGCCTAGCTATGGAGGGAGTGAATCCATTTGGATTACGCAGTTCTTCATGGAGCACATGGCCTATATGTTTGGTCAATTCTAATATCCCACCATGGTTGGTCACAAAGAAAGGTCATTTATTAGTAGCTCTTATTGTACGAGGTAAGTATAAGTTAAAAAACATGGATGTATATCTTGCACCACTTGTGGAAGAACTCTGCATTTTATGGGATGGGATTACTTTGTGTGGCATTTCTCAACCTATAAGAAGATGAGAGGTGCAAGTGCAAGGCATACTTATGTGGACAATGCATGATTGGCTTGGTTATGGTGAATGTTCAGGTTTATCGATTTTGGGTTACCATGCTTGTCCTTTATGCAGACCACGACTCAAAGCACGCTATTCCAAAGCACATTGTAAAACCGTCTATGAAGGACATCATAGATATTTGCCTGATGGACATGTTTTACGACGTGAAGGACAAATTGGTCGACAAGCGCAACACCAAATGAAAGCTAGCGATTGGAAACAACTATGGGATTCAGAAAATCCAGTTGCTGGCATGAAACGGTTGTCCATTTTTCATGAACTCCCTTATTGGAGTGAATTGTTGATCAATCATTTGGTGGACCCGATGCATATTTTTAAGAATGTGGGAGAGATTCTTTGTAAAACTTTGATCCGAAAGAAAGTTAGAAAAGCACAAAGAGAGGACTTAGAAGAGCGAGGTCATATGCGAGAGTTGTGGGAAATTACTAAGCCCAACAAAAAAGTATCGTTACCAAGAGCTCGTTGGGTGCTTCGCAGGATGGAAGAGCAAGAAGTGAAGAAAATAATTTTAGAGTTTCGAACACCTACTGGATGCAGGAGGTGTCTAAAGACTGCTTTCACATGAAACGACGATCTTGCAGGACTCAAGTCTCATGATTGGCACAAGTTTTTTTAGTTTGTGCTCCCTGTAGCCCTAAAAGATTGTCTTTCAGAGGATGTACGAAGAACCATTTCACTACAACAAATCGATGGTATACCGAGGTTTTTACCGAGGAAAATGAATGCGGCTTTATTTGCCGCGACGCCGGTGTAAAGATCGGTTTCCGCGTCGGTACCAAAGAGTCGGTATAGGCGTCGGTCTAGACGTCGGTAAAAGCGTCGGTATATGCGTCGGTATATGCATCGGTAACCGGTTTCTACTGCATCGCCTCCTGGGTGTACCGACGGTTATTCTGATGACACTACTGGGAGTACCGTCGCTTATACCGATGACCATACCTGCAAAATTTTTTTGGGTAGAATGTTTTGTCTTTTGCTATAGCAACATTACCATGATGTTGCTGAATAAAAGACAATACACTCTGCCCAAAAAAAACCGAGTACATGTGATGTGTACTCTAATGACAACCGAAATATGATTTCATGAAACAGAGTATTATTGTACACAAAAGAGATCAATAATGAGAATGAACAATGAACCATGTACAAAAGAAGTTATATATTTCAATAATGAAGCATGTACAAGAGTGTGGCAAACCACTGTCATATATGACGCTTTTATAAAATGTGGCAAAGCAATGTATTGCCATATGGAACTCAAATACAAAATATTGGTCTTCCACTACCATACACATGCAAAGAACGTTCCATATCAAGAGTCCTGCAACAAAGAACAATAATGGAATGAGATAAATTCACATGAAAATTACAAACAAGTAAAAACCAAGTTTATAAATTAATTACCTCATCGCAAATGCTCCCATGAAACTACCGCACCGCGTCCCTCCAAGTCCTGCAATAGTGCAGTCAACCCATGACTATATCCATAAGAATCCTCCGATCGTGTTGAAGGACGACCCATTGCCAGCTCCTGAAACAAATATAAAAAGATTAGAGAAATATATATGAGAAATTTAACACAAATAAATTCTATAAATGAAATGGTACTTACAAACTCATGACGCATCGTGTCATATCCGCCGCTGCCCAAATGTGACGGTCCAATCGTGTCTAGACGTGTGGCTGCAGCATTTTGCTACTGGCGATATCGATCAGAAGTCTGCTGTTGCTCATCACGAATCATGTCCCACTCCTCAGCATCTAACCACATAGGCTTTGGTAAGCCTTCTCTGAATGCATCACGAGCCTTGGATCGTTGATACGACATGACCTCATATGCGGTATGCAAAATCCACTCTGAACTGACAATCGAGTGTTCATCGGCTGGTCGAAACTCCTGGTAAATCGTCTGTGTGATATAATTCTCCCGATCTTTATCCTGTTCACTCCATTTCTGCATGATGGAGTGTCCAAACTGGATGGAGCAAAGTTGTCGTATGCGTGCACGCATTGCTTTGCCAGCCGCATCCATCACCGGAGATCCATCTTAGATACTATACACCTTGGTGTACTGTGTGGTGTACTACGTGGCGTACCTACATCTAAGGTACTCGTCCTAGGAGTAGAAGCGGACGACACAACGTCCGTCGCACTGCCTCCACAACAACCGCCTCCTCTGCCTCCAGACGTACCTGTAGATCCACTCCTAGAACCTCCTGCTCCAGAGCGTGACCTCCATCTACGAGACGGGCCAGACCCTGTATCGCGCTGAGGTGTCGAACGCACATGTCTACTAGTATATCCAGTAGGAGATGGCTGTAAAGATGGTTGTGGTGGAGTCACAAAGCTAGGAGACATACCTCCTATGGGAGTAGCACCACCCTCAGGAGTGACACCGACAGGAGTGACACCGGCGGGAGTGAGGCCAGCGGGAATGAGGCCGCCAGGAGTGAGGCCGGCAGGAGTGCTACCACGAGCGATCCAATATTGTGATGCAGCGGCCATATACGCAGGAGGAACCTGAGAGATGAACTCCAAAAACTGCTCCTCTGTCATGGACTGTGGAGTAACTGGAGGACTGTCTCCCATCGTGCTCTGTAATAAAAGAACTCAAATAATTAACATGTGATAAGAAAAATAATATAGGGAATAAACAAAAAAAAAACCAAAAATTAGTACGTACAACTCTTTTATTCAAAAGTCCTCTATTCTAGCATCCTCTTGAAGATCCGATGCACCAAGAATATCTATCTCTAAATTGATGGCTTCTAAATCACTTGCTATGCTGGTTTCCTCCTTATCATCGTCTATTGCTTTGTCTTCTTGAACAATGACCTCTTCTTCTGGAACAATGATCTCTTCCTCCTCAACTGTCGAATGAATCTTTGAGTCCACTAGAGATGGACTTTCTTCTACATCTACATTTTCAAAAATTTGTCTACTACATGGAGCGACTTGTAAAACAAACAGCCACTCTGGGTCTTTTGAAGCTAGTATAAAAACAACTTGCTCACAGTGTTCGGGAAGTACAAATGTATCCCTTTCATCTGTCCATAATCTTGTGGAGTCGACTTGAAGCAAACCGCTCTTATCTCGTCTCACTATTGCGTTTCTTCCAGAGGTGACTACTTTGAACCATTTCACATCAAAAACAAAGTAATCAAACTTTCTGAAAGATAGTTTCAAGATGTCTTGAACCACACCACAATAATCTAACTCGCCTTCTAGAGCATTATCATCTCTTGCACTCGCTCTACTTTTTCGAGAAAAATTCACCATCACTCCACTATCAAAAGTAGACCGGTTTTGATCGATTCGTGCAATTCGAAAGTGTCGTCCATGAGACCATAGTGCACCGTATTTGATATACTCCCAATCACATCCTTTTGCGAGTTCTTCTTCTTCTTCAGAGATATCTTCACCCGCTACCTTTGCTTGTGAAACCGCTGCATCTAGCCATCTGCTCATTGGAAAAGGTGGGAGAGGTCGAAGATTTTCTGGAAGAGGCAAAAATCGAGTGGAAGGATTTCTTCGAAACTGAGCTCTTTCCTTTGCGTTAGTTTCCTTGGCAAGTTCATACCTTTCGAACCACTTTTGCATAGGCTCAGAGTTAACTATGCAAAACTTCATTGCCTTCTCTTTGAAAGCTGCATCCATTTTTCTTTGCAATCCTTTACCTTGTGGTTCATCGCCTATGAGACGAACATCTTCATCATCGCTCCATAAGCGAGGCATTTCGGGATCCAATATACGTAGAAACTCAGTAATGAATACAAGAGATTCTTGTACAAGCCATCCCTCTGCCATGCTACCCTCTAGACGTGCTCTCTGTTGAACAAACCCTTTTAATGTCTTCATAAAGCGCTCTAAGAAGAACATCCATCGACTATGGACAATTCCTGCTATTGCAACTTCATTTACTACATGAACCAGTAAATGAAGTTGAATAGTGAGAATACTTGTGGGAAAGTATTTATCTACCATACAAACAGCCTCGATAGAATTGAGTTTCGCACTCTCTATGCTATCTCTATTTATCTCTTTATAAGATATCCACCGTACTAAGGAACTAATTTTATAAATGGTTTTTCGTACATCCTCTGAAAGACAAACTTTTAGGGCTACAGGGAGCACAAACTAGAAAAACTTGTGCCAATCATGAGACTTGAGTCCTGCAAGATCTTCGTTTCATGTGAAAGCAGTCTTTAGACATCTCATGCATCCAGTAGGTGTACGAAACTCTCAACTTGTTTTCTTCACTTGTTGCTCTTCCATCCTGCGAAGCACCCAAGGAGCTCTTGGTAACGATACTGTTCCGTTGGGCTTAGTAATTGCCCACAACTCTCGCATACGACTTCTCTCTTCTAGGTCGTCCCTTTGTGCTTTGCTTTCGTTCTTTCCGATCAAAGTTTTCCAAAGCCACATTCTTGAAAATATGCATCGGGTCTACCAAATGATTGATCACCAATTCACTCCAATAAGGGAGTTCATGAAAAATGGACAATCGTGTCATGCGAGCAACTGGATTTTTTGAATCCCACAGTTGTTTCCAATCGCTAGCTTTCATTTGATGTTGCGCTTGTCGACCAATTTGTCCTTCACGTAAAACATGCCCATCAGGCAAATATCTATGATGTCCTTCATAGACAGTTTTACGTAGTGCTTTGGAATAGCGTGCTTCAAGTCGTGGTCCGCATGAAGGACAAGCATGGTAACCCAAAATCGATAAACCTGAACATTCACCATAACCAGGCCAATCATGCATTGTCCACATAAGTATGCCTTGCACTCGCACGTCTCGTCTTCTTATAGGTTGAGACATGTCACGCACAGTGATCCCATCCCATAAAATGTGCAGTTCTTCTACAAGTGGTGCAAGATATACATCCATGTTTTTAACCTTATACTTACCTGGTACAATAAGAGCTAATAATAAATGACCTTTCTTTGTTGCCAACCATGGTGGGATATTATAATTGACCAAACATACAGGCCATGTGCTCCATGAAGAAGTGCGTAATCCAAATGGATTCACTCCATCCATAGCTAGGCCTAGACGTATGGACCGAGGCTCACTAGCAAACTCTGGCCACTTACTATCTATGTGCTTCCAAGCATCAGAGTCAGCTGGCACTCGCATTAAATTATCTGTAGACCTGCTCTTTGTATGCCATGACATTAACTCAGCTATAGATTTGCATCTAAACATGTTCTTAATTCGTGGAATGATAGGAAAGTGGCAAAGAACCTTTGCGGCGATGGCTTCGCCTATAATGTCTTCTCTAAATCTATTTGCTCCACACTTTGGACATACGTGGAGATGCTCATACTCATTCCGAGAGAGAATGCAATCATTTGGACAAGCATGAATTTTCCTATAATCCATTCCAATGGACTGTAAAAGTTTTTTCGCATCTCCATGTTTTGGAGGCATGTCATTGCCCTCTAGCAAAATTTGATCTTTAAGAAGCCTGCAATAAGCAATTAAAATGATATTAGTAAATGAAGTTATTGTGATACAACAATGAAAGCCAATTTTTTCTCCACTTACCTGAACAATTCAGTGACACTACTATCTGACCATCCATAAATGGATTGCAGATTGAGCATCGCGAGTGAAGCACGTAGTACAGATATCTTTGGTCCATTGTAAAGTGATAAACAAGCTAATCTTCGCATGTTTTCATATTCTTCATCAACTTCTGATCGTGGAATTTGTGTTGTGTCCATGAAACTCTCGTCGACACCTTCTTCACCATCATGATCTTCGTCCATCTCATAAAATGCTTCAAGCATCTCCTCCATATGTTCATTTTGTGTAATATTATTAGTGCTTGCTTCTACGTCTAAGTGCTTTTTTGCTCTCTTTTGTCCACGAGATGTTACTGGTGTAATGTCGTTTGGATCCATCTGCTCACCTGGGGGACCATGCGAATGATAGCGTAGGTTTTCCAGTCGACTCCTATCAAAGGATCCATACTCTCTAACATGTGTAGTACAAATCTGTCGTTTTCGATAAATTTGATACTTGCACTGTGTGCAAGGACATGCCATTCTCTCTTCAGGATCCAAAGAAGCCATCTGCTACAATATGGACATTTTAGAACATTTTAGAACATTTATTTTTTTATTAAACCTAAAAATCTAACTCTTAAAGACCTAAATACTTAAATACCTAAAAAAACTTAAAATCCTAGTCTTAAAACCCTAATCTATATAGCTATCCTATTTTATCTATATATTTGGATTTTTTCTTGATTGATCCCATTTTTTATATATGTTTATTTATTTATTCGGATTTTTTTCCTCTTAATTAAGTTATATGTATGCCTAAACCCTAAAACCCTAATTTTAAAGATCTAGACCTAAATTATGTATATTTCTATACACATGTGTATATACATGTATATATGTATTATATGTGTATGTGTATGTGTGTATATATGTTATGTACGCGTTAAAAACCTAAAACCCTAATCCAAATGACCTAGAACTAAAAAATGTATATATATGTATGCATGTGTATATATATGTGTATATGTATATACATGTGAATATAGATAGGTATATAAGTATGCGTGTTTGTGTATTTATATACTTATTTATATATTCAGATTTTTTCTTTAATTATTTATATTTAATTATATATATTTAATTAAATAATTAAATATATTATTTTATCTTATTTATATATATATAATTAAATATAATTATTATATATATAATTATGTTATTTTATATATATATTTATTTATATATTCAGATTTTTTTTCCTTACGTTATCTTATTTTTATATATTTAATTTTATATATTTAATTATATATATTTAATTAAATTATTTAAAACACTAGTTCTTTTTATATTTATTTATGTACATAATTATCTTATTTTATATATATATTTATTCATATATTCAATTTTTTTTCCTAATGTAATCCTATTTTTATATATTTAATTATATATATTTAATTATATATATTTAATTATAAATATTTAATTAAATTATTTAAAACACTAGTTCTTATTATATTTATTTATGTATATAATTATCTTATTTTATATATATATTGATTTATATATTCAGATTTTTCTTCCCTACGTAATCCTATTTTTATATATTTAATTTTATATATTTAATTAAAACCCTAATCTTAAAATTCTAGATCTGAAATACTAAATCCTAAAACCCTAATCTTAAATATGTAGAACTAAAATATGTATATTTCTGTATACATGTGTATATACATGTATATATGTATTACATGTGCATCTCTATGTCTGCATATATCTTATGTAGGTGTTATAAACCTAAAACCCTAATCTTAAAGATTTAAATCTAAAATATGTATATTTTTGTATGCATGTGTATCTACATGTATGTATGTATTATATGTATATGTGTGTTTGTGTATATATGTAATCTACGTATTAAAATCCTAAAACCCTTATTAGAAAGACTTAGACTTAACTCTGAAATACTAAACCCTAAAACCCTAATCTTAAATATGTAGACCTAAAATATGTATATTTCTGTATACATGTGTATATACATGTATATATGTATTACATGTGCATGTGTATGTGTGCATATATCTTATGTAGGTGTTATAACCCTAAAACCCTAATCTTAAAGATTTAAATCTAAAATAGGTATATTTTTGTATGCATGTGTATCTACATGTATGTATGTATTATATGTATATGTGTGTTTGTGTATATATGTTATCTACGTATTAAAATCCTAAAACCCTAATCAGAAAGACTTAGACTTAAATCTGAAATACTAAACCCTAAAACCTTAATCTTAAATATCTAGACCTAAAACCCCAAAACCCTAATCTTAAATATTTAAACCTAACACCCTAATCCTATTTAAAACCCTAAAACTCTCATCTTAAATATTTAACCCTAAAACCCTAATCCTATTTTTATATATTTGATGTAAAACAAAAACTTCAAAATAAAAATAGGATTATATGTGTGTATGTATGCATGTGTGTATATATGTGTGTGTATGTATGCATGTGTACATGTGTGTGTGTATGTATACATGTGTATACATGTGTGTGTATGTGTATGTGTGTGTATGTAGGCATGCATGTGTGTGCATCTGTGTGTATGTATGCATGCATGTATGTGTATGTGTGTGTATGTGTATGCATGCGTATACATGTGTGTGTATGTATACATGCATGTGTGTATATGTGTGTATGTATGCATGTGTGTATATATGTGTGTATGCATGCATGCCAGTATATGTATGTGTAGTATGCATGCATGTGTGTATATGTGTGTATATATGCGTGTGTGTATGCATGTGTGTATATGTGTGTGTGTGTGTATCTGTATGTATGCATATGTATATATATGTGTGTGTATGTATGTGTGTATGCATGTGTGTGTATGTATGCATGTGTGTGTATGTATGCATGTGTGTAAATTTATGTGTGTGTGTATGCATGCATATGTGTATATGTGTGTGTGTGTATGTAAGCATGCATGTGTGCATAGGTGTGTGTATGTAAGCATGCATGTGTGTATAGGTGTGTGTATGTAAGCATGCATGTGTGTACATGTATGTGTGTATGTATGCATGTGTAAATTAATGTGTATCTTCCTTTCTCTTCTCTCTCTCTTTCTTTCTCTCTCTCTATCTCTCTCTCTCTTTCTCTCTCTCTCTCTCTCTCTCTCTCTCTCTCTCTCTCTCTCTCTCTCTCTCTCTCTCTCTCTCTCTCTCTCTCTCTCCTTCTCTCTCTATCAATAGCGAATAAAAGAATCACTTACAAGTATGTCTCTCTTTGAATCGTTGTCGTCAAAGCGTAATGTAGGTCATCTCTCGTCCAATTCCAAACAATTCACGCCAACAAACTTCTGCAAAATCAACGAAAAGAGAAATTAGAAACCCTAAAGCATAGAGAAACACAAATGCTAACAGTATGCGCAACACTTACCAAGATGAGAGAACTAAGCCGAGAGAGAGTGTGTGTGTACAGAGAGAGATCCGTGTGTGTGTGTGTGCACAAGACAATGCAGGTTCGGTTTGCGTAAGTTCGACAGTCGACCGACAGTACTCAAACACGCGCAGAAATGTGAAGTTTTGCTCTCGGGTTCGCGGTATGTTTAAAAATTCACCGCCGGTATAGGCGCCGGTATGGACGTCGGTATACGCGTCGGTAGTTGCCAGTAATTTACCGACGCTTATACCGACGCTCATACTGATGCATATACCGACGCCTATATCGACGCTTATATCGGCGGCTGTGGGCCACACCGACGATCCATTTAAAACGGTCATGCTGACGGTCACTTGACTGTCGGTATCTCTTAGTGAGATTTTCCGAGGGCTATACCGACATCGACTATGACCGTCGGTATATGCAGCATCGCTATGCCCCTCATATGTTGTAGTGTTTATAAAATTAGTTCTTTAGTATGGTGGATATCTTCTAAACAGATAAATAGAGATAGCATAGAGAGTGCGAAACTCAATGTTATTGAGGTTGTTTGTATGGTAGAGAAATACTTTCCCACAAGTATTCTCACTATTCAACTTCATTTACTGGTCATGTGGTAGATGAAGTTGCAACACTAGGAACTGTCCCTAGTCGATGGATGTTCTTCTTAGAGCGCTTTATGAAGACATTAAAAGGGTTTGTTTGACAGAGAGCACGTCCAGAGGGTAGCATGGTAGAGGGATGGCTTGTACAAGAATCTCTTGTATTCATAACTGAGTTTCTACGTATGTCGGATCTCAAAATGCCTCGCTTATGGAGCGATGATGAAGATGTTCGTCTCATAGGCGATGAACCACAAGGTAAAGGATTGCAAAGAAAAATGGAGGCAGCTTTCAGAGACAAGACAATGAAGTTTTGCATAGTTAACTCTGAGCCTATGCAGAAGTGGTTCCACTCAATTTTTGCCTCTTCCAGAAAGTCTTCGACCTCTTCCACCTTTTCCAATGAGTAGATGGCTAGATACAGCGGTTTCACAAGCAAAAGCAGCGGGTGAAGATATCTCTGAAGAAGAAGAAAACTCGCAAAAGGATGTGATTGGGAGTATATTAAATACGGTGCAGTAGGGTCTCATGGACGACACTTTCGAATCGCACAAATCGATCAAAATAGGTCTACTTTTGATAGTGGAGTGATGGTGATTTTTTTGCAAAAAACTAGAGCAAGTGCAAGAGATGATAATGCTCTAGAAGGCGAGCTAGATTATTGTGGTATGATTCAAGACATCTTGAAACTATCTTCAGAAAGTTTGATTACTTTGTTTTTTATGTGAAATAGTTCAAAGTAGTCACGGCTGGACGAAACGCATTAGTGAGACGGGATAAAAGTGGTTTGCTTCAAGTTGACTCCACAAGATTATGGATAGATGAAAGGGATACATTTGTACTTCCCGAACACTATGAGCAAGTTGTTTTTATACCAGATTCAAAAGAATTAGAGTGGCGATTTGTTTTACAAGTCGCTCCACGTAGTAGACAAATTTTTGAAAAGATAGATGTAGAAGAAAGTCCGTCTCTAGTGGACTCAGAGATTCATTCGATAGTCGAGGAGGAAGAGATCATTGTTCGAGAAGAAGAGGTCATTGAAGAAGAGGTCATTGTTCGAGAAGACGAAGCAATAGATGATGATCGGGAAGAAACCAGCATAGCAAGCGATTTAGAAGCCATCAATAAAGAGATAGATATTCTCGGTGCATCTGATCTTCAAGAGGATGCTAGACTATAGGACTTTTGAATAAAACACTTGTACGTACTAATTTTTGTTTTTTTTTGTTTATTCTCTATATTACTTTTATTTCTCATGCTAATTATTTGAGTTCTTTTATTACAAAGCACGATGGGAGACAATCCTCCAGTCACTCCACACTCCATGATAGAGGAGCAATTTTTGGAGTTCATCTGTCACGTTCCTCTCGCGTATATGGCCGCTACATCACAGTATTGGATCGCTCGTGGTAGCACTCCTCCCGGCCTCGCTCTTGAAGGCCTTACTCTTGTCGGCCTCACTCCCGCTGGCCTCACTCCCACTGGTGTCACTCCCACTGGTGTCACGCCTACCGGTGTCACTCCTACGGGTGGTGCTGCACCCATAGGAGGCATGTCTCGTAGCTTTGTGACTCCAACACGACCATCTTTTCAACCATCTCCTACTGGGTCTACTAGTAGACATGTGCGTTCGACACCTCAGCGCGATACAGGTTCTGGTCCATCTCATAGATCGAGGTCACACTCTAGAGCAAGAGGTTCTAGGAGTGGATCTACAGGTAGGTCTGGAGGTGGAGGAGGCGGCTGTTGTGGAGGCAATGCGACGGATGTTGTGTCACCCGCTTCTACTCCTAGGACGAGTACCTCAGATGTAGGTACGCCATGCAATACACCACATGGAATACCACGTAGACCTTGGGGTGCTCATGACCATGATGACTCCAAGGTGTATAGTATCTGAGATGGAGCTCCGGTGATGGATGCTGCTGGCAAAGCAATGCGTGCATGCATACGATAACTTTGCACCATTCAGTTTGGACACTCTATCATGCTGAAAAGGAGTGAGCAGGATAAATATCGAAAGAATTATATCACATAGACGATTTATGAGGAGTTGCGACTAGCGGAGGGACAGTCTCTTGTCAGTTCAGAGTGGATTATGCACTCTGCATATGAGGTTATGTCCCATTGATGATGCGAGGCTCATGATGCTTTCAGAGCAGGCTTACCAAAGCCTATATGGTTCGATGCTGAGGAGTGGGACGTGATTCCTGACGAGCAGCAGCAGACTCCTGAGCGATATCGCCAGTAGCGAGATGCCGCAGCCACATGTTTAGATACGGTTGGACCGTCACGTTTGGGAAGTGGCGGATATGACACGATGCGTCATGAGTTTGTAAGTACCATTTCATTTATTGAATTTATTTGTGTTAAATTTCTCATGTATGTTCCTCTAATCTTTCGTATATTTGTTTCAAGAGCTGGCAGTGGGTCATCCTCCAATACGAACTGAGGAGTCTTACGAATATCGTCATGGGTTGATTGCACTATTGGAGGACTTGGAGGGATGCAGTGCGGTCGTTTCATGGGAGCATTTGCGATGAGGTAATTAATTTATAACTTTGGTTTTTACTTGTTTGTAATTTTCATGTGAATTTATCTCATTCCATTAATTTTGTTTGTTGCACGACTGTTGATATGGAACATTCGTTGCATGTGTGTGGCACTGGAACACCAAAATTTTGTATTTGATTTTCATATGGCAATGCATTCCTTTGCCACATTTTGTAAAAGCATCATATATGATAGTGGTTTGCCACACTCTTGTACATGCTTTATTATTGAAATATATAACTTCTTTTGTACATGGTTCATGGTTCATTCTGATTATCTCTTTTGTGTCCAATAATACTCTGTTTCATGAAATCATATTTCGGTTGACATTAGAGTACACATCACATGTACTCAGTTTTTTTTTGGGCAGATTGTATTGTCTTTTGTTAAGCAACATCATGGTAATGTTGTTGTAGCAAAAGACAACACACTCTACCGAAAAAACATTTTGCAGGTATGGTCGTCGGTATACGCGACGGTACTCCTAGTAATGTTATCAGAATAAGCGTCGGTACACCTAGCAGGCGACGATATAGGCGACCGTCTGTCGAGCGGAGGCCTCGATATGGGCGCCGGTATGGGCGCGGGTATTACGGATGCATTTACCGGCACATATATGACGCATATACTTATACCGACGCTTATACCGATGCTTATATCGATGCTTATACCGATGCTTATATCGACGCTTATACCGATGCTTATACCAACGCTTTGGTACCGATGCGCACACCAACCTTTACACTGACATTGCGGCAAATAAAGCCGCGTTCATTTCCCTCGATAAAATCTTTGGTATACCATCGATCTATTGTAGTGAGAGAAACGAAAAACGGGTACTGTCATCCTCAATCATCACATGTTGAGCTTGATATCTCAATAGAATGCTTATGAATAGCTTGTGGCATCACTTCAAAGCCTTCAACAACAAATCAAGGACCTAACTCATAGACACATACAAGTCGAGATGGAACATGTAGTGCATGTAGGCACCCTCATCCAGGGACTACAAGAACAAGTCCCGAATCTTCATGCAAATCAAGTAAGCATTCAAGTGAACCAACATCCTAGTTCATCTTTCATGAGATCTCCCATGCTCCATTGTTGATCCCTTAGCTTTCCATTTATTCATGTTGGAACCATATCAGATTTCACCATTGAGGGGGGAGAGACCTAGTCCTTCAATATCTATCGAGATTGATGGGCATGAAGAATTTGAAGTAGAGCATGTCCTAGATTCAAGAATATCCCGAGGAAGATTGGAGTAACTTATTCATTGAAAAGGGAATGACATTAGTGATCGTACTTGGGATCCTCCAGAAAACCTTTAGAGAGCACTAATTAAGGTTCAAGAATTCCATAAGAAAAATCCAATGAAGCCTAGACTAGAGAACATGACCACTACTCTTGGAACTCTTCACTTGAGAGGGAAGTGATGTTATGGAAAAAGGAAACCATCCTGAATGTCAAATTCCATGTGAATAATATATCCCATGATGGGATCAGAATTAGGAGAACCCAATCTTCCACTGTGTCTAGAATGTGCCAAAACCCTAAGATCGATTGTCTATTTGCTAAATTCAGATATGTAGAGGTCTTGTTTGGATTGCTCACATCATTGATAACATCATCAACTCGCAACCACCCTTGGGAAACCACCTGTCAAATCCTATATAAGGAGGCCTTGGCCACATACATACTCAGTCTTGCCAATGCCAAGCTTTGGAGTTCAAGGAGTCCTAATCACCAAGTAAGTACTTTGAAGTTCCCTTTCGAGTTCTAGTCATGTCTCTTGCCCTAGTCTTGTCTAGTCTTGTATCCTAGACATTTATGTTTTTCCTGTTGTAATCTTGTAGTACGAGATCTTGTCGAGATCTTTCTTGTATCTAGTTCATCTTCCAAAAGGGAGTTCTTATAACCTAGAGATCTTGCTCCAGACTTACGATCCTAGGTTCTGGGATCTCCTAAATCATCTCTCATTGCGTTATCTATATCTATCAGTTTTGGGTTATGGGACTTCTTGTATCAGCTACATCTTCTTGTACTATGATCTATAGTTCATGATATCTCAAATGACGATGTTATTGCTTTTGGCATTTTATTTCATGGGCTATATAAGCTTCTAGACTATGAAAACTTTTCCAATGATTTAGCATGTGTAGTTCAAAATTCTCAAACTTTCTTACATACAAAAGTGATCTAGAAAGGACACCTATGAGTACCATGCACAAATTGTTGATATATTTTAGTAGTGATCTATGCGAACACATATGGACCGCTCAGGTACATTTTTTCTTTCTTTAGGAGGTTTTTTCCCAAGATTGTATATATGTCTTTAACCCTAACTTGCCATTGATCTTTTGTACATTCACTTGGTAATACATGCAATATTGTGTGTTGTGCTTCAAGTTTCTTCTTCTTCCTTATGTCTTCTGCATGCTTTTGCAGATCCCAAACCTGAGTAATTGGTATCATAGCAAATCATCACTTTATCTAGGGCATCCTAGACACCCCTTCGATCATTATCTCAATCGCATGAAAAGTGGTGAGCATACTCAAAGCACCATCGATGCACCTATACAGACAATGTTTTCCTTTTGTGCCAAACATATATACAAGGTTCCGTTCGCGAGTACAAGTCCCTCAAATTTGCTACATGTTTAAAGGAGATTGATAGGGTAGTTATGTTCAAGTTTTGAGATACAATCATTTTTTTGCATGAGATTATTTTAGTAAGTGGCTATGGATGAAGGCAGTAATATATTCTATATGTTAGTTGTTCAGGATAGGTTGGTTGGTAGCAATTACAATTTGTGGGTTTATATGATGCATCATCTATTGTTCACAAAAGGACTATGGAATATCATGCCAGGTGTTAAAAAAGGACCTACTACACCTCTAATGATAGTTATTGAAAGTGATGCAGATGGCATTGAGGATGACGACCTTCAAATTCATGTTCGTGCTATGGTACCTTCTACACCTAGGACATAGAAATTTTGATGGGATGGCAGAGATGCTTGCTCACATGCATTCATAGCTTTGCCTATCAAACATGCCATTATCCCTCATAATCACTCTTGGAAAATAGCAAATGATGCTTAGGATTCACTTGTCATCTTATACCTAGAAAGAGATGAGGATCATGTTACTTACCTCCGAAAACTGTTGGAGAGTGAGCATATGAATAAAGGAGAGTCAATGGATAATTTTTTTATAAAGAACAAAGATTTGAAGGAACAATTGATTTTTGCTGATGAAGTCTTGCTCTAGTGACTTTTATTCTCCACACTATTTTGAACGGTCCTCTATATTCATATCAGAGTCTTGCTTCTACTCTTTTATTGATCATGACATGCAATCCAAATGATTTAATATTTGAGGATTTAATCTCTATTTTGTTGCAAAAAGATGAGTTCAGATAAAATAGGTCCATTATGCATGAAGTAGATCAACCTTTCTTAGGTAGTAAGAATGATAAAGGTAAATGGACCTCATCTATTAGTAAGCAAGAACTTGTTAATTCCACATAGTCAAAAAAGGAAGGCAAAGACGAGGAGAAATCAAAAAAGAAGAAGCTCTTTTGCAAATACTATAAAGGAAATGATCTTGTCATAAAGAGTTATCCAAAACTGGTTTCAAAATAGGCAAAGCAAAAAGAGGCTTGAATGGTTGTTGCAGAGGCTTCTACATCCAAACCAGAGTCTAGTAATCTTGTGCAAAATGAAAAAGAGGCATTTACTATTGTTTGCAGTAATGACCCATCTTCTCATGAGCAGTGTATGCCTATAGTAGATTGAGATGCTTGGTACTTTGACAATGGGGCAATTAGACATATTCCCTTAGAGCATAGTTTCTTCATTTCACATGAGCCTGCCCCTATAAGGAGTACTATCACATGCGCCAACAAATCCTCTTATCCTATCATGGGATTTGGTAAGACTACTGCTCATGGTAGTTCTATCACATCGTCAGATGCTTTGTTTATGCGAGGGAGCAAGAGAAATATGCTCTCAAGTTCAGAATTGGCCAAGATTGGCTTGGTTCTAAATTTTTTGATGATAGATGTACACTTCATGACCTATCAAATGGTGATGTTATTATTGCTTTTGGAATTGTATGTCATGGGTTGTATAGTCTAAGAGAGTATGCAACATCTATAAATGGTTCACCATGTTCAGTTCAAGATTCTCTAACTATCCCTCATGCAAAGCTTGGTATTCATGCTTTGATAATCTTAATTTTGCTATCCTCTTATGCTTGTAGCAATATGAAATAGTGTTCTCTTTGCGCAAACTTTAGGCATTTTGTAAACATGGTTGTGGGTTCTCTATTTTAGGCAAATTGCAACATTCCTCTATCTCAAAAGATGCTTGAGTATGAGCTGCGCAAAAGTTGCAGCTTGTTCATAGTGATGTTTATGATCCTATACATACACCTTATTTCTAGAACCACCTTTACTTCGTCACTTTTATTTATGATTTTTCTAGGCATGCACGGTTATTTCAATTGAAAGAAAATTCCGACATGTTTATGTGCTTCAAAACATTTCTATTTTTTGGCTTTAAATCTCTCAGCATGTAAAATAGGCACCCTCTATTCTAATCAAGGGGGTAATACATGTCTTATAATTTTAATGCATTCATGGATGAATGTGGGATAAAACACCACTCTATAGTGCTACATACACCTCAAAAAACGTGATTTGCTTAAAGAATGAATAAGTTCTCATGAAGATGGTGAGATGTATGGTCAAAGGTCAAGCTTTACCACACATCTATTGGAGATAGACGTCTACGGAAGCACGCGAACAACATAAGGAAGGAGAAGAAGCTTGGAGCACAAGACACAATACTGAATGTATTACTAGAGAATGTACAAAGATATGTAGCCCATTAGTGCAATAGGCGTATATACACGCCGAGGGAAAAAACCTCCTAAACAGGGGAAAAAGTGCCACGGTGGTCTTAGTGTGTTCACACACATCACTACCTAAATATATCAACAAATCCCCCCTGGGAGTGATGCGGTGAACAAGGAGCTAGCACTCATGTTTAAGGAAGTGCCAAGCTATGTGGAAATCACTCCACAAAAGGAAGTAAGCCAAAAGCTTTGCGAAAAGCTTCAAACTTCTCCCTAGGTAGAGCCTTCATGAAAGGGTCTGCAATGTTCTCGTGCGTGGGCACATATGCCAAGCTGATCTCCCCATCAGAGAACCTCTCCTTGACATAGTGATAATGCACCTCAATGTTCTTACTGCAAGCATGGAACAGAGGGTTCCTCGCAATTGCTAATGTGCTCTGACTATTAGTGAAGATGGTGGTGGCAGAAGATTGACCAACACCCAAATCAGCCATAAGGTGTCTCAGCCACATACACTCAACAATCGTTGTGAAACCTGCCCTATACTCAGCCTCATAACTAGAAGTGGCGACAGTAGGCCGCTTCTTGCTCAACCAAGATATACATGAGCTACCAAGCATGAAGCAAAAGCAACTAGTGGACAAACGAGTGTCATAACAACCAGCCCAATCAGAGTCAGAAAAAGCATGCAAATCTAGCAGTAGTGATCCCCCCTTGGGATAAAACAACCCAAGTAGCCAAGTACCACTTTAAGTACCGCTTGACTCCTAGGCAATGCATAAACCTGCTCATCTGTGAG
Organism: Ceratopteris richardii; assembly: GCA_020310875.1. Taxonomy (NCBI): domain Eukaryota; kingdom Viridiplantae; phylum Streptophyta; class Polypodiopsida; order Polypodiales; family Pteridaceae; genus Ceratopteris; species Ceratopteris richardii. The sequence continues at coordinate 82,809,933 of CM035422.1, forward strand.
ACAACAAACTGAACATCTGGTCAAGTAATGCATAAGTAAATCAAGCATCCAACAGCCTACTGATAGAGAATAGCATCAAATGCATCTCCAGCATCATGAAGACTCAATCATAAACCTGTCTTCATACGAGTGGCAATAGGCTTACAATCTTTAAGGCCAAAATGCTATAATAATATGTCAATATATTTTGTTTGAAAAAAAGCCATTCCACCATCAACTTGCATAAACTGAATGCCCAAATAGTGATGCAAATGCCCCAAATCAGACATCGGAAATGAGGCATGCAATTCAGCCTTAGTATCAGCAATATGCTTCTCAATAGAACTAGTGAGCAACATGTCGTCAACATAGACAACAATTATCAAAAGCACATCATTAGCGCACTTAACATATAAGGTGCTTTTAGTTGGACTCTTCTCAAAACCATGTGCAATCAGATAGACATGTACCTTCTCATACGAAGCACGTGGTGCTTGCTTTAAACCATATAATGCCTTCTTTAACCTGCACACCTATTTTTCATGCCCTTTTTTGCACAAAGCCATGGGGCTAAAAAACATACACTTCTTCATGCAAGTCACCATTCACAAATGCTATTTTAATGTCCAACTGATGTACATCCCAACCATGATGAGCTACAAGTGCACAGATGCTACGATTTGTAGTCATTCCGCAAGTACGTGCAAAGGTCTCATCAAAATCAATGCCTCTTTCCTGCGCATAACCCTTTGCAACAAGTCTGGATTTATACATGTCAACTGTACCATCAGGCTTACGCTTGAGCTTGTATACCCACTTAGTCCCAATGGCCTTCTTTCCACGAGGCAAGTCACATAAAGAACAAGTACCATTCTTCATTATAGCATCATATTTAGATTGCGTAGCAACCATCCAATTTTCTGAATTTTGTGCTTCATCAAACGAAATAAGCTCATTCTCATCACAGAGACTAGATGCAGCCGTAGCATCCCAATCTGATGCAAAAGAGGCTATGTGAGAGCTTGAATGTATAGGATATGACAGAGGTGCATCTAATCTGTTGTCACACAAAGTCAGCACCAGCCATTTTGGGATAGTTTTTATCTGTTCAATATCAGCCCTCTCATCAACTAGTGCATCACGTAAATCTGCATAAAAAATGGAATGATTTGCATCATCACACGGAACCTGCAAAGGCTGAGAATTTGGCTCATTGGGACCAGCACTAGACTGTCCACCTGTAAAAAGAGGGAGCAAAGTATCTTCCATGTCTTTGGAGCTAAAAGATGTCTCCTTAGTACATGAAAGCAATGACTGAATAGCATCTTCCACAAAAACAATATCACAGCTAACCAAAATGCATTTAGTCTCTGGATGATAGAGATGATAGACTTTACTTTTAGAATTGTACCCAACAGAAATACATTTTACTACTTTATCATCCAATTTTGTACGATGTTGTTCAGGCACTAATACATATGCCAAACAACCAAAAACAGATAGATGAGCAACAGATGGCTTCCGATCATGCCAAGCCTCATATGGAGTGATAGACTACAACGCTCTCGGGAAGGAGTCAGGTGAATGGGAAGAGCCGATGCGGGGTTGGATCAGGCCCGTGGTGTGCGTCTTTCCCATATCCGACGAGCGACGTCTACACGCTAGGCGCCTTGCCCTCTCTCTTTGGTGTGGCGATCATCGTAAGGCCCCTACCCTCTCGAAAGAGACGAGCGAACGTGCGTACATGTATGACCGTAGGCGTCCGGAACAAAAGAATCCAGATACCGTGGTAAAACACGGAAGTCACCAGATCGATGTGCAAAAAAGTTTAATGATACGATGTAGATGCCACTGAAATCATCGAATAAAATCTCAATGATACAAATATTCCCACTACACTGCGGGTCATTGATACAACAAAACCGCTACAGTGGGGAATGATGATACAATATATATACCGCCGCTATAGTGCGGATTGGTCAAATATAAGGTAGGCCTCCCGCTACAGTGCGAGAAGGTGCCCACAGGACTCCGCTTCGATCTTCAGTCAGCCTTCCTTTTCTTTGGTCTTTGGTACAAGATTTACTTCAAGTCTTCTCTTTACTTCAATAGTCCACAATCACTTCATATAATCTCTAAATTCATCAACCCGCCGGACTTGGAAAGACAATCCATAAGCAAGATCCACAAGGTGGGGAAGAAACAAATGAACTTGCAATTATTTATAGGGCCCCTCCCTACGATTTCGCTCTAGAATGTTCTAACCTCCTTACTCAACTTTCTATTTTTAGAATCATCTTGCATGCTCATTTACTATTTTGGGAAAATCACACCTCTTATTTCTATTTTTTATTTTTCTTCTTTTTATTTTTCCTAGACTAAGGTTCTGGTTTTACACTATATATATATATATATAATTAATTAATTAATTAATTAATTATTTTTAAGGGTTTGACCTAGGATAATCACCGATTCCAAGGGTCCAAGTCAGGGTTTTTGGTCAAGGAAGTTGGGATTTTCCTACAATTAATCTCAAATGCATCAATTCAAGGATCTATTTATAATTACGGCCTAAACTCCAAGGGTTTCTAAGGGTTGAGGCTTTGTTTTCATGGGAGTAAAGTCATGTTTTCAAGGGTCAAACCTACAAGTTTATGGATCAAAAGTTAGCTATTTACAAAGGCACTTCTAATGTACATGTTCAACATGGTTTTGCATTTCACAATCAATTAAATTGGCCAAATCATACAAAGAATAGATCACTTTTTTAGTCAAAACATCACACAAAACTCATAAATGAACTTTGAAAAATTTTTATACACACTTCCCTGAGGGATTTCATCCCGATATTCGCCCCCACTAAACCTGCACATTGTCCCGATGGGTCAACCTGCAAAATTCAACAGAAGCGTATCAGTATTCTTTTGAAAAATTTTTTACTTTTTAAGTTTTTCTTTTCAAGAATGAAAACGTGATCTCATGCACTCCATGCAACTTTATAAAGATTAGTACAAATCTTAGACAATTAAGTAGATTCAAGCTTCACAAACATCATACTATGTTTCTGCGTCTGCAATCTCACAAGTAACCATATAAATAAACTGTTGGCTTTCCAGATCTTCTATTTGTTCAACTAGTTCAGATCCAGCAACTCATCCTAAGTACTAGTATATAGTAAGTTTCTAGTAGCTCAGTTTATAGAATATGCCTTGTTTCCCTATTTATCTCCTATTGTCCTACTCTCCATAAAAACTTTCCTTTTCTTTATCTTTATCATTTTTCTTTTTCTTTTCTCTTTTTCTTTTCTTTTATTTTTAACTTCATCTCAGCTCAGCATTTATTCTTTTTATCTTTATTTCACAAATCGGCCTATGTCAAAATCGGGTGCGACTCATGGACTTGCCCGCCCGGCCAAGTTTGCCCCACCTGTCTGACCACCCGACGTAGCGTAGGACATACACAACATCATCCCTACATGAAATCGACGTCAGCTCGTGGAACTGACCACCCGGCCAGAGTAACTCCACCCACCTACCGATCCATGCAGGGGCATGACAACAGAAAGGTCAGGCCTCCAACAAAACTAGCTACGGCTCGTCGCCTTGATCGCTCGACGAAGGTGATTCCACCTGCCTACTAGCCCATCACAGCACACTAACAACATGCACATACATATAAGCTAGCTTGAGTATGAAGGCTCTTGATGAATCAGGATCCATATGGAGATAAGATCTCACAATAAACAAATAGTAAGATCGAAAGAATCCCACTCACTAAGCGTTCAAATCCATCAGCATATACATGCACTTGGTCTAAGCATGCCATCACATTCCCAAGCTTTCACTCTCAAAAGTCTCTAGTCTGCTAACTGATCTCATTCATATAATTTCTAGTCGCTCATGCTTCATGCAAACCCATAATAGATATTTTCTATCTTCATTCTACATGATTTTCTTAAACTCATACATATCTTTATCATACACATAATGCAATGCATATGCTCTTTCAAAAAGAAAACAGATTTCAAATCAGACACATTTCACCTGGTCATTTTTTGCTTCATCTTCGTCATTGATTGATCTAGCCTTTCTTCAATTTCATGGTCTATTATTCTTCCTCAGCATCACCATCAGTATCATCAGCACCCTCCAAAAGTTCCTACTCAAACTCATAATCCGCTTCATTTCTTTTCTTGAACAACTTTATCCTCTTTCGTGCAATCAGAGACTTCAAGGGAGTATTGTCTAACTCGCGAAGCGCATACGTCCCATTCTCAAATACAGATGTCATCATATACGGTCCGAACCATCCTTTGGTTAATTTCTTCCTAGCATCGTACTGAGTATCGAATGTACTATCGTACACCAACACCCAATCATCTACCTCAATCCTACGTGGTCTAAGCCGATGGCTTTTATCAAAATAAATCGTATTCTTTAACCTTGACTCCTTTAACTTTTAGACTCCTTCTTTCAACTTTTCCTTTCCTTGCTCTAACTGCTTTATTCTCAATCATAAAAGTTGTTCTCTCGTCATACCTCTAACCTGAGTAGTCAACACGCTTCAGAATCGGAGCTTCAATTAGCAGTTGCTTTAGTCTACGCATAGCTCTCGACTATTTCTCTATCCATATAAACTTGTCTCTCTTTCTTAGAAGGTCATATAAGGGATTCGCAACATGAGCAAAGTGAGGAATCCATATCACATAGAATACACAGGCTCCTAGAAACCTTCTCACCTCACTGACATTACGACACACCTCAAAGATCTTGCTAATGGCCTCAACTTTCTGTGGGTATGGCTTGCAGCCACAATGTCCACATAGATGCCCGACTATGAGGACCTCATCAATGCCAAAAACAGATTTCTCGAAAGAAAGTGTCAATCCCACATCTTCAAATCTCTCAAATATCATCTCACAATAAAAAATATGATCACTAAGAAACTTTCTACACCCAGAAGTATCTAAACTCTCATCTTTCACTCTTTCCTCACATCCCTTTATCAGAATATCATCAATAAATAGCACAGTCAAAGATGATATAAAGTCTCGTAAAACCAGATTCATGGCATTCATCATGTGAGCCATAGAATTTGTGGCTCATTGCAACAAAGTACACATGCGTACAAGGCCTAATGGAGTCTTCATGGTCGTGATATATCTGCTCTCCATAGCCAAGTGAAACTGGTCATAACCTAAATACAGATTGCCCATAGAGTAGATGGAATGCCAGCAAACGCTTCAGCAAACTCATCTACTATGGATCCTGTCCTTACATTTCTAATTGTGACTTTATTCACAGGCAGCAGATCCTGAATGAAACGAAGCTTCCCATTTTTCTTAGGCACTGTAAACAACCTATTCAAATATGGAGCTGAGGATCGTTCCAATATATGCATGGAAATCTTTTCCTTTCGCAGCCTCATCAGCTCAGGCAAGCAAGCCTTTGGAACGGGTATAGGCGGGATATTCCATGGTATATGTGGCACTGTAAATATGATCATGGGAGGTACTTGTTTTGGGTCCACACAATCTATCTCGTATGGAAAAAGTGCAAATGCTTTTTTTCTTGATGACTTCAATAAACTTCTCTTTCTCTTCATCTCTCAGAAATGATTTTTCTCCAAACTTGATCTCTTTAACAGTCTCATCAGTAAAATGATGCCCTATGAGCTCTCGTCGTCTCAGCATAGGGTCATCTGACACTCTAGATACTTCTCATGATTATCTTGTGGTAATGGCTAGGCTATTGGTTTCACTTTCTTATCAACAGTCTTATACTTCATGTTTACATTTACTACATGCTCTCTCAAGATCTCATCAATCATCTCATACTCTTGGATAGAATTGAGCATAATGATTTCTGATTTCTCATTTCTCTCAAATGCCTGCTCAAGCTCTTCTAGAGTAGTCAAACCTCTCTAACTGGATCACATCCTCAATCATCTCATCAAGTCACATGATTCCTAAATCTTTATAGTGTCTTTCATGAATTTTGCTCAACTTATTTGAATTATTCTCTTTTTATAAGCACAACAACTTAAATGCAGATGAATAGATGGAAAAACTCTCAAAACTACATACAGAATCATGCGAGACATCAAACCAACCCCCACTGTTGTCTCGCTCAACAGTGGATCCTTACATAAATTTTGATCACTAGAAGCACCATACTCTCATATGGTCATACAATCGTCATGGTCATGAGAGTTAATGGGTCTCTTTCTTATATTCTTTCTATTTCTTGAGTGATTCTGACACACTCTCATAAGTTGCAGAGAATGAAGGCCAGATCTAGAATGGATTTGTGCATAGGCAGACCCATCATCCATCGCCTTAGTCTCCATTCACACCTCAGCTATAAAGGGCTACCCAAGGATAGCCTCGTACGAACAGTGGTTATGGATGAAGAAGTGGAATTCCTGTGAAATCCCTCCTATTGTCACAGGCACAAAGGCGCATGCCCCAAGCAGTGCTCTAGAGCCATTATGTGCCGTCCTTATCCTCCATCTGTGGTCTTTATCTATTGGCCACCTAAAGTGATCATAGAGCTTCTTAGAAATCACATTTATTTCTGACCCTAAGTCAATCAAAGCTAGAGCAAAACATGACTCCTCATTGCTTCCTAATTTCACCTTCACTTCAGGCGTCCCTCTTGCCCAAAAAGTCTTGCTAAACTCACTTTCTGTCTTTCTCATCTCGTCATCTGGTGTAATAGGACCTTGGGAATTCTTATGGCTTCTGGCTATCTCATCATCCTTGTCATCAGAAGCATCACTCAATGCTACGGCTTCATTTGTCGCATGCCTATCTTCAGTCGCCTCTTCCATCTCTACCTCTTTAGGTAGTGGAAACCTCTTCCTCTTGATTAACTTTATAAAGCTGTCCTTGAATTCAGGCTTCACTATACAGAAAACCTGCTCCAAAGACATCGTCAATTGGCTCTTTAACAGAATTTCATTAAATATCTCTCTTGCATCATTTTTCTTTTCCAAGTCTGAGATCAAAACCGCCTTTGGGGCCTTCTTCTTCTTCTTTTTCTCTTTATCTTTCTCCCGAACATTCTCTTGAGTCTCATCAATCTTCTGAATGGAGTCTTGTTCTTTCACTTTCTCTTTAATCGGTTCTTGAATCTTAATTAACCCAGGTGGCCTCTTTCCCTCATTTATTTCCTTCTTCTTTGTCTCTTCCTTTGAAACAACAGGGTCTTTAAATTGTACTTTATTTTCGGGCTCTTTAGTCTTCTCTTCAGCCTCTTGACTTTGCTTCCTGGTCACTCTCCTTTCTGGCTCAGCCTCTTCCTGGCTCTCATCCCTCCTCCTCTTTTCTTCCACATTGGCTATATGCGAATAGACTGAGAATTGATCAACAGGAGACTTACAGGCAGTCTTCTGCATAATCGCATCCCTAGCCCTCCCTAATGCCTCTATAGAGTAGTTTCTTTGAGGTCGAGGCCAAGTCTCCTTTTCATCTCCCTCCTCTACTGGCTCTAATTGTGCTTGCATTATTGCCTGATAGATTTTAATAGATTTTTTTCATCCCCCCTATCCCAATTCAGAGGTAGAGGAAGGCGGGTCCTAAAATCACAGAGCTTCTTGTCTATATCTATTACCAATTGATGTTCTTTTTCTATCTTAATCTCTTCACACGCATATGATAAATGCTCCTGTGCATCGCACCATACACATCTCTTTGCCCCTCCAAACCCACCAGTCGCTCGTCTCTCAAAAGGTCCAGTGTTTCTTTGAAATGTGGCTTGCACTGGTGGTGCAGGTGTTTGTTGGGTAGCAGGCTGCACTGGAGGTGCAGGCTGAGGCATCACATAGCCTTGCATATTCGGAATGGGCATAGTACCTCTCTATACTGCATCTGCATAACTGGTACTTGCCTGAGGAGGAGTGGGGTCCTGATACCCCATAGAATAGACTTTATTATGAATGCTATCCACATCTTTTGACATAGACGCTTGCACCATCATAAGATTTTCTATTTGTCAACTAAGAATCTCAAGTTGTAGCTCCATTGGTGATCGCGAAGTGGATGCAATATTAGCAAAAGCTGATGTTGTGGGCACGTTCGGGATTGCTGGAAGCGGAGCTTCTCTAGGTGGTTGTGGAGCTACTACTGGAGGTCTATCATATAATACCGCCTACCGTTGCCTCATCTGGGCAACCGCTTTCACTTCTCTCCTCACTATGACCTAGTCTTCTGTCAACCCAAACCTCTTACCAGGCTCTTCTATCCTCCTCTAGACCTCAGTCCTATCTTCAGGACTTAAGATCTTAAGGAAGGAAATGACTAGGTCAGGCTTCAATGCATCTAGATCGGCGTGTGGAAGTTGGGCATGTCTACTCAAGAATTCATTTAATAGATGAGTCACGGAAGCAGTGGGTTTCGGGGAGTTTACCCACCATAGGAACCCCTCTCTACTATGTTGGGAAAAATCTTCCAAATAAAACAACTTATGTAATTCTTTTATGAATTTGACCTAGGGCTTTGCTATGTGGGTTGTAATACATGCTAGGATAGCCCGTGAAACTACCCGTGTGAAGTAATGTGCAAAATCTTCTTCAGGTAGACCATAGATCCGTGCATGTTCCTCAAATACATCCAGATATTCGGTCACATTCAAACCCGTAAACTTGCCTTTCTCTCTGAAAACCGCTTGGACTACATGAGCCCCATGTTTCTCTATCACTAATTCCTTGAAGACTTCCTCCATCTCTCCTCTCTGGTCTAAGTTGGAATGTAGAACAAGGTCTAGTGTGAGTGGCTCTACTATCTCGCTTAGCTCCATGTAGAGATCAGAGAAGAAAATTGATGGGTCACGAGCGAGGAGGTGGAGCTCAATCTAACGCTCTCTGTCTAATTCCCAAATGTGTTTTCCCCCCTCTTTGTATGATAATTTTCTAATGTTTTCTAACGCTCCGTCTAAGCTAAGAAAACAATAAATCCCTAGTCTTAGCAAGAGAAAAAGAGCACAAGCGTATGGACTAAGCTAATGCAAAGTGCAATGCTCAAACTCAGCCAGCAAGACAGTCGTTTTGTTCGAAGTGTGTATGTGAAGCAATGCAAAAAAATCATAGAAATTAAAATGCTAGTACCTAGAATATCTTTGTCTGACACCGAGGTTCCTGTCTATCTTCTCAAGAAGTAGATGACGCGTCGAGGATCACCGGGCAACCCTCTCGCTTCACTTCGAGTTCAGGTGTCACGAAGGAGTCAGGTGAATGGGAAGAGCCGACGCAGGGTTGGATCAGGCCCCTGGTGTGCGTCGTTCCCATGTCAGGTGAGCGGCCTCTGCGCATTGGGCGCCTCATCCTCTCTCTTTGGTGTGGCGATCCTTGTAAGATCCCTACCCTCTCAGAAGAGACGAGCGAACATGTGTACCCGTATGACCGTAGGCGTCTGGAACGAAAGAATCCATATACAGTGGTAAAACACGGTAGTCATCGGATCGATGTGCAAAAAAGTTCAATGATACGATAAAGATGCCATTGAAGTCGTCCAATAAAATCTCAATGATACAAATATTCCTGCTATAGTGCGGATCGGTGATACAACAAAACCACTACAATGCCGAATGATGATACAATATATATGCGGCTGCTACAGTGCGGATCGGCAAAATATAAGGTAGGCTTCCTGCTACAGTGCGAGAAGGCACCCACGAGACTCGGCTTCGGTCGCTTTACTTCAAGTCTTCTCTTTAATTCAATAGTCCACAATCACTTCATATAATCTCTGAAATCATCAACGGGCTGGACCTGGAAAGATGATCCACAAGAAAGATCCATAGGGTGGGGAAGAAACAAATGAATTTGCACTTATTTATACGGGTCCTCCCTAGGACTTCCTTCTAAAATGTTCTAACCTCCTTACTCAACTTTCTATTTTCGGAATCATCTTGCATGCTCATTTGCTATTTTGGAAAAATCACACTTCTTATTTCCATTTTTTATTTTTTTCCTTTTTATTTTTCCTAGACTAAGGTTTTGGTTTCATACTATATATATATATATATATATATATATATATATATATATATATATATATATATATATATATATATATATATATATATATAGAGAGAGAGAGAGAGAGAGAGAGAGAGAGAGAGAGAGAATTAATTATTTTTATGGGTTTGACCTAGGGTAATCACCGATTCCAAGGGTCCAAGACAAGGTTTTTGGTCAAGGAAGTTAGGATTTTTCCACAATTAATCTCAAAAACGTTAATTCAAGGGTCTATTCACAATTACGACCTAAACTCCTAGGGTTTCTAAGAGTTCAGGCTCAGCTTTCATGGGGGTAAAGTCATGTTTTGAGGGTTTTTCAAGGGTCAAACCTATGGGTTTATGGGTCAAAAGTTAGCTATTTACACACACAGTTCTAATGTACATATTCAACATGGTTTTGCATCTCACAATCATACAAAGAATATATCACTTTTTGAGTTAAAACATCACACAAAAATCATAAATCAATGAACTTTGAAAACTTTTTATGCACACTTTCCTGAGGAATTTCATCCCGACAACGCTTTAGTGGGACACCTGTTAAGTACATATGCTACACACATGATAGGCTCAAGCTAGAAACTATGTGGTAAAGCCTGACTCTTGACCATACACCTCGCCATCTCCATGAGTGACCTATTCTTTCGTTTAGCAACTCCATTCTATTGAGGTGTATACAATAATGTACAATGGTGTTTTATCTCACATTCAGCGAGAAATGCATTAAAATTAGAAGACATATATTCCCCCCTCTTTCAGAATGAAGGGTGCCCATTTCACATGCTGATAGATTTTCAGCCAAAACCAAAAACTCTCTGAAGCGCATGAACACTTTGCACTTTGCCTTCAATGGATATACCCATGCATGCCTGGAAAAAACATCAATGAAAGTCACGAAGTAAAGATAATTTCCAAAAGAAGGTGTTTGCATAGGACCACAGACATCACTATGTACAAGCTGCAATTTTTGAGTAGCCCGAATTAAACCATCTTTTGGAACTGAGGAACGCTACATTTTGCCCAAAATATAGCCTTCAGAAACATGTTTTGCAAGTGCCTCAAGTTTGGGCACAGAGGATACTATTTCAGATTTCTGTAGGCGTAGCAAACTAGGAAAATTCAGATGACCAAAGCGTGCATGCCAAAGGTTTGCATCTTACATAGCCTCAAAATCAAGTACTGCACATGCAGAATTACTCAGAGATCTTTCAAAGTCAATGAGCTTATACAGCCCACGACATAAAATGCCAAAAGTAATAATCACATGGCTATTTGACAGATCATGAACTCTACACCTCTCATCAATAAATTTCACAAGCAAGCCAATCTTGGCTAATGCAGAAACTGATAACAGGTTCTTCTTGATCCTTGGCACAAATAAAGCATCTGACAAAGTGAAAGAATTACCATCATCAATAGTCAAAGTGATCTTACCAACTCCCATAACAAGATAAGAGGAGTTGTTGGTGCATGTAGCAGTATTCCCTATAGGGATAGGCTCGAGTGAAGAGAAGAAACTGTGTTGCAAAGTAATATGTTTGGTCGCCCCACTCTCAAAATACGAATTATCAGAGTCTACTGTAGACATGCACTGGTCATGAGAAGATGGGTCTAAACTGTAGATAGTAGTAAATGCCGATTCTTCTTCCTCCACAAGATTAGGAGACTCTGCTTTTGGTGTAGAGGCTTCTGAAACAACCATTCCAACCTCTTTCTTCTTTGCCTCTTAAGCAGCCAGTTTTGGTTAGTTCTTTATGATATGATCATTCCCTTTACAATAATTGCAAAATAATTTTTGCTTTTTTTATTTCTTCTCAACTTTATCTTCCTTATTCGAATGTGTAGCATTTGTAGATTTCTGCTTACTACTTAAAGAGCTCCAGTTTCCTTTGCCCTCCTGAGTAGCCAAGAAAGCTTGATCGCAACATGCATAGTAGACCTGTTCTGCCTGGACCGATCTTCCTGCAATGGAACAGAGACTAACTCCTCAAATGACAAGGTATTTAGATCACCTTTCATCATTAACCAAAGAATAGAAGCAAAACCTTGATATGAATCAGAATGACCATTCAGAATGGTCTGCAGAAGTGAGCATCTAGTATAACCTCATTAGCAAAAGTCAACTGTTCTTTCAAGTCTTTGATCTTTGTTAGAAAACTGTCCATAGAATCACCTTCATTCATGTGATCACTCTCCAACTTTTTTCAGAGGTAAGCAACACGAGCCTCATTCCTAGCTTGGCACAATGTGGTAAGTGTATCCCAAGCATCCTTAGTTGTTCTGCAAGAGCAAATGTGAGGAATAATAGCACGTTTGATAGAAAAAGTTATCAATGCATGTGCCTGGGCATCCATGCCATCCCAAAGAATTTGCTCTGCATTAGGTGCAATAGAAACCACAAAACGAACAGGAATATGCAGAATATCATTATCTTGCATACCTTCTGCCTCAGCTTCTGTACCTTTGGTTGTAATAGTTGCAAGTGTGATAGGAAGTTTTTTAACACCCTGCATAATATTCCACAGTCCTTTTGCAACCAATACATGTCGCATCATATAAGCCCATAATGGGTAGGTATCATCCAACTTATCCTCAACATACAACACATGAAATACATCACTACTTTCAGCCATGGCCGGTGACTAAAATACTTTGATGCAGAAAATTGAGTGTATCTCAAAAAGTTGAACAAAATTGCCCAAATGAATTCTGCTAGACCTGTAGCAGACTTCAAGATGCTTATACTGGCGAACAGAAAGTGGTATATACCTTTGGCACAAAAATATAAAATAGCCTACACAAGCACTGTGATAGTGCATTTGGAGGCGGAAACGAGCTCAGATCGCAATTTCGGCACCACATAGCAAAGCTATTTTGATCTCGAAAACACGCTGAGTATGCTCACCGAAACTCCTACGATTCTGCGACTACAACCGGAGGAGTCTCCATGACACCCTAGATGAAGCGACGACCTGCTCTGATACGAATTGTTGGACATAGACATCTGCAAAAGCATGCGAATAGCACAAGGAAGGAGAAGAAGCCTAGAGCACAACACACAATACTGAATGTATTACTAGAGAATGTACAAAAATTAGTAGCCCATAAGGGCAATAGGCGTATATACAAGCCAAGGGAAAAAAAACCTCTTAAAGAGGGAAAAAAGTGCCACGACAGTCCTAGCGTGTTCACACACATCACTACCTAAATATATCAACAATAGCTTCTAGCTTAAGGTTGTTATGTGTGCAGAATATGTACTTATTATGTATCACACCAAAGCACTATAGTCTATCACTCCATATGAGGATTTGCATGGATGCAAGCCATCTATTGATCATCTACATGTCTTTGGTTCTCTAGTGTATGCATTAACGTCAACACAATAATGCAAAAAATTGGATAATAAAGCAGTAAAATTTATTTGTGTTGGATACAATTAAAAAAGGAAATGCTATCATTTGTATCATCCATAGACTAAATGCATTCTGGTTTGTTCTTGTGGAAGATGCAATTCAACCATTACCTTCACGTACTAAAAAAAGACATTACTTAACTGCAAAGATCTTTTCTAAATTCACTTGCTAATGCATTCAGTATTGTGTTGTGCTCCAAGCTTCTTCTTCTTCCTTCTTTTGTTTGTGTGCTTCCGCAGATCTCAAATTCCCAACAAAGACATTCGGATTTTGAAGATTTTGATATCCTTGTGGTGGGAAGTTCTAAAATTAAGGATTTTGTTGGCAACGTACTTCTTGAATAAGATAATTAGAATTTTGATAAGGAAACTAATGCATCTGAGGAGCTTGGGGACTCCCATGTGGCACTTGAAGTGTAAGATGAGCTTCCATAGCATATGGTTGATGATTTTGAAAATTTTGAGTTTGAGGATCATAAGGATTTTGCTTGATATTTGATGATTCTCAAGATTTTGAAAAGTTGTTCAAGAAACTTAAGAATAAATGTTTTCATACATTTGAGGATGTTATATATGAGGATGAGTATTTTGCATTGAGAAATTATGCATTGGACGAACTTGACATACTTGAGTGGAAGGTGATCCCAATCTTGTATCGGGATGAAATTGCTTGAGGATTGTGTATCAAAAATGTTCAAATTTTATCTTTTTTTGTTACTTCCCTTTTTATTGATGATGAAGTCATCAAATATATCTAAAAAGCTTAAGATTTAGTATCTGCAGGGAGAAGAAGAAGACCAATGATGAAAATATGTTTCATTTCCTTTCACTCTGTGATGAAAAACGTATCAATTGAATGTTTTAAGTGAGTTATACGTAAGCATGTTCTACCTAAAAACCCTATAGAGAACTCTAACTTGTAACCCTAAATAATCAAGAACCTTAAGAAAACCCTTACACTTTTAAACCCTACTTATATTACAATTCATAAACTATAAAAGAAAACTAAGTTTATGTCCAAAAGTAAGCCTTGAAGCACCATGGATAAATGTGTACCCTAATTCAAAACCCTAACATTCTTAGAAATCCGAAGAACCCTTGAGCTAAGTCAAACCCTAGTTTCCAAAACCCATAATGTATGTAAACACCATTAGAAAGAGTGATCGAAACCACATATATAAAATTAATTTTAAAAGAAAATATTCAAAAAACTATAAATTCAACTTCTAACTCGTGAAGTCCTAGTTTCCAATAACCCTAACTTTTGTACTATAAACCCAACATTGGAGAAAAAAATGAAATCCATGTAAATTCATTTACCCAAAATTCCATGTATGTTCTAATCCTATCTTTGAGCTATCATTGGATGTTTCGTAAACCTTATCCATGAAAAACCCTAACTGAAAACATTAGGAATCCCATTTCCTAACCCTAGGATCCTTGAATATTCTATTTCATATGTGAACAACTTTACCCTATGATTGTAAACTTTAAAGAACCCTTGTATTTCCATCAATGATAAATTGAATTCTAAGATTAGTCTGAAATAAAAAAAGAAGTAAAAAAAGAAGAAATGAAAATAAAAAATAAGAAAAAAGAAAAGAAAAATAATAAATCCAAAACAGACATGAAGTTTGGAATTTTCCTAGAGTCCGAGAGAAGAAAAAGAAGGTCGTAAGTTATAAGAGAAGAAGAAAAGTTCAAGGTTCAAGAACTATGCATATGTAAAGGCTATCTCAAATAGGAAAGTAGACCATTTTTTCTCTATGAAATGAAGGTTTGATTAACTTTGGGTCTTCGAAATGCTCTTTTTGGGTAAATCATCTGCTCTCCTTTATCATCGTTTTGTGCATACTTCTCTAAGAGAGAGAGAGAGAGAGCGAGAGAGAGTGAGAGTGAGAGAGAGAGAGAGTGAGAGACAGAGAGAGAGTAAGAGTCCCCTTTCTCTCTACCCTCTCCCCTCCACTCCCTGTTCTTGTAGACGACAAAAAGAGAGACTAAGAGAGAGGATCCTATCTCTCGTCCCGGACCTCTCCTCTCTACCTCCATGAGAAGAAGCTGAATGACCTAATATTCTTATAAAGACAAAGTGTATAGAGAGGGAAAGGTGCAGTTGCCAAAGCCTCATGCAAGCAGCATAATTGGAGGTACTAGAACTCTTGTCCATGCTCATTATCGAGCTTCAATTGTAGACATAACAGATTCATCCTTCACTATTTCCTCTCTCTTGTGCATCGACAATGAGAGAGATGAATAGAGAGAGAGAGAGACTCGATATGGAGAGAGAATGAAATTTAACTATTGAAGGACATCATTGTGTGTATATGACAGAGAGAGAGAGAGAGACACCTAGAGAGATGGATATCACTTGTATCAATTCTAAAAATCCTCCTACCATCTTTCTACTAATAGTCTTGTGCACTTTTTTGAACTCTCAATAGTTTGGTGCATGGACAAGCAGAGGTCTACCTTTAGGTGTGGGCATCACCAAACCGTTGGGGATAGAGACTGCAAATCGTTGGTGCACACATTGTAGGATGGGCGTGTCAAGGGCCGCAAAAGTTTGTAGCAAGATGAAGGGTCGATCAAGCGCTTCGACGTCGCTAGCATGGAGAATCGTTGGGCTTGCAAGGATAGTGAGAAGCAACATGACCCTCAGGGCTGGAGATAATTCTGAGGCCCATTTGAGGTAGAAGTTGGGATGAAAGAGCGTTGACAACTTCATTGGTAGCAAGCTACGTAGCCGAATCATTTGCAATGCAGGGTGAGAGGGCACAAGAGGCCCATTGTGTGGCATCAGCATGACTTCTAGAGGGAAAAATAAGAAATGATTTCATCGTCCATTGCAATGGATGCTCTAAGTGTGTTGTCGCCAACATGGGCACTGGAAACGGTCTTCATCTGCACTCCAATGTGGTGAAAATTCCGTTAGTAAGAAAAATACCTGATATGTGAGGCAGACACAGGAAGGCCTAGGAGGTATGCACGTTGTTCTTTGCTGCTGGTGTACATAGAAGAAACATCATGAGCCGAGGGTACCAGTAGCAAAAGGTGACACGCATCTGTAGTAGCAGAATGTGGTTGGGGTGCGCCGAAAAAAAGCGCTCCATTACCATTTTGGAGTATCATCGGCACACCATACACACGAAACGTTGTAGACGCGTACACCAAGATCGTGGTAGACATGAATATACAGAGAGACGCACATCGAATGAATGATCCGTTGTTAATTATGAATGTAAAGATGTACTTATATTTAGATGAAGTTGGTCATGCATGGATTCCTAGGCACGTCATCAAATAGGCTAGCGAGCATTATAATTTATCTTCCATAACAGGGTATCAGCGCAGCGTGCCTGTATATGTGTACGTACATGCGTAGTGTGTACATTCTGTATGCGTGTGTGCGCGTGCGTGTGTGCGCGTGCGTGTGTGCAAGTATGTGTGTGCATGTGTGTTCGCGTTCGCACACTGCACGTGTCTGTGGGAGAGAGTGTTCTGCGAACAGGCGAAAATCAAAAGATAACTTACAGATAAGACATGCTGAGCACTTCCCGCCACGCAGATGGGGATCGCAAGAAGAACGACTGACTGAATCAGTATACGAAGGAGGGAAGGATCAACAATGGAGAATGGGAGGATCCGAGGAGACTAGCGGACTGCGTTCATCAGCAAGAGCGAAACGCCGATCACCATGCTGAACCTGTGACGGCGGAACCGACTCTCCCACGTTGATTGTCGTAGGTTTTTTCTCTTTTTTTTTATTTTTATTTTTTTTAATGGAGATTGGGCCGAGGTCTACTCCCTCCCTCGGACTTTAACTTTGAAATTGCAAGTGTACAATGAAGGGCATAGTACCCATGGGACCCCTCTTATCCCAAAAGAAAAGGGATTTACAAGACTGCGTTAAACGGTGGTCACAACTATCGTGAGAATGGACAAACGGTGGTCAACAGCCACATACAACAGCTTTCCAAGATTCATATGTCCCTTACATGTTGTTGCCAGGGGTTGAACCTCGCCTCTGCCTCAAGAGGCGAGAGGCCCAACCACTACGCCAGCAAACTGGGACTGTTAATTGTCGTAGTTGGTGCAAGAAAAGAAAAGAGTAACAAATTGTCTCTATCGACTAGTTATTTAAATGGTTGGGAGAAGGTCACGTATGTGCGCTCACATGATGAGAGAGAGAGCATCTGTGCGTGCTCGAAACAGAGAGAGAGAGAGAGAGAGAGGGCAATGCGAAATGCACACAAATCGACATTTCCATACTCAACTATTCAGTCAATTATTAATCTCTCGCTTAGAGCAAAGGAGAACAAATCTTGATGTCTCGGTAAAAGAATCGCCAAGTATAAGAATTTTCCTTTTTAGGCATCATAAAGAGTTTCTCCTTATCAACAATAATCTTAAACCCAAGTGGGCCCCACATGAGGGCGATGAGAGCGTCATTAACCTTCTTTGTAATGCATGTACACCTTGGGATGCTCATGACCATGATGACTCCAAGGTGTATAGTATCCGAGATGGAGCTCCGGTGATGGATGCAGCCAAAAAAGCAATGGATGCATGTATACGAGAGCTTTGCTCCATACAGTTTGGACACTCTATCATGTTGAAATGGAGTGAACAAGATAAAGATCGAAAGAATTATATCATAGAGATGATTTATCAGGAGTTTCGACCAGCCGATGGGTAGCCTCTTGCTAGATCAAAGTGGATTCTGCACACACGCATGTGAAACTTTGTCCCATCGATGATCCGAGGCTCGTGATGCTTTCAGAGCAGGCTTACCAAAGCCTATCTGGTTAGATGTTGAGGAGTGGGATATGATTCGCGAGGACCAGCAGCAGACTCTTCACCGATATCCCCAACAACGAGATGCCGCGGGTACACGTTGTGGTCACGATCTGATGCCCAAGCTTGCAATCCTTTTGCACAACTGCAATCGAAACATGGAGAAAGGGCATTAACTCATATGTATATGTTGCTAGTGCACTTCAGACCATGTATGGTCCATTAGAAAAAAATAAATATTATGGCTAGTTATGCATTGCTGAACATGTATATCTATGTGTGGATTCTGTTCACGGGGACGGAGCCCAAATTAGCAGGCTTCTTGCTGCGCATTGAGGAGGAGTTCGCTGTTCGGAAAGAAAAAAAATTCGGAAGAATACATGGAATTGGAGACTTATCCTTCTCACCACTAAGAGGGAGAAAGGGAGGCAGCTTCATCTCTCTCGCTCTCTGGAAATTTGGGAAATACAATCAGAAGGCGGCCATCACTGCGTTCTGCTGATGGGAATTTAAGCTCCGATGAGGAGAGAATAGCGGGAGCTGCTGAGCTAGGAATGAAAAAAAAAAAGGCCATTTGGGACATCTGAATTTGGCAATGAGGGATCGGCAGAAACAGCGGAAGTCATGCTGATCTGGAAGGCGGCTAAAGGATCGGTGACAGAGATGAAAAGAGGGCGCTGTATGCTCTGAGAAGAGGAGGATGGGGAGTCTTTTCTGGCAGATCAATAGGAGTTCGTGGGGCTTAACGACAGACGAGGACTGAAGAAAGAGGGACGGCTGCAGAGAGAAAAGGGAAAAAGCCCATGTCTGAGGAGGGAATCGAGCTCATTTGATAGAGGTGCTATTGATCATGACAAAATAAACCTGAAGATCCGAGTCTGGGAGGAGTTGTAAATCATTGAATCACAGAGAATTAATTTGTCAAACACAGAGTATAACTAAGGGAGGCATCTACGAGCGAAGGGCGTTTTCTGATGTGCTAATGAAGAACGCGCAATCATGAGGGAATTCAGACAGAACGAAGGAAGTCAACTTTAGCTTTATCTAACAAGCAACAAAGATATTCAGGCGAGCTCATATCTGTTGGATGACGACGCTGTGGAGGACTGCGCTTTGAACTCCATCTATAATAAATCATCAACGACATACAATTGATACGTTTACAGCTGCCAACTTCGATAGTACGTGAAGAAATCCCTGACGCAGAATGTGCTGCAGCTGGTTGTCCAAAGCCTCTACTTCTAGAGCGGCTTGTGTGTGATCCTATGCTCAAGGTTGAAATTCAGGAACTGCGAATACGTGGCAGAGTCAACAGTCAAGTTCATGATGTGGCAGAATGCACAGAGCTTGACGATTAATCTTCATGCTTTGACATTCCAGTAAGCAGTCATTCAGAAGCAACCTCATGGAGAGAGAAACTTCCCCCCATCAAAGGTGCTTTAAAACCTGCTGAAAGCCAGTCAAAGGCTTCGAGTAAAGTGGTAAAGCGTAGTGTGGACACTGATAGAATTTCTCTGAAAGACATGCTCAGGTATTGATCTCAGTGTGCTATGTCAGTATGCAATCATTAGATGTATTGCTTCAGAAAGGTCAAAATTTATCAAGGGAATTTTTATATTGTCAGTTGCAACAATGCATCAAAAGAAAAGATTTGGTTGTTGGAAGGCATGTGCATTTTTTCAATTGTCAGTAAAGGCCTCGATATAGTGACTGTCCTTGTCAATCATGTTTTACGCTTTTATTTTGCTTGTGACAGTTTGCTTGATGCAATGCAAGTGTTTGAATCTCATAAGCCAAATATATATTCATATAATGCGATCATGTCTCTCCATGCAAAACTTGCGGATGGTAACAAGACACTTGAATTGTTTGCTAAACTTCAAGACGATGGATTGATGCCAGACATCTGCACATTTCTGAGCATATTGAACGCGTGTGGCAAACTGTCTGCTGCATGCAAGGGTAGGTTAGTGCATCACCAGATCACTGAGACTGGTCTAGACACTCACGTTTCTATGTCAAAAACAGTGATAGACATGTACGGTAAGTGTGCATGTTTAAGTGATTCTCATAAAGTATTCGATAGATTATCTACACGAAATGTGGTTTCATGGGCGGCTCTTATTTCTGGATATTCGCAAAACGAGTATGTAGAATACGTATTGGAGTTTTTTTTTTTTTTTTTTGAGAAGATGAGATCATATGACCTAAAGCCAAATGATGACATTTTTACATGTGTCTTGAGAGCGATTGGAAGTTTTGGGTTACTACATGCTGGCAGACTTGTACATGAAGAGATCATTGTAGTAGGACTAGAAAGGGTTGATGTTGTTGTAACATCAGTCATTGACATGTACTTGAAAGCCAATAGCCTTGAAGATGCACGGGTGGTCTTTGAGGGAATAGAAAGTATTAATATAGTCAGTTGGAATGCAATGATTATGGGTTATGCAAACCATGGGGAATGCTCTCTTGCCTAGCTCCTCCCTTCTCCTTTCCATGAATCCTCGCGACATACCTGGTGAACCCGACGTGAAAGGAGGGGGTGAGTGAGTTATAGAGCCACAAAGATTAGCATAATCAAAATGGAAGATATCCTAGCTCAATTCCTACGCTTTCAAGAAGAAGATAGGCGTCAAAAAGCCATCCAATCACTTCATGAACGTCTAGTCAATCGGTGTGGCTTTTTCAATGGAAAGAATGTCTCAAAGTTCTGCAAAGAATATGAACTCGAGGCCAAATACCTAGGTGTCGGATTAAGTCCGATGACGGAAAAAGAACTATGCGAAAACTTTATCTATGTGTCGGGATATGACATACGAGACCAAATAATGCGAATAAATCAAACGACATGGTCCCAATACAAAGCGACACTCCTCAAGCAGTTTATGCTAGAGGGTCTTGATAAAGTAACTCGTAGATCTTTCCTGAGATGGGTTCATATACCCAAAGACCAGCCGATTCTCGAGATCAAAGAAGAGTTTGAGCGACAATATGATGATCTTTCTGAGCACGATAAGAGGTGCATAAGTCATGAAAGGGTTTCGTTGTTTCTTCGAACAATCGATGTTAATGCCCGAGAGGAGTTAATTCCACTTCTACAAGATATAGACTCCGACTCAGGACTCACAGAGGATTGGATGCTCGTCCATGAAGCTGTGATGAAATACGTAAAGAAACAACAAACAATAGAGAAATTTTTAAATGATTGGAGAACAGATCTTCAAACAGATGAAAATTATAACCATGTTCCAAGCATTTTACCAATCGTGGATAATGCTCAAGTCCATGAGGTTGTAGAGACCCCATTTGGGCATGAAGTAGATATGCATGGGCTTAATATCCATAGTGATGATGGGAAATATGAAGAAACTTCTAAAAGTGCGATCGATGTAACCTCAAAGGTTAGAAGGTGCCAAGAGCCCCTAGACTTCTTTACAATGATTATATCTTTAGGTGCCATAAGTGGACAAAGCCCGAAGATGGGAGGATCAAAGGAGCAAGTGGAAGCTAATCAAAATCAAACCAAACTAAACCAACATCAAACCAAACAAACAACAAACATTAAACAAAACAAAACCCAACAAACCCCAACAAGAAATCAAGATGAAGCTTCCTCTACTCCAATAAATTCCTCACATCGAATAAAAGATAATCAAACAAATCAAGAAACATATCAAGATACAAACAAAGAGATAGAGATATCTAGAAGGCTCATAGGTGACCAAATGGAGATAAAAGATGAGATACAAATAGAGAACCTAATAAATATGTCTGAAGATCGAGCTCGAGATGCATCCTTACATGATGACATCGGGCAAGATGTGGAGTATGATTGGATGTCACTTGATGGTGATGATCCTTTTCTAACACAAGATTCGGATAGAACTTCTGATCTAATGACTGAATTACATGAAGGAACTCCCATGGAACATGATGTTGAATCTAAGGACCTGTCAATAAAAGATCCGATGGGTAAGAAAATGGATATGCAGGAATCCACATTATACATGCATACAGAGATGCAAAAAAACGAACTTACTTATATGAAGGAGGACATGCAAATAATGAGTCCTCTAGAGATTGAAATGTGTGATGACGAAGATGATTATGATGCTAATCTAGAGGATGTACAAATGATAAGTCCTCCAGATAGTGATATGTATGGCGATGGTGATAAGCATGATCCTAATCCTACCGATAGTCTAGATCAAGATCAAGATACTGATATTCTTTTGAGCAATGTCACATTGGGCAAAGATCCTACACATAAAAAGGAGGATAAATTGGATGGAGTTCAAAATAATGATATGTATGTAAATGATGCCACATTCCATGAAGAGAGAAATATGAATGAACATGAGGAGGATGGGAAAATACCATTGATCATTCCTCTAAATACTGATATGTATGTCAAAAATAATCATGTTGAGTTGAGTCCAGACGTTGAAGAAATTGAGCATAAAGTGGCAGATGAAATGTTAATTGTGACATATGATAAATCTGATGCGTGTATAGCATTGAAGAATATCCAATGTAAAACTATTGAGTCAAACGATTGCAATGATGAAGCTCAAGTTGATTTGGATGCGTATGTTGAGATTCTCATACATGATGAGATTCTTGAGCAAGAATCAGTGATTGAAGAATCAATGCTTGAAGAAGGTGGACTAAGTACATCCTCAGAAGAGAACGAGCAAGAATCGATGGAGATGGATGTAGAATCCTGTGATGACATTTTGGATAAAGAAGTTGAAGATCAAGATTTTGTTGATTATGAGGATATGGATTCCATTCACATTGAGGGAGAAATATTCTGGGAACATAACAAAGACAATGATGAAGAGTTCCTAGAAAGACTAGAACAAGAAGCAGATACTATAATTAATGGGACTCAAGTAGAAAGGAATTGTGATAGATTGGAAGATAAAAATGATTATGTAATATCATCTGAGCATGATGCTCACTTCTACTTGATGAAGGAATTGAATGAATCTAATCAATACGTTTATTTCGATGAAGATGAAGAACATATTCGAAATGATGCAATTGAAGATATTTCCTCAAATGATCCTAAGCATGAAATGAATCAAAATCCATGCTTGCACGGAAATTTTAAAGATGATTTAAGCATATTAAAAATCAACACTCTATATTCATGTGTGTTTGACTCATCGAGAGTAACCTCACATGAGAGGATCATGAATAAAGGAGACTATGCCCAAACGATTGAAACATGGATGTTTGAATTTTCTAAAAGCTATGTATGCCAGTCGAGCCTACAAGGAATGGACGAGCAAATGAAATGGCTTGTCCACATATCTAATCTTTTTAAAAATGATTCACGGATTGATGCGATCCAAAGGTGGCTTGTTAAGAAGCACAGTTTCTTTGGTGACCATATATCAAGGGAGATGGGTCTGAAGGGAAAAACCCTAATAAATGAGAATTAATAATACCAAAAGGAAATTTGTAAATAAAAATGTATATATCTTGTGTTTTTTGCTTTAATCTTAAGATAGATAGAAGAAACCAAATAAAACTAAAAATGCAAGAAATTAAAGTGGGAACACCTATGGTAATAAATGTATGTTGGATGAGTGGGTTGAAGTCAAAATAATTCAAATAGAGATTTTAATGTTCAAATAAATGAAGTGTTTTAATATGTGATTCTTGAATGTGATGCTACTAATTTCTCTTATGTAGTTTTGAGAACAGGTGTTGATATGGAGTTGATCGAAGATCTAGAGTTTTGAGAGATTGTATAGAGGCAACCACTTTCGAGTTGCATGCTTATGTTTTATTGCAAATGGTTTTTGAAGTTCTTTCATGAACTGCATATGTATGTAATGTCATTTTGATGTGATGTTTCTCATGATTTGTTTAGTTTCTATGAGTGCAGGAATGATCAAGCGAAGCCAACGGAGATGATGACTAAAGAACAAAGCCGTGAAAATCTTTTTCATTAGCTATCGTGCTTTAACCCTGATCTTTTCTTTGCACCATCTTTGAGATGCATTGCATGCCAAATATGCATGTAAAAATATATAGAAAACACATCTTTGAAATTCCGTAGAAGCACGTCCATCTGCACAATTAGATAGGTAAATATCATTGAAAAATAATAAAGCAAGTTTTGAGTGATAAGAGAGAATAGTTCTGAGTAAGGGAGAGTGATTGCATCTGTAAGAGAGTGGAGTTGTGAGTGATGTGAGCGTTGCTTAGATACCATAAAACCTTGATTTTTTTTGCACCATTTTGTTTCCCTTCATGCACCTAACACATGCATAAATGAAATGTAAAGAGCACGAGTGATATTTTGGTTAAAACCCATAGTTGCACGAGTGATTGCACTTGTATTGAAATGTATATCCATGATAAAAATTGAGTGTAAATCCTCAACACCGAATGCCTGATACCTCCCCTATTTGCACCATGCTGTTTTTTATGCACTTAGAGTATGCATATGTAGGGCTCATTACATGGCCGTGCATAGGCACATTTGTTTTAACCCATACACTTGATTTCACTCACATTTGGATTCTTGAAGACTTGCAGATGCCGACATCGATGGTGGTGCATCCGGAGGATGCACAGGTTCAGAGGGGGTGGATGTGGTCACGATCTGATGCCCAAGCTTGCAATCCTTTTGCACAACTGCAATCGAAACATGGAGAAAGGGCATTAACTCATATGTATATGTTGCTAGTGCACTTCAGACCATGTATGGTCCATTAGAAAAAAATAAATATTATGGCTAGTTATGCATTGCTGAACATGTATATCTATGTGTGGATTCTGTTCACGGGGACGGAGCCCAAATTAGCAGGCTTCTTGCTGCGCATTGAGGAGGAGTTCGCTGTTCGGAAAGAAAAAAAATTCGGAAGAATACATGGAATTGGAGACTTATCCTTCTCACCACTAAGAGGGAGAAAGGGAGGCAGCTTCATCTCTCTCGCTCTCTGGAAATTTGGGAAATACAATCAGAAGGCGGCCATCACTGCGTTCTGCTGATGGGAATTTAAGCTCCGATGAGGAGAGAATAGCGGGAGCTGCTGAGCTAGGAATGAAAAAAAAAAGGCCATTTGGGACATCTGAATTTGGCAATGAGGGATCGGCAAAAACAGGGGAAGTCATGCTGATCTGGAAGGCGGCTAAAGGATCGGTGACAGAGATGAAAAGAGGGCGTTGTATGCTCTGAGAAGAGGAGGATGGGGAGTCTTTTCTGGTAGATCAATAGGAGTTCGTGGGGCTTAACGACAGACGAGGACTGAAGAAAGAGGGACGGCTGCAGAGAGAAAAGGGAAAAAGCCCATGTCTGAGGAGGGAATCGAGCTCATTTGATAGAGGTGCTATTGATCACGACAAAATAAACCTGAAGATCCGAGTCTGGGAGGAGTTGTAAATCATTGAATCACAGAGAATTAATTTGTCAAACACAGAGTATAACTAAGGGAGGCATCTACGAGCGAAGGGCGTTTTCTGATGTGCTAATGAAGAATGCGCAATCATGAGGGAATTCAGACAGAACGAAGGAAGTCAACTTTAGCTTTATCTAACAAGCAACAAAGATATTCAGGCGAGCTCATATCTGTTGGATGACGACGCTGTGGAGGACTGCGCTTTGAACTCCATCTATAATAAATCATCAACGACATACAATTGATACGTTTACAGCTGCCAACTTCGATAGTACGTGAAGAAATCCCTGACGCAGAATGTGCTGCAGCTGGTTGTCCAAAGCCTCTACTTCTGGAGCGGCTTGTGTGTGATCCTATGCTCAAGGTTGAAATTCAGGAACTGCGAATACGTGGCAGAGTCAACAGTCAAGTTCATGATGTGGCAGAATGCACAGAGCTTGACGATTAATCTTCATGCTTTGACATTCCAGTAAGCAGTCATTCAGAAGCAACCTCATGGAGAGAGAAACTTCCCCCCATCAGAGGTGCTTTAAAACCTGCTGAAAGCCAGTCAAAGGCTTCGAGTAAAGTGGTAAAGCGTAGTGTGGACACTGATAGAATTTCTCTGAAAGACATGCTCAGGTATTGATCTCAGTGTGCTATGTCAGTATGCAATCATTAGATGTATTGCTTCAGAAAGGTCAAAATTTATCAAGGGAATTTTTATATTGTGAGTTGCAACAATGCATCAAAAGAAAAGATTTGGTTGTTGGAAGGCATGTGCATTTTTTCAATTGTCAGTAAAGGCCTCGATACAGTGATTGTCCTTGTCAATCATGTTTTACGCTTTTATTTTGCTTGTGAGAGTTTGCTTGATGCAATGCAAGTGTTTGAATCTCATAAGCCAAATATATATTCATATAATGCGATCATGTCTCTCCATGCAAAACTTGCGGATGGTAACAAGACACTTGAATTGTTTGCTAAACTTCAAGATGATGGATTGATGCCAGACATCTGCACATTTCTGAGCATATTGAACGCGTGTGGCAAACTGTCTGCTGCATGCAAGGGTAGGTTAGTGCATCACCAGATCACTGAGACTGGTCTAGACACTCACGTTTCTATGTCAAAAACAGTGATAGACATGTACGGTAAGTGTGCATGTTTAAGTGATTCTCATAAAGTATTCGATAGATTATCTACACGAAATGTGGTTTCATGGGCGGCTCTTATTTCTGGATATTCGCAAAACGAGTATGTAGAATACGTATTGGAGTTTTTTTTTTTTTTTTTTTTTTGAGAAGATGAGATCATATGACCTAAAGCCAAATGATGACATTTTTACATGTGTCTTGAGAGCGATTGGAAGTTTTGGGTTACTACATGCTGGCAGACTTGTACATGAAGAGATCATTGTAGTAGGATTAGAAAGGGTTGATGTTGTTGTAACATCAGTCATTGACATGTACTTGAAAGCCAATAGCCTTGAAGATGCACAGGTGGTCTTTGAGGGAATAGAAAGTATTAATATAGTCAGTTGGAATGCAATGATTATGGGTTATGCAAACCATGGGGAATGCTCTCTTGCCTAGCTCCTCCCTTCTCCTTTCCATGAATCCTCGCGACAACGTTTAGATATAGTTGGAACGTCACATTTGGGCAGCGACAGATATGACACCATGCATCACGAGTTTGTAAGTAGCATTTGGTTTATTGAATTTATTTGTGTTAAGCTTCTCATGTATATTCCTCTAATGTTTTGTATATTTGTTACAGGAGCTAGCAATGGGTCGTCCTCCAACACGAATGGAGGAGGCTTATGGATATCATAATGGATTGACTGCACTATCGGAGGACTTGGAGGGAAGCAGTGTGGTCCATTCATGGAAGTGTTTGCGATGAGGTGATGAATTTATAAACTTGGTTTTTACTTGTTTGTAAATCTCATGGGAATTTATCTCATTTCATGAATGTTCTTTTTTGTAGGTCTCTTGGTATGGAACATTCTTTGCATGTGTAGGACAGTGGCACACCAAAATTTAGTATTTGATTTTTATATGGCAATGCAATGCTTTGCCACATTTTATAAAAGCCTCATATATGACAATGGTTTGCCACACTCTTGTCCATGCTTCATTTATGAAATACATAACTCTTTTTGCACATGGTTCATGGTTCATGGTTCATTCTGATTATCTCTTTTGTGTCTAATAATATTCTGTTTTATGAAATCATATTTCGATTGACATTAGAGTATGCATCACATGTACTCGGTTTTTTTTGGGTACAGTGTATTGTCTTTTGCTAAGCAACATCATGGTAATGTTGTTGTAGTAAAAGACAACACACTCTGCCCAAAAAAAGTTTCGAAGATATGGTCATCGGTATAAGCGACGGTACTTCCAGTAATGCCATCCGAATAAGCATCGGTACACCAACGGGCGACATTAGAGTACGCATCACATGTACTCAGTTTCTTTTGGGCACAATGTATTGTCTTTTGCTAAGCAACATCATGGTAATGTTGTTGTAGCAAAAGACAACACACTATGCCCAAAAAAAGTTTCGAAGATATGATCATCGGTGTAAGTGACGGTACTTCTAGTAATGCCATCTGAATAAGCATCGGTACACCAACGGGCGCCCGTATGCCGGACGGTGTGCCCAACAGAGGTGTTGGTATGAGCGTCTCTAATAGTGATATTTATATCGATGGGTATACCGACGCTCATACCGATGGTTATACCGATGCCTATATTGGTGTTTTAACTCTGATACACATACCGACACCTACACTGACGTCACGGCAAAAATGCACCCCTTCAATTCCCTCGGTAAAACCCTCGGTATACAGCTGATCTCTTGTAGTGTCTTCAAATAAAGTGATTGCTAGTGTGTTAATATATCAGATAAAAGAATGATATCGATCGGTGTACTATGCAACTCATTATCTTGCCCCTACAAAGTGCAAATATTTCTTACAGATCGTGAATGTTTAAGTCTGATCTACTCTACCAACACTACAAGAAAAAGGGGGGCGTAGCGACGCCCCCGAATCGGGAAAAAAATGAAAACCGTCGCTTATGCGATGAAATCATCGCATAAGCGACGGTAAAAAAATCGGATTTTTTTTTTTGGCCGAGCATCGTCGCATAAGCGACGGTAGCGTCGCTTATGCGACGAAACACCAAAGCGTCGCTAAAAGCGTCGCTAGTTAGCGACGCACTTAGCGACGTTCGCAAACTGCAGAGCGTCGCATATGCGACGCTCTGGAATGTAAAAAAAAAAATTTCAATTCTCCTGGCACATTTGTGTCGGGCCTTGAACGCAAGATCGAGAAAGAAAGAGAGAAAGAGCGCGCGCGAGAGGGAGAGAGAGAAGGGAGACGGTTGACAGGTATGCGCACACACACACTTACACACACACACACATACACGCATAGAGACACACACACATACACATAAATACACACACATAGACACACATACACAATGCATAATTCATACACATACACACATGCACACATAATGCATACACATGCACACACATATACACATGCACACACATATACATGCACACACACATACATATGTACACACACATATACACGCATAGACACACACACACATACGCATAGACACACACTCACATAATGCATACACATGCACACACATATACACATGCACACACATATACATGCACACACACATACACATGCATAATGCATACACATACACACATGCACACATAATGCATACACATGCACACACATATACACATGCACACACATATACATGCACACACACATACACATGCACACACACACATATGTACACACACACACATATGTACACACACATATACACGCATAGACACACACACACACATACGCATAGACACACACACACATATACACAAATACACACACATAGACAGACATACACAATGCATAATGCATACACATACACACATGCACACATAATGCATACACATGCACACACATATACACATGCACACACATATACATGCACACACACATACATATGTACACACACATATACACGCACAGACACACACACACATACGCATAGACACGCACTCACATAATGCATACACATGCACACACATATACACATGCACACACATATACATCACACACACATACACATGCATAATGCATACACATACACACATGCACACATAATGCATACACATGCACACACATATACACATGCACACACATATACATGCACACACACATACACATGCACACACACATACATA
>CM035422.1:82844826-82847326 GCA_020310875.1 Ceratopteris richardii
ATCCTTTCATGAGCTTCACACTAGAACAAAAGCACTTGTTACACGTCTGCCACATGCCCCAGGTGACTTTTTGGTTAAAAAGTGGATCGAAAAGGCTCTGCCTAGGTCATCTCAGCAGAAGCTTCGTGAATCTTTTAGATTGGATGTGACCCTCAATGATTTTGTTGCAGCGGCATCACGCATTGAAGAAGCAAGGCAACATTTTGAAGGGGATACACAACCTAAGTATGCTGCAGACCTGGATCCTATTGAGCAACTGAGGAGGGAATTGGAAGCATTAAAGATGCAACAAAATCAACAAGAAGAGAAGGTCTTGCCACCACTGCGTCGCACTGATGATGAAGTAGCCCAGCTTCGCCGGGAGTTAGAAGACTTGAAGACCACTCAAGATATAAGAAGACAAATTTGGTGTACAATCTGTAACAACAATGGACATTCCAATGCTAATTGCCCTATTAAGGTAAGCTGTCAATTTTGTGGAAAAGATGGTCATGAAGCCAGAGATTGCTACTACCTCAAGGGTACACAGCAGAGAGGTAACCCTCAAACTTTGGATTCATACTATGCTAGTACTTCGAATACACCTAACAGAGAGGAGAATAGGCCTGCAAAGCCTAGATATAATAGACCTTTGATGTGCTATCGTTGTGGTGAGTACGGACACATGCAAAATAGGTGTTCCCTCCCAGAAGATGCACCTCCTTGTCAACATTGTCCAGAGGCCAAGGATCATTATACCAAAGATTGCCCAAGAGGTCGTCCTGCTCCAATTCACATGATTGCAGTCTCCCCACTAGTAGAAGGTATGACTACTCAATCCTATGCTGTTTCATCGTCTGCTATGCCCATGATGACGAGAGCTAGGCAAGCAGCAGCAAACCTTAGGGGGGAACAACAAGAAATTCAGGAAAAAGAGGAAGAAAAGAAGTCTGGATGGAAGGACCAAGTGGAAATTGAAGGAGCTTATGAAGAAATGACTACTTCTCTAAGGGGCCAACCAACATGTCTACAAGAAAATACTCAGGAGGTAAACATTGAACAGATCTTGAAAGGTATTCATCACAAGATTAGTCTCTATGAACTTATAAGGATGGATTCAAAAATAAGAAGTGATTTATTAAAGATTATACACTCTGCTCACTTGGTCCAATCACCTAGTATAGATGGTTTCATGGTTGATTTTCCCCCTGCACCCTTAGCAGACTACCAAAGCTCAAGATTATCTGTTTGTATAAAGGATGAAGCTCTCACAGGTGTGATCATGGATGGAGGCTCTGGTATCAATTTAATGCCAGATTTTACAATGAAGAAGCTGAAATTGAACCCCACCAAGTTGGCACCATTCACGGTTACATTGGCAGATCAACATCGGGTTGCGCCACTTGGCATTATTGAAAAGGTATTGATGGTAGTACAGGGTTGCCACTTTGTGTTGGATATTGTTGTTATTGCACTTCCACAGGAGACTTCCTATCCTTTGCTCCTGGGGAGACCTTGGCTGAGACAAGCAAAAGCTTTGCAAGATTGGGGAAAAAATAAACTATGGATTTCAACAAATACCAATAGCCAACTGCAACTACATTTGGAAGAAGGATTCTACTCAGGAAAAACTACTGGATATACTATGGATACTCAGGTAATGCCCTCTCTACCCCAAGAAGATGATACATTGTTAAATTGGACGATGGGAAGTGCAAAGTGTTGCACAGTGAAGATCAATGAAATTGAGGAAGAAGTTGCAGATAAGGAAATTACAGAAAAGGGCAATGAAGACCACAAGGTGTTGGAGAATGAGCAATTGCAGGAAAGCACAAGCCGTGAGGGGGCAACCAATATAAAAGTATCAGAGGTGGAAGATTATGAACTCAAGAGCAGACTCGAAGATCTTCCTTTTGCAGATATACCTCAAGGATGGATGAAAGAACATGTTGCAGAATATAAATTAAAATCCACTCCTGCATATAGTGGAGATGATTTCTCAAGCAAGACCAATTCTGAAACATTGGTTCAAGAAGTAAATTTAGGGGATGAAGAGAACCCTCAAATAGTTCACTTGGCATCCTAGTTGTGGCATTATCCTCCTTTGCTACAAAAGGTAACTTCTTTGCTTTTTACTTACAAAAGTGTCTTCGCATGGTCCTACAAAGATTTAACAGGAATACCAGAAGAGCTTGGGTTACATCGGATACCCTTAGTTGAGAGAGCCGCGCCAGTAAGAAGTAGGCCATATCGACTCAATCCAAAGTATGCAGAGGCGGTGTAAAGGCAGAGATTACAAAACTAGAGGAAGCAGGTATAATTGTGCCAGTAGAACATTCCAGGTGGCTTTCTTCTATGGTTATTGTGCCCAAGAAAAATAGCGGAAAAATAAGAGTATGTGTTGATTTCCGTGCTTTGAATAAAGTAACTATTCAAGATGGATTCCCTCAGCCCTTCACAGAGCAAGTACTTGAAGAGGTAGCTAGTCACACTTTGTATAGTTTCTTGGATGGTTTTAGTG
>CM035422.1:82852326-83134826 GCA_020310875.1 Ceratopteris richardii
ACACACACTCCCGTACACACACCCATACAATCACACACACCCCTACATACACACACACACACACCCTCACGTACACACATGCACACCCACACATACATACCCACCTACACATTCTCACTCACACCCATACACCCACACACCCACACACACACCCACACACACACCCCCACACATACACCCACACATACACACACACCTCCACACATGCATATCCAACCATTACACACACCTCCACCCCCTCAGATCCCGCAAGCCTACCCTTGGCTTGTGGTCTCGGCCTCTGGGAATTACATTGCAATCAATAGGAGTAGACATGAAGATGCTTGCAGTGGGAGCTACTGAAACGAACATCAGAAGTTTGGAAGGCCCTTCCTGGTGTTCCTCACAGGTTTGATGTTGGGAATATCTGGATTTGAAGGACCTAACACTAGTTTGAGCATGGATGACTCAAGAATTTGCAATGGATCCTGGGACATGACGGTGAAAGGGTGGGATCGTGCTAGCCTTACATGTATAGGGACTTTGATTCATGGAGATTGGGGTTGGGGAGTTGCCCTTCGAGGGCATAAACAGGTTAGCTCTTTGGGTAGTGATGTATACAGTTGTGATGCAGAAACAGGTAGGTGTCTTAGAGTCAGAGCGGGTGCTCATCATGGTCAAGCTTATGCAGTTGAATGCACTCGGTCTGGTCATTTTGTTTTTCTGGTGGTGAAGGTGGCATCATACGAATGTATGGAGATAGAGCCTCATGGAGAAAGTCAAATATTGGGAAACTAGATGCACGTTTTGTACAGGATGTTACGATTTTGAGGGGATTGAGACATGCACATCAATGGGTCTTTTCTTTGAAGTACAAGGGCTTACTAGAATTGATGCTACCCCACCTGTCAGCACAATTTCTCAAACTGCATAATTAAAGGGCTTCAAATTGCAAAGTAAGAAGGTGAAAAGGTAAAAGTGTATTGTCAAGAGTAAAAGTGGCCGCCAACCATTCACGGCGACTACCTATTTTGTGGATCTAATTCAAATCAAGTGGAATATTTGACCTACCCGCCAATTTTGGGTGATTAACCGGCGCGTGATCAGTGGACGTGAAGATTCGGAAAGGCTCTCTTGCCTATTGAGGCCTATAAAAGCAATGGATTTTTGTTCATTTGGGTACAACAATTTTAGAGATACATTGGTTCGTGCGTACGTGCAGAAGTCCTCTCTTGCACTTGGTGGTTTCAAGCCTATTGTAGAAGCTACTCTGTAGTGTGGATACAGAGGGTAGGCTTCTCAGTGGAGGGCTATGAGCACTATAGTGTAAGAGAGTAGCTTGGATTTATTTTCCTTTCTGTGAGCCAGTGTGTTGATTAATCTCTATTCTCTTGAGAAATTCTACCATTTGTATTGTTCTGAGTTAGCGTGCATATCAATGGTCCTTATGCTGATCAGTTGTATTGAAGTTAATACTTTTAGGGTGGCTTGTGAGCCCTAAGCTTGCACTTTTGAGCACCACTCTCCCCAACCTTGTAATTGATTCGAATTAAGAAGTGTATGGTCTTCCTTGGCCATTGGTTGTCCATATTTTCTGAAGTATTTACTACTCTGTTCAATACTTGTATCTGCCTGCTCACGGAAATGTTAAAGGGTATACTTCCCTAAAGAGAACCTCCCTTGAGTAGGTGACGTACTGGAAGTGTTTATTTTCTATAAAAGTGTGGATACCCCAGTACCTCCTCTATAGTTTGGCACGCCCGGTGGGACCTTTGCATTTCTGTGAGAGGTGTTTTTCCCTATTGCAATTGCGAATAGGTACATGACCCATACACGAGCAGATAAGGAATCTCTTCGTGTTCGAAGGAGCCTTAACAAGTTAGCAATAACCACGGCTAGTGAGTCTACCTCCCCTCTGTCCTCCCTAAATTTGTCTATTGATTTGGGTGCGACACCATTGTCAAAAGAAGGGTATAGGAGAACTCTAGACTTCTCCTCAGATACGTCAGAAGAGACACCAGTTCAAATGGAGGATCTTTCTCATCTACTCTCCAAGATCAACATCAAGTTCCCTACCTTCAAGGGACATGCTTATGAAGATGTTGATGATCATGTGAGGAGATTTATCTCTTTATGCCATGGACGTGGTCTGCAGAATAGAGAAGATGCAATGTTGGCACTTTCTCCATCCACATTGGAGGGCCTTGCAGATAAATGGTATAGTCAGTATGCAGATGGCCATTTCACTACATGGGAGGCTCTGAAGGCGGCTTTCTCACAAACATTCCGACCAAGTGATTCCTCGAAAAGAGCTCTAGATCAGCTAGAGAATTTGAAGCTAAGACCAGGTGAATCCTTTCATGAGCTTCACACTAGAACAAAAGCACTTGTTGCACGTCTGCCACATGCCCCAGGTGACTTTTTGGTTAAAAAGTGGATCGAAAAGGCTCTGCCTAGGTCATCTCAGCAGAAGCTTCGTGAATCTTTTAGATTGGATGCGACCCTCAATGATTTTGTTGCAGCGGCATCACGCATTGAAGAAGCAAGGCAACATTTTGAAGGGGATACACAACCTAAGTATGCTGCAGACCTGGATCCTATTGAGCAACTGAGGAGGGAATTGGAAGCATTAAAGATGCAACAAAATCAACAAGAAGAGAAGGTCTTGCCACCACTGCGTCGCACTGATGATGAAGTAGCCCAGCTTCGCCGGGAGTTAGAAGACTTGAAGACCACTCAAGATATAAGGAGACAAATTTGGTGTACAATCTGTAACAACAATGGACATTCCAATGCTAATTGCCCTATTAAGGTAAGCTGTCAATTTTGTGGAAAAGATGGTCATGAAGCCAGAGATTGCTACTACCTCAAGGGTACACAGCAGAGAGGTAACCCTCAAACTTTGGATTCATACTATGCTAGTACTTCGAATACACCTAACAGAGAGGAGAATAGGCCTGCAAAGCCTAGATATAATAGACCTTTGATGTGCTATCGTTGTGGTGAGTACGGCCACATGCAAAATAGGTGTTCCCTCCCAGAAGATGCACCTCCTTGTCAACATTGTCCAGAGGCCAAGGATCATTATACCAAAGATTGCCCAAGAGGTCGTCCTGCTCCAATTCACATGATTGCAGTCTCCCCACCAGTAGAAGGTATAACTACTCAATCCTATGTTGTTGCATCCTCTGCTATGCCCATGATGACCAGAGCTAGGCAAGCAGCAGCAAACCTTAGGGGGGAACAACAAGAAATTCAGGAAAAAGAGGAAGAAAAGAAGTCTAGATGGAAGGACCAAGTGGAAATTGAAGGAGCTTATGAAGAAATGACTACTTCTCTAAGGGGCCAACCAACATGTCTACAAGAAAATACTCAGGAGGTAAACATTGAACAAATCTTGAAAGGTATTCATCACAAGATTAGTCTCTATGAACTTATAAGGATGGATTCAAAAATAAGAAGTGATTTATTAAAGATTATACACTCTGCTCACTTGGTCCAATCACCTAGTATAGATGGTTTCATGGTTGATTTTCCCCCTGCACCCTTAGCAGACTACCAAAGCTCAAGATTATCTGTTTGTATAAAGGATGAAGCTCTCACAGGTGTGATCATGGATGGAGGCTCTGGTATCAATTTAATGCCAAATTTTACAATGAAGAAGCTGAAATTGAACCCCACCAAGTTGGCACCATTCACGGTTACATTGGCAGATCAACATCGGGTTGCTCCACTTGGCATTATTGAAAAGGTATTGATGGTAGTACAGGGTTGCCACTTTCTGTTGGATTTTGTTGTTATTGCACTTCCACAGGAGACTTCCTATCCTTTGCTCCTGGGGAGACCTTGGCTGAGACAAGCAAAAGCTTTGCAAGATTGGGGAAAAAATAAACTATGGATTTCAACAAATACCAATAGCCAACTGCAACTACATTTGGAAGAAGGATTCCACTCAGGAAAAACTACTGGATATACTATGGATACTCAGGTAATGCCCTCTCTACCCCAAGAAGATGATACATTGTTAAATTGGACGATGGGAAGTGCAGAGTGTTGCACAGTGGAGATCAATGAAATTGAGGAAGAAGTTGCAGATAAGGAAATTACAGAAAAGGGCAATGAAGACCACAAGGTGTTGGAGAATGAGCAATTGCAAGAAAGCACAAGCCGTGAGGGGGCAACCAATATAAAAGTATCAGAGGTGGAAGATTATGAACTCAAGAGCAGACTCGAAGATCTTCCTTTTGCAGATATACCTCAAGGATGGATGAAAGAACATGTTGCAGAATATAAATTAAAATCCACTCCTGCATATAGTGGAGATGATTTCTCAAGCAAGACCAATTCTGAAACATTGGCTCAAGAAGTAAATTTAGGGGATGAAGAGAACCCTCAAATAGTTCACTTGGCATCCTGGTTGTGGCATTATCCTCCTTTGCTACAAAAGGTAACTTCTTTGCTTTTTACTTACAAAAGTGTCTTTGCATGGTCCTACAAAGATTTAACAGGAATACCAGAAGAGCTTGGGTTACATCGGATACCCTTAGTTGAGAGAGCCGCGCCAGTAAGAAGTAGGCCATATCGACTCAATCCAAAGTATGCAGAGGCGGTAAAGGCAGAGATTACAAAACTAGAGGAAGCAGGTATAATTGTGCCAGTAGAACATTCCAGGTGGCTTTCTTCTATGGTTATTGTGCCCAAGAAAAATAGCGGAAAAATAAGAGTATGTGTTGATTTCCGTGCTTTGAATAAAGTAACTATTCAAGATGGATTCCCTCAGCCCTTCACAGAGCAAGTACTTGAAGAGGTAGCTAGTCACACTTTGTATAGTTTCTTGGATGGTTTTAGTGGCTACAATCAGATAGTGATCCATCCTGATGATAGGGACAAAACAGCCTTTGTCGCTCCCTGGGGCACTTATGTCTATACTCGAATGGCTTTTGGTTTGAAGAATGCGCCAGCTTCATTTAATAGAACGATGTATCTGATATTGGGCAAATGGTTAACAACATTTCTACGCATTTTCATGGATGACTTTTCAGTATTTTCAGGTACAGATAGAAGGGCAGCAGTTCAAGACTTCCATGACCATTTGGAAAATCTAAAAGAAATTTTTGAGCAATGTCTCAAAACAGGTTTGAAATTGAATCCTGATAAATGTCACTTTTTGGTCACTAAGGGCACTCTTCTTGGTCACATAGTATCTGCTGAAGGCATAACTGTTGACCCTGCAAAGGTTACAACTATTCTTTCCATGCCAATTCCACAAAACCCAAAGGAAGTGCAAAGTTTCTTGGGCCATGCAGGGTATCACAGAAGATTCATTAGGATGTATTCGGAAATTGCTAAGCCCTTGTCAAGGCTTACCAGCAAAAAGATCCCTTTCTCATGGACTGCTGAAGCTGACAAAGCATTTTGTGAACTAAAGTTGAGGCTATGTACTGCTCCACTTTTAAGTGTTCCTAATTGGTCATTGGAATTTCATGTGCATACAGATGCTAGTCTTCATGCTGTTGGTGCAGTTCTAGCTCAACCATCATCTCACAAAGTGGATAGACCTATCTTTTATGCAAGCAGACTACTCAACCAAGCTGAAAGAAATTACAGTACAACGGAAAGAGAAGGTTTGGCTATTGTATTTGCCCTTCAGAAGTTCCGACATTATCTCCTTGGTGTACATTTCATTGTTATTTCTGATCATCAGCCCTTGAAGTATTTGATAAACAAGCCTAGAGTAGCTGGAAGGATTTGGAGATGGTTACTCCTATTTCAAGAATTTAATTTTGATATTCATATTAAGCCAGGAAAAGAGCACTACATGGCAGATCAAGTATCCAGGACGGCAATGAGTGAAAAGGCAACAGGTATTAATGATGAATTGGTGGATAGCAATCTTTTTCTAGTAGTGATCCAGACTGGTTGGTATGATGAAATTCTCCATGTTCTTACTACTGGAAAGATCCCAGAACAATTGACACCTGTAGAAAAGAGAAGATTGCTCCTGAAAACCAAAGCATATTCTCTTATAAATGGAAATTTATATAAATACTGTCAGGATGATATATTGAGAAGGTGTGTCTATCCAGAGGAGGTAAATCTTCTGCTAGAGGCTGCACACAATGAAGGACGTCTAAAGGGGGAAGAATTGGCTCATAGAATCATCCACAAAGGTTTATGGTGGCCTCATATTTTCAAGGATGCAATCAAGTTTTCTAAAGAATGCCACATCTGCAAGAGGTGTGCTCCCATGCCAACCAGATTGAATTCCCAACCATTGGTCATATCTACAGGATGGTTTCCATTTGAACGATGGGGTCTTGATTTCATAGGGCCAATTAGCCCAACTGGGCAACTAGGAGGTAAAAAGTATATTTTGATGGCCACGTGTTATGCCACTAAATGGATAGAGGCTAAAGCTACTGTGGACTGCACCGCTTTAACAGTAGCCAAATTCTTGTATAAACGTATTTTCTCAAGATTTGGTTGCCCACTCGAAATTACTAGTGACAGGGGCACACATTTTGTAAATCAATTGCTCCAGTTTATATTTGAGAGGTACAAAATCTTCCATAAAAACTCTTGTGCCTATTACCGAAGGGCAAATGGCCAAGCAGAGAGTTCCAATAAGATTTTGATCCGACTACTTCGCAAATTAGCTTTTGATCATCAAAGCTCCTCGCCGCTAGCACTGATCGGTGCAATCTAGGCTTTCAAAACCACGAAAAGGGGAACCACAGGCGAGACTCCCTTCCGTTTAGTATATGGAAAAGAGGCATTGGCACCATTCGAGTTCATTATCAGAAAGGGAATAGAAATCAAAACCATTGGAATTGAACCCCCCATTCAGAGATTGGTGGCATTAGAAGAATACAGAGAAGGAGCAATGCAAAAACTTCAGGTAACACAAGAAGAGCGCAAAAGACTGCATGACAGGTATGTGAGGTCCAATGAAGTACAGGAAGGGTCCATGGTTTTAGTGCATCAAATTCCACCAATTCAAACTAAATTGGCACCCAAATGGGTAGGACCTTATAAGGTAATCAAAGTATTGCCACATGGCGCTGTGCATCTCGAAGATCTGCAGGGTAAAAGGATTCCCCTGGTTAACATCTCCAGGGTGAAGAAGTATCTGAACTAGGTCAAAATGGAAGCATTACACCCTTTGTACATATCATGTTTTTTTTCAGTAATGGTAGTATAACTAGATCTCTTGAATAAGCAGAATAAGGGAGAAATTGCACCGAGACAGTGCAAAAGCTTGATGTGGGGGTCTGTAGAGGTCGGAAACTCTCAGATGCCTTGGGATGAAGCTTCAGGGAATAGTCCATCCCATTTCATGGACATAATGGTGTTCCGGGCAGTTGTTGCTTTCACTTGTTGATTTCACTCTCAATACCACCTTGGTTGATTTGTTTATCTCTCTCTTTTTTTCTCTCTTCCTATCTCTCTCTTCCCCCATCTTTTCTCTCAGCACCCCTCTGCCCCGCAAAACCCCCCTCAGCCTTCCCCGCAAAGCCCCTCTGACCCCCTTCAGCCCCCAAGCCCCCTCCCATACCCTCTCTCTCTCCCCCTCTCTCTCTCTTTCTCCCTCTCTCTCTTCCCCTCTCACTATTTTTCCCTCTCTCTCTCGGTCCCTCTCTATCTCCCTCTCTTTCTCTCTCTTTCTCTCTCTTTCTCTCCCTCTCCTCTCTCTCCATCTCTCTCTCCCTCTCTCTCTCTCTCTCTCTCTCTCTCTCTCTCTCTCTCTCTCTCTCTCTCTCTCTCTCTCTCTCTCTCTCTCTCTCTCTCTCTCTCTCTCTCTCTCTCTCTCTCTCTCCTCCCCCGTCCTTTCTCTCTCTCTCTCTCTCTCTCTCTCTCTCTCTCTCTCTCTCTCTCTCTCTCTCTCTCTCTCTCTCTCTCTCTCTCTCTCTCTCTCTCTCTCTCTCTCTCTCTCTCTCTCTCTCTCTCTCTCTCTCTCTCTCTCTCTCTCTCTCTCTCTCTCTCTCTCTCTCTCTCTCTCTCTCTCTCTCTCTCTCTCTCTCTCTCTCTCTCTCTCTCTCTCTCTCTCTCTCTCTCTCTCTCTCTCTCTCTCTCTCTCTCTCTCTCTCTCTCTCTCTCTCTCTCTCTCTCTCTCTCTCTCTCTCTCTCTCTCTCTCTCTCTCTCTCTCTCTCTCTCTCTCTCTCTCTCTCTCTCTCTCTCTCTCTCTCTCTCTCTCTCTCTCTCTCTCTCTCTCTCTCTCTCTCTCTCTCTCTCTCTCTCTCTCTCTCTCTCTCTCTCTCTCTCTCTCTCTCTCTCTCTCTCTCTCTCTCTCTCTCTCTCTCTCTCTCTCTCTCTCTCTCTCTCTCTCTCTCTCTCTCTCTCTCTCTCTCTCTCTCTCTCTCTCTCTCTCTCTCTCTCTCTCTCTCTCTCTCTCTCTCTCTCTCTCTCTCTCTCTCTCTCTCTCTCTCTCTCTCTCTCTCTCTCTCTCTCTCTCTCTCTCTCTCTCTCTCTCTCTCTCTCTCTCTCTCTCTCTCTCTCTCTCTCTCTCTCTCTCTCTCTCTCTCTCTCTCTCTCTCTCTCTCTCTCTCTCTCTCTCTCTCTCTATCTCTCTCCTCTCGCTCTCTCCTCTCTCTCCTCTCTCTCTCTCTCTATTTTTTTCTCTCTCTCTACTCTCTCATGCTCTCTCTCTCTCTCTCTCTCTCTCTCTCTCTTACTCTCTCTCTCTCTCTCTCTCTCTCCCTCCCCCTCCCTCTCCCCCCTCCTTCTATCTCTTTCCCCAGCACCCTTCGCGCCTCCGCCCTCCGCACCCTCTTCCCCCGCCCCGCACCCTTCCGCCCTCCGCCCACCTTCCCCGCCCAGTTCCCCCCCGCAAGCCCCCTTCACCTAGCCCCCCGCCCCCCTATGCCCAGTTCCCCCCGCAGCCCCCTCCACCTAGCCCCCGCCTAGCCCACGCCCCCCCTCCGCCCAGTTCCCCCCGCAGCCCTCCCACCCAGCTGCCCTCCCCTCCGCCATCCCCCCCGCCACCCGCCCCCGCCCTCCGCCCAGTTCCCCCCCGCAAGCCCCCTCCGCCCCTCTCTTCTCCTCCGCCCCGCTGCACTCCCCCGCCCCCGCTGCTCCCCTTCCCCGCCACCCGCCCTCCGCCATCCCCCCCGCCACCCGCCCCCGCCTCCGCCCAGTACCCCCCGCAAGCCCCCCTCCGCCCCTCTCTTCTCCTCCGCCCCGCTGCACTCCCCCGCCCCCGCCTCCGCCCAGTTCCCCCGCCCCGCACCCGCCCTCACCCTCCTCCCCCGCCCCCCCCCCTCATCTCTCCGCCCCGCCCTCACCTCCCGCCTACACCCGCCCTCACCTACCCCCTTCAATTACACACATACACCCCCACATGCATACACACACTCCCGTACACACACCCATACAATCACACACACCCCTACATACACACACACACACCCTCACGTACACACATGCACACCCACACATACATACCCACCTACACATTCTCACTCACACCCATACACCCACACACCCACACACACACCCACACACACACACCCCCACACATACACATACACCCACACATACACACACACCTCCACACATGCATATCCAACCATTACACACACCTCCACCCCCTCAGATCCCGCAAGCCTACCCTTGGCATGTGGTCTCGGCCTCTGGGAATTACATTGCAATCAATAGCAGTAGACATGAAGATGCTTGCAGTGGGAGCTACTGAAACGAACATCAGAAGTTTGGAAGGCCCTTCCTGGTGTTCCTCACAGGTTTGATGTTGGGAATATCTGGATTTGAAGGACCTAACACTAGTTTGAGCATGGATGACTCAAGAATTTGCAATGGATCCTGGGACATGACGGTGAAAGGGTGGGATCGTGCTAGCCTTACATGTATAGGGACTTCGATTCATGGAGATTGGGGTTGGGGAGTTGCCCTTCGAGGGCATAAACAGGTTAGCTCTTTGGGTAGTGATGTATACAGTTGTGATGCAGAAACAGGTAGGTGTCTTAGAGTCAGAGCGGGTGCTCATCATGGTCAAGCTTATGCAGTTGAATGCACTCGGTCTGGTCATTTTGTTTTTCTGGTGGTGAAGGTGGCATCATACGAATGTATGGAGATAAAGCCTCATGGAGAAAGTCAAATATTGGGAAACTAGATGCACGTTTTGTACAGGATGTTACGATTTTGAGGGGATTGAGACATGCACATCAATGGGTCTTTTCTTTGAAGTACAAGGGCTTACAAGAATTGATGCTACCCCACCTGTCAGCACAATTTCTCAAACTGCATAATTAAAGGGCTTCAAATTGCAAATAAGAAGGTGAAAAGGTAAAAGTGTATTGTCAAGAGTAAAAGTGGCCACC
Source organism: Ceratopteris richardii (assembly GCA_020310875.1). Classification (NCBI taxonomy): domain Eukaryota; kingdom Viridiplantae; phylum Streptophyta; class Polypodiopsida; order Polypodiales; family Pteridaceae; genus Ceratopteris; species Ceratopteris richardii. The sequence continues at coordinate 82,862,641 of CM035422.1, forward strand.
AACCATTCACGGCGACTACCTATTTTGTGGATCTAATTCAAATCAAGTGGATTATTTGACCTACCCCCCAATTTTGGGTGATTAACCGGCGCGTGATCAGTGGACGTGAAGATTCGGCAAGGCTCTCTTGGCCTATTGAGGCCTATAAAAGCAATGGATTTTTGCTCATTTGGGTACAACAATTTTAGAGATACATTGGTTTGTGCGTACGTGCAGAAGTCCTCTCTTGCACTTGGTGGTTTCAAGCCTATTGTAGAAGCTACTCTGTAGTGTGGATACAGAGGGTAGGCTTCTCAGTGGAGGGCTATGAGCACTATAGTGTAAGAGAGTAGCTTGGATTTATTTTCCTTTCTGTGAGCCAGTGTGTTGATTAATCTCTATTCTCTTGAGAAATTCTACCATTTGTATTGTTCTGAGTTAGCCTGCATATCAATGGTCCTTATGCTGATCAGTTGTATTGAAGTTAATACTTTTAGGGTGGCTTGTGAGCCCTAAGCTTGCACTTTTGAGCACCACTCTGCCCAACCTTGTAATTGATTCGAATTAAGAAGTGTATGGTCTTCCTTGGCCATTGGTTGTCCATATTTTCTGAAGTATTTACTACTCTGTTCAATACTTGTATCTGCCTGCTGACAGAAATGTTAAAGGGTATACTTCCCTAAAGAGAACCTCCCTTGAGTAGGTGACGTACTGGAAGTGTTTATTTTCTATAAAAGTGTGGATACCCCAGTACCTCCTCTACAATAATGCATACACATGCACACACATATACACATGCACACACATATACATGCACACACATATACATGCACACACACACATGCATAATGAAACACATACACACATGCACACATAATGCATACACATGCACACACATATACACATGCACACACATATACATGCAGACACACATACACATGCACACACACACACATATGTACACATATATATACACGCATAGACACACACACACATACGCATAGACACACACACACATACACACAAATACACACACATAGACACACATACACAATGCATAATGCATACACATATACACATGCACACCCATATACATGCACACACACACACATATGTACACACACACACACATATGTACACATATATATACACGCATAGACACACACACACATACGCATAGACACACACACACATACACACAAATACACACACATAGACACACATACACAATGCATAATGCATACACATACACACATGCACACATAATGCATACACATGCACACACATATACACATGCACACACATATACATGCACACACACATACATATGTACACACACATATACACGCATAGACACACACACACACACACACATACGCATAGACACACACACACATAATGCATACACATGCACACACATATACACATGCACACACATATACATGCACACACACATACACATGCATAATGCATACACATACACACATGCACACATAATGCATACACATGCACACACATATACACATGCACACACATATACATGCACACACACATACACATGCACACACACACACATATGTACACACACACACATATGTACACATACATATACACACATACACACATACACATAGACAAGACACACATATACCTACACATATACACACATAATGATGCATACACACACATACACATGCATACACACACATACACATGCATACACACACATACACATGCATACACACACACATACACGTATATATATTGATTTCTAACCATTTTGTTTTATATGTTAGGTAGTATGGATCCCAGTAGAGAGAGAAAGGCGAAACTCACTCTCATAAAAAGTCTTATGAGAGCAAGAGTTCCGTCAGATACTCTAGGGGCCATAATGCAGGACTACGCAGAGATGTCCGATGAGGAGCTGGATTATACGATCCAGATGCTTAGGCGATCAGACGAGGGCTCTTCTGCAGATCCACACGCAGGAAGAGAGCTATCTGCTCATAGGTATGTTTTTTTTCATAAACTTTTTTAATGATATTATAGCACATATTTTTATTTATTTCTATCTATCTATTTTAAGGACACCTATACCACCTCCAGCACGTGATAGGAGAGCAGAGACGTTGCCTATGAGGACATGCATAGGCACGTTAGGACTAGAGTGCGACATAGAGCCAGAGGGGAATATTGTATACATAGGAAATGGATTGGAGTTCAAGAGGAGAATGCGTGCACTATGCGACTCTTACCTGCGCTTTATCCACTTACCGTGGAAGTAAGTAAAAGTTTTACATATAAATTGAAATATATATCTTATGTTTTATTTATATTATGTTTTTTATTTTTGTAGTGAGCATGATGAGAGGGATAAAAAGTACGTGCTCAGTTCACTTGAGACGGAGTTTGGGACAGGGTGGTCTCTTAAATGGTGTTTAAAAGAGATGCGGACACTTATGGCGCATCGTCGTGACAATGCACGGTATGTATGTATATGAGAGAGAGAGAGAGAGAACACTAATCTCGATATTAGGGTTTTGAAATCCCTAATTTAAAAACTCTAATTCAACTTTTTAGCCATATGTTTGAAGTATATGTACACCTCCGACGACCTACTAGAGAGATGTCTCTCCTCCCAACCTTATGTCTCTATATATAGCTACTCAAATCAACGAGGATCATGATTCATAATATATGTAAAGATATATACACATCATGTAGATAGGATACATAAATATAAAATGGAGTAGATATATTATGCATCACACATACATGCCTAAATGCACACATAAATATATATATATATACTAATATATTTACATGTACATATTTACACATACATGTACATATTTACACATACATGTACATGCCTACATGCACACATAAACATATATATACATGCATACATATTTACATGTACATATTTACACATAGACACATATACATATATACATGTACACAACTATAAACACTTGCATATATTACGTACATGAATACATGAATATTTTACATAAATGCATATGCATATATACACATGCATATTTAACACATGTATACATATATCACACACATGCAAACACATACATATACATGAAATACATATATATGCATACTAATATATGTATACATATAATACACATGAATACACACACATATGCATACATACATGATAAAAATTTACTCCTCGAAGATAAAGCTATATATAAAATAATTAGGCATACCCCCGAGCTTCATGTTCTAACTTAGAAGAACATGATTTCATCTCTGTAGTAGGATTCATCGTTATTCAAGTTAATAAAAAAAACCTATTATCTGATATCCATTCAGAAGCTTCAAGTTACTATCTAATCTGCTCATATGTTTTCATTATTGCCATCATTTTGGTAAGACATCAATATAGTCTCATCTTCATTATCCTTATTGATTTCATTTATTTCTTCTATTGTTAAATCTATGTTCTCATGAATCACATCATCTATTGGTGGATTAATATCTATTTCTGGTAATTCCTCTTCCTCATCAGTAGAATCAGCATGTAGAGAATTATCATCTTCATCAAAAAGATTAGTATCATTATCACGTATAATGAGTCTAATTTCTATTCCAGATGTTGATGTATCAGTATCTGATGCTGAATCATCAAGAGGACTTTCTTCAATCTCTCTAACAATAAACTGTTCAAACAATGACCTACCTCTAGGTTGCACATGAATGACTTGCCACCAAGGATGAGCATCTGGGATTTTATAAAAAAATGCTTGTTCAATATGCCTAGGAAGAATATATGGTTCTTTAGTAGATCGCATTACCTTGGAAGAATCAATTGCCCAAAACCCAGATAATTCCTTTCTTATTGTAGAATTACTACCTTTATACTCCGCTCGATACCAGTCAACCTTCAAAATGACCTATCAAAATATATAACAACAAAAACGTCCCATTATTACGTGCTTAAAAAAATAACCAACTCTAAAAAAAATATATAAACTTTTTTCTACCTGTTTGAATGTACGAAATGAAATTTCGTAGATACCAACAATAGTTCCTACGTAACCAAGTTCGCTATCTATAAGGTTCGTGTCTTTTGAGCTAGCACGTGATAGTTGCTTGAAACAAGCAACAATACTAGAATCCTCTGTTTTACGTAAAGAATCAATGGCTTTGATTCTAATATGCTGTCCAAAAGCCCACATATTAGTGAACATTCGAGCCTGCAAAATAAATTCAATTAGTAAATAGAAACTAACATACATATATGAAAAAAATAAAATATATATTTTAATAAAATTACCTTTTGTTCACAACCTATCATTAACTCTCTTTGCTCATCTGAGATTTCTTCATTATTTGCGTTGGCGCGTTGCAAACGACTATATAGCCAATCCGTGAAAGAAGGTATATCTGTAATCTCATTATTATCGAGATTACGTCTAGATCTTTTGTTTTTTCGCCTTTTACTTTGGAGACTTTGAAGTTCCTCGTACTCGCTAACGAATGCTTGCATGCATTCGCTATTATATGCTACAAAAGTAGAAACATCATTTTTTTCTTGAAATGTAAATAAGAATGGAACCCCCTTACCTGATAATACCTCATCTGTTATTTTTGAAGAAGACTCGATGGTCCATGCACGTGGAGCTTCTTCTTGAACTCTTTCAAGGTACTCACTAATGTAATACATGCACTCTTCAAGCATCCAACCCTTGGCCATGGATCCTTCTGGTTTCGCTCTTTGTCGCACATAACCTTTTAGTATTCCCATAAATCGCTCGACCCAAAACATCCATCGAGTGTTGACAACACCGGCAATCTCTATCTCATCTACAAGATGGACTAGTAAATGAACTTGAATATCAAAAAATGAAGTAGGAAGTTCTCTTTCCATCAAACATAGTAGCTCTTTGCATTCACGTTTTTTTTTGTGGGATCGAATTTTTATCGATCTCTTTGGATGTAATCCACCTATACAAATCATAAAAACAATTGTAAAGAAGTTAATTAAAAAATAAAAGATATCCAATATTCATACATATTAAATATAAAAGTATCATAATTACCTTATAAGTGATCCAAGACGATAGATCACATCTCGTACTCCTTTCGTTGTACATCCATTGATAACCAAAGGTAAAATATGTTTCAAAAAGTTATGCCAGTCATGGGTCTTGAATCCAGATAAGCTCTTATCATCCATAGTAAACATGTTTTGAAACGATGCTCCATATCCTGTAGGAGTCTTGATCAATTGAATTCTATTGTTGATAGTCTGTATCTCTTTTGTTGTAAGTACCCAAGGAGCAGATGCATAAGTCGTTTCTTGTCGATGTCTATCAAAAACTGGCCATAACTTTGGTTTGGATTTTTGATCTTTCAAATCATTCCTTGATGTTGTGGTATCTTTTAGTCCAAGAAGATGCTTCCATAGTGAATAACCAATATTTTTGAATATATGCATAGGATCAAGAAGATGACATACTTTTAACTCTTTCCAATACTCCAAAGAATACCATATTGATATGTTCTCTGCGAGTGCCAATTTCCCTTTACCTCTGTTCACATACTCATTATCTGAATCATCACTGAAGATTTCTACTTCTGGATCTATCAGAGGTCCATCTGTCCATTTTTTATACCAATCCATAGGCGTCATAGGTTTTGGATACTGGCTTGTTTCAAGCTTTCCATTAAAATGTACCGCTTCTCTTTTAGATCTTAATGGATGATCATCAGGCAAGAATCGTCGATGTAGAAGATAAATATTTTTGTTGAGATTCTTACTATAGATTGATCTCAACCAATCACCACAATATGGACAAGCTTTATAACCCTTAGTAGATATTCCTGCATCATGGAAAAGGATAAAAATATAATTAGATTAAATCATATTTATTTACATGCATATTGAATAAAAAAATTACATCAATACCTGAACAAACGCCATATCTAGGAAAATCGTGAATAGTCCAAGCCACAATACCACGAATCGTAATATGTCTTTTATTGATGCTTTTCGATATATCAATGACATTAATACCTCTCCATAACTCTTGAAGATCGTCAATGAGAGGAGCAAGATATACATTCATATCTTTAACTTGTCTTTTGCCTGGGATTAAAAGTGAAAGCATTAAATGTTCCTTTTTAATGCTAAGATATGGCGGAAGATTGTAGTTTATGACTACCACTAGCCATGTTGACCATTTACTGGTTTTCATGGAGAATGGATTAACCCCATCTAATGCAACTCCTAACTTTAGATTCTGTGGATTTTGTGCAAATTCAGGCCATGTAGAATCAATATGCTGAAAAGCAACACTATCATGAGGAATTCTGATTATTCCATCAGTACTTTTGTGATCATGTCCCCAAGTCAAAAGCTTTGATAATTCGGGGCTTTGAAACATATGTCTAATCCGTGGAGCCAATGGAAAATGTCTCAATACCTTATTCGGGATTTTACCTTTTTCACCCTTATATCGAGGAGATTGACATTTGGGACATGTCAAAGAGTCTGCATATTCACCTCTATATAAAATACAATCGTTAGGACATGCATGTATACATTGATAATCTATACCAAGATTGTTGATTATCTTCTTCATTTCATCATGTGAGGTAGGAAGAATATTTTGACTTGGTAAAAACTTTTCAGATAATAACCTGTAAGTTTATCAAAAAAATATATATTAAAAAAGGTAAATAAATATACATACATATATACATGCAGGTTTTTATTCTTACTTTAGATAAGGTAAGAACAAGAACTTGAATTGAATAGATACTTTTTGTCCGCGCATCTTTTAAAACTATTAATGCATCTTTCAAAATATTTACGCAAAACAATCATATCCTGTCAATTCACACATATGTTCATATAATGGTGACCTGGATGCATCGCATGCATAGAGGTTAGTCAAGATAGAGCAGGATTTCTCGGGTATGCAGTAAACCTCTTGCATGTCAATGATGAGCATCTGAACTTTAGGATACAAAGTGGACTACTCCATTATAATCAGATTGCTGTCTCTTGAGTAACCTCTGTGTATGCGACTCATCCATGTCACCATTGCGAATATTTGGAAAGATGCATTAATAGTTTTAAAAGATGCGCGGACAAAAAGTTTCCATTCAATTCAAGTTCTTGTTCTTATAACCTTTTCTAAAGTAAGAATAAAAACCTACATGTATTTATATATGTATATATATTTATGCATATATATATATAAATAGATAGAAAATTGAAATTTATACCTTAATAGTGTCGAAACAGATACATTACTCCATCCAAAACGATTTTGAAGGTTGAGAATAAGTAAGCTCGCATTTAGTCGTGTCAAATGACTTCCTTCATATACATGCTTTAGACATTCCTCTCGAAGATATTTCTCATTTTTAGAAATATCCATGCTCTCACTGTCATTTTGATACCAATCCTCAATAAAATCTACCATGCCATCATCTTCATCATTGTCACACAAATCTTGTACTTTATCATCTTTTGAATATAGATCTTTCAACTTTGCATATTGCACAGGCTTAGTTTTGCGTAGCCTCCTCATGGAAGCTTCTGATAAATGAGGTCTTATTGGTAATTGTGAATGTTGTGGACGAATATCATCAACATCATACGTTGGAATCTACACATATAAATAAAACTCATTAGTATTCCATAAATGAATAAAAATTAAACTTCAAATATAAAATTAAGTATATAACTTATTAAATATGGATAGATAATTTTTATTCTCTCTAGCTAAAAGGTGCTCTTGGAGGTCTACGCCATCCATAATTGACTAATAGTTCATCACCAGCATGTAATGTAGTAATAGCATTGACAACTATGTATCTTGATACATCTCTACTCATGTATGGTGATTCATGACTATTTTCACGCTCCTCAAATGTGCAATTAGTCCTTGAACTATTATGTAACCCTCGACTACTATTTATTAAACCTGCTATATTTCCATGTGTGTAAGGTCTTCCATCAATATATAATCTTTCATTTTCTGCATGTAAAATCCTTCTACTAGTAAGAGATGCTGCGTTCAAGCATATTCCATAAGTACTCATGCTTTGAACATAACGTGAAAGTCGATGCCAATCTCCACATCCATATATAGGACCACAAAATGACATAAGAGTGACTTCAGAGTTCGGAGGCACATACAAATCCTCTACAATAAAGAGACCACGACCAGCATTAGTAATAGTGGATGGAGCAATCATATAGCGATTACCCCAAAAGTTGAAAACCTCTCCATCTAAAGGAAGTGGTCCTCTATTCCATCCTCCATATCTTCTTCTATCATATGTTTGTACTAAAGAACAATCACGAGCTGGCAATGGATAATCTCCAGCCGTTTCATTCTCTAAATCAGGAGGTAGAGGATTTCTAGAAACCTCTGCTTGTAATTGATGAATAGCAAGTCCATGACGTGTACGAGGTATATTAACATTATGAGAAAAATCATCATCATCATCATCATCGAGCAAGTATTCCTGTATATCAATAATAATTTGATTTTATACATGGTTTTTAAATAAAAAAATGACTTTAATATATATAGAAAATACATACCCAAGCATTATCACGTTGACTAGGTGATGGTGCATGCTCAAAAGTACCATACTCTGCCTCATGTTGAATACATTCCAATCGTGGTCTTTGATACGTGCCATAACAAGAGTTACACCAACATATAATATGCTCCTGATAGTAAAATTCATCATAATTCCTATCGGAGGACACATGTGAAGTCGTTGCATGGGTAGGAGGTGGTGGAGTACCCTCTGATTGATCAGAATCTGCACATCATAAGAAACATAAAAAAAATATATAAGTTATGTATCCATCAAATATAGTTAAAATTAAATATTTCATATACTTACAGTATAAAGTCGTTGCACGATGAGGAGACGGTGGTGGAGTTCCATCTGATTGATCAGAATCTACATCATAAGAAACATAAAAAAAATATATAAGTTATGTATCCATCAAATATAGTTAAAATTAAATATTTCATATACTTACAGTATAAAGTCGTTCCACGATGAGGAGACGGTGGTGGAGTTCCATCTGATTGATCAGAATCTACAGATAATGGTATTTGATATTAATAATTTGATTATCTACATAAATAAAAAATTCACATATATATATTTACACATACACACATATTCACATATACACATTTCTACATACACACATATTCACATATACACAGCACATATTATTGTGGGATAAATGCATGTATTTTGTATGAATGAGTGTATATGCATGCATGTGTGTGTACGTATATATGTGGATATGTATATGTGTGTTTATGTTATATGTATGTATATGTGTATATATATACATATATGCATGCGTATATGTTTGCATGTATATGTGTATGTGGGTATGTGTATGTGTATATGTATGTGTATATGTGTGTATATATGTGTATGTATTCTGACTTTTTTTTCTGTTTGAGATTAAATTAACAGGAGATATTGTATGGTCGAAAAAAATAAGAGGCGAGCTAACATACCACCTGAGTCGTGGCAGCTTTTTCGTAGACAGCTACGTCTTCAGGAGTCATTTCCTCAACAGAAGGTACACAAATTAATAGTTTATATTTATAATTTTTAGATATTTTAGTAATTTTTTAATTTAATTTATGTATTTTTTTCCTTGAATAAACAGGCTGCTGCAAAGAAGAGAGTGGAGTCGGGCCACACATCGCACTTAGGCCAAATGGGCCATAATGGTTTTGTAGCTACGTTTGTAAGTATATGTGTTATTGTGAGTATATTTTTTATTTTAGTTAAAATGCAAGCAACTAATGTTTTTTATTTGTTTCATTGCAGCGAAAGGATTATGGCCGATATCCTACGAAACACGAGATCGAGTATGCTACACATTTTGGATATCGGCGTTTGAGCGAGTATATACAAGATCATCCTGATGCCTTTGTGAGTATTTTTAAATTTTATATAATTATTTTGTTGTTATGAATGTTTTAATTATTTTACTGATTTATGTTTGTTATATGTAATACAGGAGTATTATGGGGAGACAAATATGGATGAGGTGGAGAGACAGACACAGGAGGGACGATCTCGATCGTCACAGGGTGATCATGAGGATGAGGATGAGGAAGATCAGGATGATCATGATATTGCTGATGATGATGATGATCATGATGATGATGATTAGGATTTTAGTTGATTATGACATTGGATTATATGTATTTACATTGATATATATATATATATATTTATCTATATATTTTTCATTTCAGTCATGTTTTGAATTGTGTGTATGGTATTAAGTAATGAAGAGTTTTGTTCTCTTGATTGTTATTATTGTTTATATTAAGCATGTGTTTTAATACTTTAATTATATAATTCATTCATATGTGTGTACCTAAGTGTATATGTATGTGTGTATGTGCATGTGTATGTGTGTGTATATGTATGTATGTGCATGTGCATGTATAAGTGTATATGTGTGTATGAGTATGTGCATGTGCATGTGTATGTGTGTATATGTATATGCATGTATATGTATAACTCTATGTGTATGTGTGTGTATGTGCATGTATATGTGTATATGTGCATGTGTATGTGTGCGTATATCTATGTATATGCATGTGCATGTATAAGTGTATATGTATGTATCAATATGTGCATGTTCTTGTGTATGTGTGTGTATATGTATAACTCTATGTGTATGTGTGTGTATGTGCATGTATATGTGTATATGTAGGTATATGCATGTGTGTGTGCTTCTTCATCATGTATAAGTGTATGAGTGCATATCAATAAGTGTGAGTATGGTATGTAATGAAAATAACACAATTCAAATGATCTACAAATAATAGAAATTGTACTTACAATTGTGATCCATAGTTTTTGCTTGGTTAGCTTCTTGAATAACCTGCAATAAAGAGAGAGAAGAGAGAGAGAGAGAGAGAGAGAGAGAGAGAGAGAGAGATCTAGAGAGAGAGAGAGAGATCTAGAGAGAGAGAGAGATCTAGAGAGAGAGAGAGAGTGAGATCTAGAGAGAGAGAGATCTAGAGAGAGAGAGAGAAAATTCAAAGAGAGAAAGATGTAGAAAGAGAGAAACAAAGACAGAGGGAGACAATAACAGAGAGCTTAAGCAAAACAACAATTCTGCATATACTTGCTTCAGCTCGTAAGTGCAGCGCAATTGCGAACGTTGGAGAGCTCTTGGATCGGATGCGTGAAAATGCCGATTGCAGAGCCTCCAACGTTTTAATTTTTGTCCGTCAACAGATCGTCGTATAAGTGATGCAACGCGTCGTCGTATAAGCGACATTTGCTTAGCGTCGCGTATATGACGATTTGCACCATCGCTTATACGACGGTGTGGACCGTCGCTTATGCGACGGTGTGGACCGTCGCTTATGCGACGGCTTTGACAAGCGTCGTTTAAGCGACGTTAGGCGGAAGCGTCGCAAAAAGGTCGCAAATACCGTCGTTTTTTGCGTCGTATAATCGACGGTCCGCGCTCGACGGTAATTCCGATGCAAGTTGCAATTTTATAGCGATGAAATTCTGTCGCGTTAACCGTCGCTACACGCCCGTATTCCTTGTAGTGCAAGAAGTTCTCGCATTGTTTATTGGATCCCAAATTATGGAGCATGAGTGCTTAAGTCTGATCTATTCTACCAAGAAGTTCTAGCATTGTTTATTGGATCCCAAATTATAGAGCGTGAGTGCTTAAGTCGGATCTATTCTACCAAGAAGTTGTAGCATTGTTTATTGGATCCCAAATTAACGCTGCATATGGGTAGTCCAACGTTAAGATATTTGGTTGAGTAGTCAAACCTAGTAGGTTGCTTAGCTTGTTGGTTGGGTGGTACTCTTGCAACAATTTAAATATGATTTATGATGTTATTCAGAGACCTTTTCCATTTCATGCAATTCTTTATTTTTCAAGTGGATTTAAGGGACGATACTACAAAGATTGATGAATCATTTCTAGGCATTGCCCTTTTTACATTGAGAATCCCTATGCTCGTTAGGATTTATATGTCTCCTTCAATGAAAACCTATTAGCTTTACTGAGGACATGAATCCCTTCTGATTTTTTCTCCATTCTAGCTTGTAAATAAACAAGCTCACCATAGCCATCGGCTTAGAGATACTGTAGGGAACTCTACTACCAAGATGTTTTTCGTGCTTGGCTCTACTATATAGCATCACATGAGACTCCCTTGAAGTTATCTAGAGATCTTATCGTTCATAAGTATCACAATCTCAACTATGGTGACCTACTCTACCCTAGACATTATACTCTTGTTTTCCACTCCAACACTCATGCCTTTGGACCCTTTTCCAAAAGTGAGGATTAGATCTTGTAGGCCATATCTTTCCTCTAATGATTTACACTAATCATCATTATATCTTGATAACATTAGTTTCCGAATTTGTATCTCAAGAAGTCTTTCTTTGTTTTGGAGTTTTGTTAAATAATTTAAGATCGTGGTACTTAATTTGCTATTAGCTGATTGAGGGATCAATGGACCAATGTGGGGTCTTTTAGAATTTTAGTACTCTTTTTTATCTCTCCAAACATCGTTTGGTAGAAAGAACAAACAAAGTATTGTTAACAATGCCACATAATCTCTTTTTGGAGTTCCTAAAATGAACTGGCCACAAATGATCCATGATGCTCTAGGTTGTAAGGCCGTGATTCTGAGGAGAAGCTATTGTAGAGCTCAGATATTTTTGGAACCTTAACCTCTAAGTTAGATGGGTTTATGTGGGACCATTGATGGTAATAGATGATCATTGTGAGCCTAGCCATTAGGTTAGGTAGCATATAAACTTTCGGACCCTTGGCTTGCCATTCAAGGTGAAAATAAAGACCTTGGCTTGCCTAGATCTCTAATATGAGTGTTAAGAACTAAGGCTTATTAGGACCACAATGTCCTAAAGAGATGATTCTCCTCCCAATCATATGCCTCTATATATAGCCCTATCCAAAGGATTTCCCTCTATAGAAGGTAGAAGGTAGATAGTAACCCTCCAAGTGTCAGCCATGTAAGTACAAGTGTCACTAAGGCTTATTAGGACCACAATGTCCTAAAGAGATGATTCTCCTCCCAATCATATGCCTCTATATATAGCCCTATCCAAAGGATTTCCCTCTATAGAAGGTAGAAGGTAGATAGTAACCCTCCAAGTGTCAGCCATGTAAGTACAAGTGGCTGAAGTGTCTTATTTAACTTTACTTAATTTCAATGGACACTTCTTAAAGGCACTAGAGCGCATGGGGCAAAACACTTTCCCATGACCCTTGTCGGACTTGAACCCAAGTCCTCCTCCTTTCTATCGATACAACTTAACCACTATGCCGGGCTAAAATCTTGTCTATAGGTCACATAAGAGTATCTCTTAGTCTATCCTTGAGCCTAATTTGGCCCTAACGAGCATGACAAAACGTTTCTCGATTTCAGATTTCTCTAAATCAATCAGATGCCCATAACCTTGTCATATTCTACATTTTTCTAAATGATTTGGACTCCCATATCCTTACTTTATAACAAAATACCTAGAATTAATATAGATCGATACTTCCACAACACGTAGGACAAAATTGTGACACCAAGTGTTCGACTCTAGAACCCATAATTCAGATGAGAAAAAATATCCTATTGTGGAGATTTCTGCATCACAAAATATGTTACCGATGCTGAAGCCCATAGCCTATGCTAAGCTCAATCCTGGTGTAGGAGATATCCCTGCATACAAGAGGACATTGACTAGACCATCTTTCCTTCTTGTGTCCGAATAACATGAAGATTTCGAAAACCATCCAAAAAATTATCGAGTTAAACCCAAAAACGTTCTGGCAATAGGTGATTCTTAGAGGCGAATGGGGATGCCTTGTGGCCCTTTGGAACACCACTAGAGAGTAAAGCATTTGAAACATCTTAAAAGAAAGATATGTTATTAACTCCAAAAACAAACCAAAGAAGCGTCCATCGTAAGCGCTATGCAACACAAAAGTGTGCCCCCTTTTCCTCGATAGCAGAATTAAAGACCACAAACGTGTGCCCCCTTTTCGGCAAATGATGACACATATAATCCACATGGAAAAAGCAAAAGGATTCGTCAAGAAAATTCAAAGCTTTGTAAGCCTCCTATATAGTTCTCCAAAAGTTTATTGTATTTTTTATTCTTTTGATATATTTCGTGCTTTTCTTTTATGCACAAGTTTCTCTGAAATTCTGATAATCTACATTAAAAGAATGCATTACAGTTGATGCTGTGGCAATCAAGAGAATCTGTGATATATTGGCTGAAGCTTCTTTGTTCGGGCATAGTAGCTTGCATAAGCAATATGAATGCACAGAGTGACTAAAAGCAGAGATGCATAGAACCAGTAGAAGTAATCTGAATGGCCGTCATGTTCACATAGTTTCCACAGCCATGGAAAAGAAATAAAACGCAATTGCTTGCCATCCTCATCTCATCAGGAGCCTCCCTATAAAAGAAGTCGAAGCTACTGGCAACATTTATATGCATGCTCGCACCGATAATAAGAGTTTGTGGAACCAGCCATAAGATGGACAACAAGCTTCGATCATCTGACATGGTCTTAAGGCGCCAATATTCCACTACCGCTGCAAATGCTGTGCCAATGATGCAGAACACAAGTCCAAGTCCCTGCATCTGTAGAGCGCTTGGGTTTTCGCCATAACGTGAGCCCGGACAGCATCGGATAAGATGACCAATCCACCTAGCTCCTCCAAATGCATTCAGAAACCCAATGAACAATGCTCTAGCAATGGAGAAAAAATCTAGTGAAGCTGGCGGCAAGATCAACCATGGCGTAACCTGTCGATCCATCACTAAAGCTTGCTCTTCAAAAAGTGAGGTCACTAGTGCACTCATGCCTGTGAGGAATCTCAATGATATTCCGATAGGGATGACATGCAGAAGAGTTTTGAGATTCTCGACCTGCTGAGCACTGCAAATGCTCCATTGATTTGGCTCAACTTGGGGTCTGTGGAGCTCAATACTGCAGCTTTGTCGAGAAAACTAGACCACAAAACAAACCTTAGATACAGAACACAATGCGACGCTACAGACAAACTCACTACCTCTTTGTCAACTGAATAGCAATGTGATCTTCCTCATCGAATTTGCGCCTGAGGTCCTTTGAACTGAAGGATAAGAAACGCACTTGTTATCTTGGCATCCATTGGGAATGTGCCCTTTATTACAATCAGGGAGAAAACGCCTTTTCCATGCAGCCTCGAACACTTGGGCACTAGGGATGAGCGTGTTGGAACATTTAATCTGAAATGTCCGCGTTATTTGAACGGAGAAGCGGCATATGAACCGCTCGCACATATTGTATAAATATAATCACTTAATAATGAAATAAAAACAACTATTCAACGGATCTGCCGGTTGCGCGCATGTCGTCTTCTTCCCGCTTCCTCTGTGTATCTCTGCGTGCACGTTAATTTCTGCATGGTATCAAGAGCCTCTTTCCTGGCGCGCCTGTGAGGGCGCGCTTCTTTCCGAAATTTCTGCGCGCATCCTCCTCCAGCAGCGATCTTGGCGTGCCTGTAACGACCCATACACAATTATGCGAATGTGGAGTAAAAGCGCAATCAGGGACGTTATCTCTCTTACCCTTTTTGTTTCATTATGCTACACAAACACTCTAGATGATTTGCACTCCCTCCTGTCGAGCTTCATTTACCCGCCCACCCTTCCCTCTTTGTTTTTGATTGCTCTTTAAACTTCTGTAGTGAGCGCATTCATCCATTACGCCTCATCTTCTTTCAGGCCGTAGTGTTTGTATATTTCCATCTTCCTTTTGTGCGATTATGCTTGCGTTCTCCATCAATTCATTAGCTCTATGTTGTATCGCCATCTTTGATTTTCAATTCTCCTCGATTCTTTTCTGTACTTTTTCGTAGCCATTGATACACAAATGCTACCTTGTTTTCAGAAACTGCAAACAATCTTCTTTCGCTCGGACTGCACTTTTTCCTCCAACTCTCGGTCGCTATATTCAAAATTGCTTTCAGAACAGGGCCATTACATCGCATAGGAGTGCGACGGTGGACAACGGAAAGTATACACATACCTTCTATTTAGAAGCTGCACATCGACGAGACGAGGGAACATGCTCTGTTTAACAACAGAAGGTCGAGATCTTACTGAATGGAGCATTTGACCTCACCATGGAGATGCCAACATCCTCCATGAGACACAGAGAAAACAGCCAGGCACTCTGACTTACAGGCTGGTACGGATCCACACAAAAGGGTTCTACTTTTGGCTCCATCGTTAGTATCAAACAGAAAGGCTAAGAATGCTGCTGCCAAATTGTCGCCCGCATCATCACAACAGGAAAGATTTCTTTGTTGCCCTTTTTTTGTACCCTTTCTTCGTTGGTCACTAACAGAGATGATTACATCATTTATGCATTACCTCACAGAGAACTGCCTACATGATAAGGCTATCTCCAAATCATGGAAATGCTTCCTATTTAGGAGCTATCCTTGATGGATCCATTATCTGCTAAAAACTGTATGCATTGCCTAGTTTTTCTGTTGCCGCTTAGTGTGGTCATATGTATTAGCACTTTCTTAGTTGACATTCCAAAGGTCGCTCAGAATTTGCATGTTCATATTTCAGCATGTTAACACGCTCACTCTGCTTAGTCTCATTATCAATCTCCACACAGGGGAGCCTGAGTGTTTCACATATTCACCAGGCCATTACTACGATTGTAGTGTGAACCTTGACTGGCCATCCTCGTTTCCACACTTGCCTCGTTTAGAGACCTTTCTTAAACCAGAACATTGCGATAGAGGATAGAGACCTTCCTAATGACGAGCACATACATTGGATTTCAATCAAAAGTGCACGATGTAAATCCACATATTGAGGCACAATAGGGGCATCTGCATCACACTTTTTGTTTCACTCAGTAGTTTCGACTCAGAAATCTACATTGATTCCAATACTTATTGATTCAAATATTCAGAAACTAACATTCTTTGTTTGTCTTAATTTGACATTTGTTTTCAGCAAAATTCGACCTTGCACTTGCGGGGGAGCAGAAAGCATTCAAGTCCAAGTTTGACTTTACTACTTTAAGTTTGAATATTAAGCTTCCAACTATCTGCTGCCATAGTTTAGTATAGATTAGAAACAAAACATAGTCCACATCCTCTGTATTCAGCCATTTCAGCTTACGAGGGAGTGTTGGAACATTTAATCTAAAATATCCGCGTTATTCAAATAACGGAGAAGCAGCATATGAACCGCTCCTACATATTGTATAAATATAACCACTTGATAATGAAATAAAAACAACTATTCAACGGATCTGCCGGTTGCGCCCATGTCGTCTTCTTCCCGCTTCCTCTGTGTATCTCTGCGTGCATCTTAATTTCCACAGAGCGCGTTCCTGGAAACTTTGTATATCCAACCGTGTGGTGCTGCCCCCCATATCAATGCAGCTGTAAGTACTGCACACGCAGTGTATATCCAATATCTCAGAACCTGTTGGAATGGGCACTAGTCCCATTCACTTGTAACTTTTTCTCTTTATTATAATTAAAGTCCGGGAGATTAGGCTAAGGCCGAACTTCCTTTATTTAAAAAAAAAAAAAAAACAGACAGTGCACACACCCCAAGATCAAGAACAAGAAGACGCAGGAGAGCGTTATCAGAACAGTTAAGGAACGTTATATTAAAATGGTACGTACGTTACATCTTTATAGGCCATGAAGGCGCTTTCAGATTAACATGATTGGACCTAGGAAGGTGTGCACGGATCACTCATGTGGCATAGGTGATGTGGCTTATATGCCAACACGCCCTCGTAAGACTCATCATCTATACAGAGGCAACATGAAGCTTGTGATAATAAGAAAGACTATGAATCGAAGTCCTATGGATGGGACGAAGCATAAAATCATAACAAAAGTTTTGCCATGATAATTTATGTTAAGAGGGATTGGTGATATGGTATTGTTTTTTAACTTGGTTGCACATGAGTGGCATCATCAGGTTGTTGGAGAAGTCTAATTGATTCAGCTTTGAAATATGTTCCAGAATTGCTTTGCGATCCTCTGATACCATGTTGGAATGGAAGAGACAGTGCACGCACCCCAAGATCAAGAACAAGAAGACGCAGGAGAGCGTTATCAGAACACTTAAAGAACGTTATATTAAAATGGTACGTGTGTTACATCTTTATAGGCCATGAAGGCTGTTTCAGATTAACATGATTGGACCTAGGAAGATCTGCACGGATCTGTGACCTGGCATAGGTGATCTCGCTGATACGCCAACAGAACCCACAACCCTGCTTCATCCACATATATCACCACCAATGTTGCAAGGAGTGAACCGACGGTGTGTGTTATGCTAACAACCTTGAAAAATACTTCCTTGTGCTCGCTTGACATGAGTTGATCTGCCCCAAATGTCGTGAGGCTTACCAGAACAGGTCCTGTAGGGACTATAAATGTGTAGAGTACTACGATGAATGCTATCCTCAATGCATCTGCAGATGCCAAACTTCTAGAGATCCACAGTGTACTGGTCGCACAGGAGAAGCACTGCCAAAATTTCCCAAATCAATTCTCAAAACCTTATTCAGTCACGTAAATGCAGGCCTTAGTTTCCTAAGTGATGCATTCAGCAGATCAGGAACATGAGGCGCATAGGCATTACATGTATTTAGTAGACACGCCTACTCAGATATTTGCGTCACAAATTCTCTCACAATATATGTATGTATGCAAAAATAAGGTCGCACATCGGGACACTGGCTGACGCATGCATGGCTTTTCTGTGGAGAAGATGATGGCGCAGCGACACACACAGAGACGCATAACTTCTCGTATATTAATTGATAAGATCGATTACATCTTTATAGATTATACGCGGCTATTCGTACCACCGCGTGTACCCGTAGGCATTACATATCTTTGTCCGGTCACTTATTAACATACTCTAACATTTCCCCTCTCTTGCCTGAAGGGAAACATCAGAAGATGTTCTACTTCATATACGTAGAAAACATATTATTCAGATGGATTTGGAAATGGGAATCTATATGAAAATGCATTACAAGAATGAGACGCAAATAGGTAATTAAACTATGGAGGTAAAATGGGGGTTCAGTTTCGTCTTCGCTTCAGCTTTTAGTGGTTGACTTTCTGATAACTTCACACTTCTGAAATGTTCTTCAGTTGCCTAAAATCTGCACATTTTCCCCCTCCTTGCCAGACGATGATAACATCATCGATGTAAATTAGTACTTTCCCTGGATCAAATACTTCGCAGGAGGGTAGTGTAGGCTCAAATAGTCCATTAGACTGATGTCGAGCTTTAACAAACGATGGTGCGTCGATCTGTTCCAGTGAGACGTCCTTGTTATGCACTGATGTAAAATGCATGTGATTTGTATCTGTAAACTTTCCGGCCACCTGCAAACTTTCTTTTCTAATAGCAGAGTGACGCGCAGCACATATTTCTTCAGCATTCATCTTGAATGTATCACCGTTCAAACGTAAGTCTGCAACAGATGTATCCTTCTTCAACTTTAGAACGCAGGTTGCTTTAGACTTCTGCACTGAAATATCATCTGCAATTTGATCTGCATGGTTGAACGTTGTTGTTTCTGCACTTTGATCTGCAAGTTGATCTGCAATGTGATGTGAACATTGTTGTTTCTGCATTTCCTGTTGCGTGCGCATTCCATTGCGCGATGTGTCGTGTTTCTCAGGTTGAAGCAGGGCTATTGAGTCTTTTTCAGCAAGCATACTACACACGCTTTCGGCATTCTGTACATCCGAAAAGCTTCTCTTCTGCGCTGTTTTTCTCGCGAGCATTCCAGTCTTGTGCGCTAGTTGCGCACCCAATATCAAAGGGGTCGTCGCGACTGGAGATGCTTCCGTTGATTGCGCAGGCAATTGACAACATTGAACGTCCATTGGAACATTAATGGTGTCCTCATTTACTCGAGGCACCGTCGTCAGTTGATCCATGGGCGCCAGATTTTCGGCCGCATTCGATGGCTCGTCCACTCCATCGTTCACAGAGGCAGCAGCATGGTGCACGCGCGCTGGAGCAATCTGTGGAGGACAAGGGATGTATAACGATGCATTATCACAGAACTGTAGAATACCTTCACCGCCAGTAGGGAAGAACGCGCCATGGAACGCAGATGTAAAGAGCGCCAGCATTCGTAGTGGTCACGCAGGTCGTCCGACTCCTTGATACCATGTGGAGAAGATGATGGCGCAGCGACACACACAGAGACGCATAGCTTCTCGTATATTAATTGATAAGATCGATTACATCTTTATAGATTATACGCGGCTATTCGTACCACCGCGTATACCCGTAGGCATTACATATCTTTGTCCGGTCACTTATTTTCATACTCTAACATTGTCATCTTCGCTATTTACCAAATCCACAAAAATGAGGTCATCATTTCCGTGTTAGAGTTCCACCGATCAATGGATTTGCAAGAGCCCATATAACATGCATGTCAGCACTTCTAGCTCCATGCGTACACATTCCAGCATCAACAAACGCTTTACACACAGGCATGGATCAAGCGTTAACTTTCCGATAGGTAGAATTACGTTATTCATAGATTAGTTTGCAGATTAAATTGCTGACGTATAGGTATGGACTTCTTGTGCTCATGGTGAGCATGAGGATAGCATGAGGATAATGACTCATTAAGGGATTAATCGAAGAGGTAACACCCATAAGCACTTCTAGCGAAATTTGTCTCAAAGAAATTATGGCCTACAACGGTAATGACAAGCGGGTTTGCGTACCACTACAACTAGACTCTACAACTAGACTCTGGCATATGATAGATGTCCAGGCACGTCCAATATATGCATCAGTAAGAACGCGTGTAAAAAACGCTATTAGGCGGCTTGTTCCAGAGCGAGTGTTGACAGCGGTCGCTCCAGAAGCATTGCTCCATCCCCATTCGCCCACAAGAAACACTACAAGGGTCGATAAGGCGGCAGTTGTCATACACACGCCGAAGGCGTAAGCACCTGCCAGAACATTGTTTCGTGCATATTAGCAGAGAAGCACGCTGAAAGTGCTCTTAGAGGGATGAGCGCAGCGACGGCGATTCAGACAGCAAAGAAAACGACCTCTGTGAATGGGTATGCGTGCGTCTGTGTGTACGTGCGTGTGTAGTGCGTAGGTTGTGTAGGTGTTTGTGCGTGCGTGTGTCTGCGTGTGTATCTGTGTGTGTGTTCGCGTTCGCGCACGTGTATTGGAGAGAGAGAGAGAGAGAGAGAGAGAGAGAGAGAGAGAGAGAGAGAGAGAGAGAGAGAGAGAGAGAGAGAGAGAGAGAGAGAGAGAGAGAGAGAGAGAGCTCTGAAACCAGGTGAAAATCTAGGGATGTCTTACAGACTTACAGATAAGACATGCTGAGAACTTCCAGCAACCCAGATCGCGATCGCAAGCAGGACGACCGAGCCGGTCAGTATACGAAGGAGCGGAGTGATCAACAGTGGAGCACGGAAGGAAACCATCTTTATCATTGCAGGAAAGCAGCGGACTGCGTTCATCAGCAAGAGGGAAACCCCCATCACCACGCTGAACCTGTGACGGCGGAAGCAACTCTCCATGTTGGTTGTCGCAGACTCGCAGTTCGTGCAAACAAAGAAAAGAGTAATAAATTGTTTCTACAGAATGTCGCGTGGGCGCGCTCGCGTGATGCATGTGTGTGTGTGTGTGTGTGTGTGTGTGAGAGAGAGAGAGAGAGAGAGAGAGAGAGAGAGAGAGAGAGAGAGAGAGAGAGAGAGAGAGAGAGAGAGAGAGAGAGAGAGAGAGAGAGAGAGAGAGAGAGAGAGAGAGCAGTGCGCACATGCGCGCAAATCGCCATTTGCATAATTATTCAATCAACTATTAATCTGTGGAATCGAGCAAACGACAAAATCTTGCTGCGACTCAATTTTTGCAGAGCCACCTTTGCTAGGTTATGCACTCGACAAGGCGTTAATTCCACGGTGTTCGATCTTTATGATCCGTATCAAACAAAGAAGATGATTCCTGGCCTCTGGACTCGAGTGTGGTGTGCATTGTTCTTTCAAGGTTACAGAAAGACTGAACTTCATCATGCATCAGATAGATGTGTAGAAGCAATAATTTGAGAATAATTAATATTGTGCACCTGTTTATTTATCCATCAGATAGATGTGTAGAAGCAATAATTTGAAAATAATTAATATTGTGCACCTGTTTATTTTGCCTTGTTTATAGTGAAGTCTATGCATGTTCGGTCCAACTCAGAGAATTTGATCTACAAAATCAAGAAAGTCCATGTTCGAAGTTCTTTCATGAAGCCTACTGGTCAGACGTTCCACTGTTGTACATGAAGGAAGCAATCATTATTAGTCCGGGATGAAATTAGAAACGGACGAGACACCACAATGGATAACTATGTTGTTAAACTGGTAAACAACGACTGATGAGGAAGCCACATACGGAGGTTTCTTAAGAGAGGACACGCCACATTGAAGATGTATATTGAGGATTTCACGGATTTCTTAAGAGGGGACATGCCACATTGGCGATTCTGCTGGGAACTAGTTGGATAAGTTGGATAACCGGTGAAATATCAGCCTTGTGTTAGTGTAACTATGTATGTCTGTGTTGTGCTCTGACAGCAAATACCTGAGGTATTGAAAAGATAAACCACTAGAACCTATTCATAGTTATTTGGGCACATCAAGTTTATCCAGGCAAGCACATATCTTGTGCTCTGACAGCAAATACCTGAGGTATTGAAAAGATAAACCACTAGAACCTATTCATAGTTATTTGGGCACATCAAGTTTATCCAGGCAAGCACATATCTGTGTGTACTCTATTGGTTGAGAATGAAGTCCCTATATCCAATCCAACGAATTAGTTTTAACATCTTGAGGGATCGAGAAAGACTATAAATCCACCGAATATCATCCTAAATCCATGGGAGATAGCCATAAATCCATCAAAGGCTGTCATAAATCTATGGAAGTCCGTTGCAAATCTATCCTGAACAATCGTGAATCCACCAGATGCCATCTTAAATTCGCTAAAAGTCACCATATTCTCACTAAGGAGTACCGTAACTTTGTCGGAATTTATCCTAAAATCCTAAGAACACCGGAATCCCACATAATCTTATACAGGCACTCTTGAAAAAGGAAAATTCCACTCTTTGAGGATGTAATTGGAGGGATAACAATTAGAACCACCGATGACAATGCTTCGACCTCTCCTGTGATATCCTGTCTCATGCATTTCATTGAATATTCAAGTGTTTTGGTGTGCTGGCTTGAATCCCTTGTTTATCAATCTTAAATGTAATCGCTTACTTAATCATAATCCTATTCCTTCAGTGGATATTCCCAAAACGGCTTTAGACGATGATGAACTGGGCTCAAGAATGTTGTCTCCAGAAGTACCATACACCAAGTTTGGAGGTTTCCCAAAAGATGGTCCTCACACTTATCTAAGGTCATTCGGGATAAACTATAATGTATTGGAGGAAGAAAGAAAGTTTACCATTAATTTGTGATACAAGGCTATCGTGATTAAATCTACCCCATTAAATTAAGTAGCGAAGTGGTTAATTGAATATGCATTGAATCACTTCACCACATAAGAGGCAATAAAGAAGGCTTTTCTACACCATGTTAGGAAAACGAAACTTGAAATATAGTTCCTTGTCTCGCTTGACATGAGTTGATCTGCCCCAAATGTCGTCAGGTTACTAGAACAGGTCCTGTGAGGATCATCCATAGGTAAGGTAGTACGATGAATGCTACTCTCAATGCAGTTGTAGATGCCAAGCTTCTAGAGACCCACAGTTACGGAAAATTTCCCAAATCACTTCTCAAAACAATATTCAGCACATCAGAAACTTTAGGCGAATAGACATGCACAATTCTAGTGCATTACAGTATTTGATAGACACGCCCTACTCAGATATTTGCATCAGAAATTCTTCCACAACATATGTATGTATGCAGAAGCAAGGTCGCACATCAGGACATTGGCTGATGCATGCATGGCTTTATCATCGTCTCTATTTACCACATCCACAAATATGAGGTCATGATTTTCGTGTTAGTGTTCCACAGATCAATGGATTTGCAAGAACCCATATAACATGCATGTCAGCACTTCCAGCTCCATGCGTACACATTCCAGCATTCAGAACCACTTTAGACACAGGCAGGCGAAGCTGTCAAGGCCCATGCATGGATCAGCCATTAACTTCCCGATATGTAGAGTTTAGTTATTCATAGGTTAGTTTGCAGATTAAATTGCTGCCATATAGGTATGGACATCTTGTGCTCATGGTGAGCATGCATATAATGTCCGCTTCGCGAAAGACCCATTCAGGGATTAATAGAAGAGGTAACACTGATAAACACTTTTAGCTAAATTTATCTCAAATAAATTATGGCCTACACCGGTAATGATAAGGGGGTTTGATTACCACAGCAACTAGACTCTGGCATATGATAGATTTAGCTTCTTCCAGAGAGAGTATTAACAGTGGTCGCTCCAGAAGCATTCTCCATCCCCATTTGCCCACAAGAAACACTACAAGCTTCGATAAGATGCCAATTGTCATCCACATGCCGAAGTCGTAAGCACCTACCAGAACATGCTTTCGTGCATATTAGCAGAGAAGAACATTAATGAAAGTGATCTTGGCATGAGCACAATCATTGCAATTTAGAAAGCAAAGAAAATCACCTTTGTGAATGTATATGCATTGTGGTTGTGATTCGAAGCCAACCACTTTTGCTTCAATGTCAAGGCATCCTCACATGTTAATGCATTGAAAGCGGATATGGAACTGATATTGTCAATGGTGGCTTCGTTCCAATAATTACTGAAGCTGACCTGCAAAATTTGCTCCGATTATTTGATAATGAGGAGCACTAAGGAGGGATTTCCTGGATACCTATTGTCGATAAGCACAATGATTGTATTTCCTATTGTGTTTAAACTCGAGAGGCACAACATGAAATCCCTAGTAAATATCTTAGCACATCTCTCTTTCGGAATTGTTCTTGTAAACAGCTCAAGGACTTCTATATGGACAGTGAATACAGATTAAAATGGGAGAAAACTCTTGAGAGCTATGAGATTTTTCATGTGAATGAGAAAGCACGATATGAAACTGGAAGGTTTGTGATAAGATTCCATCTTATTCGCCCAAGGGAGTATGTCTTAGCTTGGAGAATATGGAGAGGAGGAGATGGTTCATACTACTATTTTGCAAAGCATTTCCAGCATCCAAATGCTCTTAGGTCCTCCACATATACCTGGGTAGAACATTATGTGTCTAGTTGGAGGATTTGAAGAGATGCTAATGACTTAGTGATGCAACATGGATGAAGGAGGGAGTGAGCACGTCGGCCGCCAGGGAAGAAGAGAACCGATCAGGGGTCACGCTTCCACAAAGGAGAGCCAGCTGAAGATGTGTGTGAGGATTTAGATGGAAGGAAAAGGGTTTGATTCAAAAGAATTGAGCATGTCTTTAGTGGTGGATGCAGAGAAGTTTTGGTGTCTTACCTCCCTGATTCCAATTATTTTTCTACTTTGCTCTTTGCTCTTCTGATATTGTACATCACCCCCTTTTCCCTTCAAACATCGCATTTTCACTTGAATTGTTCCATCCAACCCTAATCTGTGGAAGGTGCCCCTCGGCCTATCGACTGAGATTTCCCAAGCCTTCGTCTTTGTATATGTGAGATAATCATTGTCAGAAGGAGAAAATGGAGGCATTTGACAATTCAGAGTAGAAAATCATTAAATGGCAAACTATCAAAAGAGGAAAGGCATGGGAGGTAGCAACTGCTGTAGCTGTGTTCCCTCATGATATTCTGGAGGCAGCTCTATACTTTGTTCAGCTAACAAAGCCATGTAAGATTGTTCTCCTGCCTCCTCACAGAACAATTTTACCACATAAAGAGAGTCTATGAAGCATCCTTGCACCCGAACAATGCTTGAACTTTGAAAGTTTCTTTCATTTTATATTTGCACATATGAAGTGTTCAAGTAAACATGTTCTATGCTAAAGAAGTCGTCCTCATCTTATGAATACGAAACATAGAGTATCTTGTTCCAGCACATTTGACTCTTGGTCATGAGCAAGGAAAGCTTGTAATTGCTATATGTGTTGCACCAGCTATCGCATTGCAGGAATGGGTAGTTTAGGAGAACCAACATGCTTTGTGAAGGATTGGAAGAGGATTGAAGAGTCATATGCTGTGACATTATCTGTAGGTTGAGTATCTTTGGTTCCAAGGATGTCAAGGGTGGAATCAAATCATAGAGTCAAGGAGTTAAAGTCTCAGCATATGTATCATATGGGGGAGTTTTGCGCATTAAGTAATTACCTAATGGCATGGAATGAGGCTCTAAAATGAAGGAGATTCTTGAGAAAGTATGTATCTTATCATTTGAAGAGTCCTTTTGTTTGTTTGCATTGCGTTTCCAGCTTGCTGGTGCATCAAAATGCATGCCCCCTAGTAGCTCTTTTGATATGAATAGTGCCATAGCTATTCAGAATCCATTACAAGGACCAATTGTGGATTTTTAAAGGAGAACAACCTATGGGGTTTACCCGATTCACTTCAGCGGTTGTAGCTATGGCTGACAAAGATACACTCAAAATTTGGTGTTTGAAACCAAGACCAATTCAGTATTACGAGCGAGAATGAAAAAGTAATGGGGCACATTTCCAAGAGAATCAGTTTGTCTGATGACTCTGAGGTGGGGTTAATAGAGCACATATTGATGTATGCAGCAGAACTACTGAAGATCATGGGGACTTCGAGGAGGGAGAACTCTAAACAACTTGACCTATGGAAGGATATGGGTGGAGAGATTTTTGAATGGGAATGAGGACTGGAGTGTGTGGCCTATCAGGACATGGAAAGAATCTTTTGTTGAGTCATGCAATTGCACTCGATCCAGACAATGAAGGATTTTGGGAAAGGGTGTACCGCCATCAACATGAGCACAATTAGTGGAGGAATTAATTGAACACATTGAACTCTATGCTTCAACTCCCATACAGGACTATATAGACAAGAACACATGAGGTCAGTGGAACCAGGTTGTACACAGGTTAACTTTGAATGCTAGGAAATGTTCTTGGAAATGGATTAGGAACGCTTTCTAGAATGCAAGCACAAATACTCATGTCACTGTAAAGGCTGCATACAGAAGAGACAGAGCACACGATGATGACAAAGCCAAGTGCTCAATCTTGCTGCTAAAGGTCAAATGCATGTGTTAACAAGTCACGAAGCTTTGAAGTGTCAAATATACAGAAATTTGAAGGCGCACTAGAAAAGGCTTTTGTCACTGGTTTGGAAACTACCAATGGGAGAAAAGGATTAGAGAATGGTAAGCATATGGGCATATGATTCAAAGAGTGTCGTTGACGATCCAAAAGGTAGGATTTCACTTCTTAATATTTGTGTAGAAATCTGAGAGTTCTATGAACACTAAAATCTAGCTTTCTCTTTGTGGTAATTCAGTGTAATGTGGACATGTTTAAGAACTTATCTAAAGGGTAGCTATGAGCTGCAACACGTGATACATCATTGCTATGTCGTTATTTTTAATGGGGAACCATATAAAACAACAAACTTAGGCTTTTTTTTTTTGAGGCTGTCGTCTCTCTCTCTCTCTCTCTCTCTCTCTCTCTCTCTCTCTCTCTCTCTATCTATGTATATATATATATATATATATATATATATATATATATATATATATATATATATATATATATATATATATATATATATATATATATATATATATATATATATATATATATATATATAGAATATATATGAGAGAGAGAGAGAGAGATGGTCTATTTCATGTGGGCTTGGATCAGTTATCTAAATGGAAAAAGTATTTGTGAAGTGTAGATGGCTTGTGGTAACGGGTATTCTTCTTTAGTGTTGCATCTGAAACTAAGAAAGAGCTCATACACAGACTCCAGTGATGATGTAGAAACTGAATATAACATCAAGGTTTCAGGTACAACCGACCCATCCAAAACTTAGTAGATCCTCTTTGAACTGACATGATTGAAGAGAAGATCATTCATGTCACGTAGTGGCTCAGTGTATGTCAAACACTCTCACTATCGAACCAGGCAAAAGACTTCCAGGTTTTCTTGCTTTTACTATTGAGCTCGCCTAAATGCTCCCTGACTACAGTAGTGTTTGGAACAATTTCCAAGCAAGACGAGCTATTCTCCAAGTCTTACTTAGATGGCATACCCTAGATAAACCTCATTTACGCTGTGCACAGTTCAGCTATCGAGGCATCATGTGTGCCATCAAAGAGTTTTCCTTGTGATTGGAGGCGTTATGAGTTATCCCTTCAAGTTTTTTTTAGTCCACGCTTAAATTTATGGTTCTAATGGAGAATGCACAAGAAGTGATTAACGACATTTGAACCGTCGATCACCTCAGGCATGGCCCATGGGTAGGCAAGCACAAAACACAAACCATATGTGCACTTCCTTATGATAACGTCGATTTCTTCTGTGGACAGCCCTGCTTGTATCATTGGTTAGGCACTCACCCATCATCTTCTTTCCACGAACCTCTCGACAGCGTGTGTGTACATGTGTAGGTGCATGTATAGTGTGTACATGTGTAGGTGTGTGTGTGTGCATGCGCGTGTATGTGTGTGCGTTCGCTTTCACACACGTGACTTGAGAGAGAGAGATGAAGTAGATAGGCACAGATAGAGACATAACTATGGCGGCAATGCTCTACATAGAGAGAGATAAGAGCAATGAATACGCGTAGATAGAACATATAAGTGCACATTCTTTGATAAATAAGAAAGGATTGACATATACACAATTATGAAATGCCTATTGGCATTAACGATGGTCGACAAGTTAGGTGACATGCATGGCTATTGAAAAATGCCCTGACAAAAGGATCACTGTAAAAAAAAGGAAGTTATCTTACTATACTATATTTCTAACAGTAGTAATAAACGTAGTTACGATTCCCCCTTTGTTTAAGCATAAGAAAGCACTAGTTGTACATAGTTGCTTTCCACATTGGGCAAGCCTCATTTGGCATTTAAATTGGAATATTTAGTCTCCCATATTAAGCTACCTAATTGGACTTGTATTACCACATTGGGTTTAATTTACAGTTAAGGATTCGGTCTACCACATTCGGTGAGTATGAACTTCATTGGGTTTTGTGCGGAAGCATATATGACATTGGATTTGTTATGCTCTAGTGGCTTGTATACATGTGTGATTTCGTTTTCACCACATTAGGATTCACCATTCTACATTAATAGCAGGTGTTTGTTGTTTTTTTGCATGTTGAGGAAACCATATAAAGCTGGCTTGCTATGCTAGTTGTACATTGTTTGAACAAGAACCTCGATGATAAACTCGTTGGTCATTGATTTTCTTGGATGTTCTTTGGCACATGGAAAATAGAATTGGGAAGGTCTTAACATAGGCTTGATTATGGCCTAGGTAGTGTTTAATCCCTTACAATTTTGAGATTGAACTAGATTTGAAAAAGGAGGCATTATACAAAACTGAAGGTGTGCAAGTTCGAAATTAAATTATGAAGAATTATTACAAAATTACAAGCGCTTGAAGAGATGTTACATTCAGAATCAGCCGTCTGGGAGAAGAGCATTAGTCTGGCAGTTTTGTCCCCAATTCCTGACCATGAGCTGCCATCCTGTACATGATCCTTTCTCAGACACTGAGTGAATATCGACAGCGCCACCAACATTGGTGATGAGCACAAGGTTAAAGTAACAGTGTCCATTAATTGTGAAATGTATGCCACCCATCTTCATACAAGGCACTCACCGATATTGGAGAGGGACTCTTCCTACTTTGTAGATGCCGATCTTTTCAAAGGCAGGCTGCGCCATGTCAAAATGCTGAAGTGCGGAGTTGCACCAGCCACCTGCATTATTTGGAAGCGCATAATTTGGAGGGCAGAAGTTGGTGGCGGTGATAATGACGGATGCATCAGCTATACACCATCTGAGGTCAGACGAGGAATCACATAGAAGCTCGAAGCATGCACCGGAGGTGAGTCCACCCTTGAATAGCGCAATGCTGAGGGCCGCTGTACTTGTGCTATATCCAGAGGAATAAAGGTTTCCATAACCGCAAGCACCAACCATCGTTCCTGAAGCATCACTAACGCCATAGAATGTAGCGTGTGCTCTGTTCCAGCCACTAACATGTGAGCTTCCATTGCCGTATTTAGAGGCCGACGCCGTGTGTGCGCTCACATGATGAGAGAGAGAGAGAGAGAGAGAGAGAGAGAGAGAGAGAGAGAGAGAGAGAGAGAGAGAGAGAGAGAGAAATGCGAACTTGCGCACACATGCGCGGAAATCGCCGTTTCCATACTTAATTATCGAGTCGATCCAACTCCCGAGTCAATTTTTGTAGATTCAGACATGTGATGAACCTGACATGTCATCTTTGACAGGTCAGTCAGTGACATGTCGTTAATTCCACGGTGTTTGTCCTGCCACTGCAAGCTGTTCTACAAAACAGATCCTTAAGTTCGACTTTTAGTGGGAAATAATAAAATCCATGTCAAATTAAAAAAAATGATCACTGGGCTTCGAGTGTGTGCATCGTTCTTTCGAGTGTGATCACTGAACTTCAGCATGGATTAGATAGATATGCAGAAGCCCTAATTAGAAAGTAATTAATATTGTGCATGTTCGTCCAACTCAGAGAACTTGATGCAGAAAATCAAGAAAGTCCATGTTCATATTTTTTTTCCATGAAGCATATTGCTCATAACGTTGCACTCTTGTACATGAAGGAAGCAACGAGGGTCAGAGATCAAATAATCAGAAACCGATTAGAGACTACAATGGATAACCATCTTGTTAAAGTGGTCAACAACGGCATCGCAAGAGGATGGCTTAAGAGAGGACACGCCACACTCAAGAAGTATCTTGAAGAACCCAATGATGAGTTGCAATACAATGGACTATAATTTTCGAGATAATGTGATACCATATTACAGATATGAATCAATGATGAAAAAAAGAGAGAGGCTTTTTCTATTAGGGATTTTAAAACAAATTCAATATAATAAGGATTTTGTGTTTCTGAGTTCTTATCATTTGTACTTAATTAAAACTCTAAACATTTCTCAGATATGACTATAGATTGCTGTTCAAAAGGTGTTTGGAAAGTATTCAGCCTTCGAGTTGACTTGTATTTTAACGTCAATTTCTAAAGTGAAAATGATAGGGAAGCTCTTAGTTTCCTTCTCATGTCAACCACTCAACTTTTTTATGTGGAAACATTATTTGTACTTTTAGAATATGGTAAAAAGATAATCATTAGCAAATTTGACGAAATTACAGATGAATCCATTGCAAGAAAAGGATCTTCATTTTAGGGTATCCTTATCTATATATATATTTTAGAAATAAAAGGAAGCTCGAAAAGTTTTAAACAAGTAGAGAAACCAACAATGAATAGAGGTGATTGAAGAATGAAGACTCTAATCATCAAGGCATTTCTTGTTCGGTCCCATCAATATTGCTCCGTTTGTAATAGCAATGAGCACTCTCTCGCAGCTTGAACTTATAATACTGAAGCTCAATATATTAGGAGAAGACGGAATGTTGTTATGCAAGAAACTAATGAACCAATTTCTAGTTTCATTCAACCTTATCAAGGCTCATAGCCTTACATCAAATGTCCCAACCGAGAGTACAGTTCTAATATCAAAACCATTGAAATTTTGGATACAATCCTTGGAATTGTAATAGTAATAATAATACGAATCCCATAGGGATCCATTGTCATTTCTATGGTAAATATGATCACATCCATTAGAAGTATAAGGATGCCCAAGAGTACGATCAAAAGGAGAAAGAAAAAAACAAGGCATATGAACAATATGGTGGTCATGACATAAAAGGGTCTGTAGACTACTATAGTCTACACTAGAACTTGACCCGTTTTACAACCTACAATGGCCAAATTTTGAGCCAACTTTTAAAGAACCACAATGAGTTCTTCTCAAAGAAGCTACTTGGGTTCAGGAAACCCCACTAGCATGCATGGGAGAAAAATGCATCTATGAGATTTTTTGTGCAAATGGCTGATCTCTCTCGAGTCCATCAGGTTTGTTTAATCAAAGACATACACATTTCCTTACAACGAGAGACATTCCTAGATACCTTTGTTGTACTAGACTTAGAGCTTGAGTCTTATATGGATTAAAACTTACTATTTACAAGGCCCTAGCTAAAGCACACTAAGGTGTTGCAAGATTGGTCTTTGCATGATTTGACCTTCAGATATAAACATTTAAGATATACTATCCTTCATGATGATTTGGAAGCTTATGATCTTCATATGATATTGGAATTAATATAAATTTTCAACATATTAGAAGCTCTAAGGTATGATGAAGAATCTACATTCTTGATAATAAACAAGATCTATGGACAATATGAATCATGGATTTTTAGCATTACCCACTTAGGATATCGTAAATTGTGTTTCATTTAATGTAGAGAATTTGGATTCCATTTGGATCCAACCAAATGAGGCTTTGCAATATCCTCTAGGCAAATACTGGTTCATATTATATCTAACAATGATATTCAAATAATGAATATTATATGAATCAATAATTTGGATTCTGTTTGGACCCAACCAAATCAATCTTTGTAGTATCCTCTGGGAAACTGTTGGTTCATATTATATCTATGGATGGGAAAATAATGAATCAAGGAAGACTCACATAAAAATATTTCAAGGATAGCAAAAAGTTTTGCATACAACATTAGTAGATAATAGGTGCATTTCACAACAAAAAACACATGATTCCATAGGCCGTGAGGTACCACATGGTTTTCCAATGGATGCTTTATGAGGGGAGTGTAGAGGGGGGCTTGCCCCCTTCTACAGGGTTCTGGGGGCCTACCTAACCATCATAGAGAGCCACCTTGAATGTTCTATAGGAACAATAATACCTACCTCCTCTAGTTTTGTTATTTCCAACTTTATTGCCTTTGTATATTTCAGATTGAGTCATTAAGGCCGAGTTCTTGGAGGTACAACTTTTCAGCCAAGGGTAATCAATTTCATCTGAGCTCTTATGGAATCCTTGTTAGATCCTTGTAGGACCATGTGAAGACAGTTCATGGGAAAAAAGTAGAGAAGTTATCTTCTGTAGTAAAGGGGGATAATGCCATAATGAGGAAGCCAAATGCACTACTTTAGGATTATCTTCATCTCATAGGTTTACTTCTTGAACAAGCATTTTAAGATTGGCCCCACTTAAAAAATTTTCTATGTTGTTTGTAGGACTAGAATTTAACTCATGCTTCATAATATGTTCCCTGGTCCATCCTTGAGGAAAATAAAAAAGGAGGAGGTCTTCTTTGTTCTTGGGATCAAAGTTAGCTTATTCTGATGCTTCCCCATATTTTTGGCCCTGCTCTATTTGTGTTCAAGTGAAAATTTTGAATTTCTAACTCATTTTGACTTTTGTGGGCTTCTTCTGCAAATTCTTCATCTATATCATTGATTTCTGCAATGGAACACTCTGCACTCCCCATCATCCAATTTAATAGTGCATCATCTTCTTGAGGTAAAGAAGGCATTATCTCAGTGTCAAGTGTATAAACATAGCCTTACCAATGTTGGAGCCTTCCTCCAAATGTATCTATAGTTGATTGTTAGTCTTTGTGGAGATCCAAAACCTGTTCTTTCCCCAATCTTGTAATGCTTTTGCTTGCCTCAACCAAGGGCTTCCCAAGAGTGGAGGGTAAGAGGTCTCCTGTCATAGGACAATAACAACAAAGTCTTAGAGAAACTCACAACCGTGAACTATCACAAGTACCTTTTCAATGATGCTTAGTGGTGTAAGCCGATGTTGATGTACTAATGTGTAAACGAAGGGTGCACCTTTGTGGGGTTCAATTTTAGTTTCTTCATTGTAAAATCGGGCATCAAGTTGATGATAAAGCCTCCATCTATATTAACATAAGTCAGTACTTCATCTTTTATGAAAACAAATAGCCTTAAAATTTGATAGTATGCCAAGGGTGCAAGAGGAAAGTCCACCATGAAACCACGTATTGTCAAGCGAGCACTAGATTGTGCTCTCTGACTACATTAGACAAGATTTTGGAAATATGCCTTTGACTACAAGAATACCCATGTACGGAAAATAGTACAAGAGTATGTAGTTGGTACAAGAACTCCCACAAATCGGGACTGATCGGTATAGATAACTCAATTAGAGATAATACAGGAGATCCCACAACCCAAGATCATAAGTATGGAGCACGATCCCTAGATTATAAGAACTCCCTGCATGGAAATGAGCTAACTAGAAGAAATAACTTGAAAGGATCTCATACTACGAAATTGCAATAGGACAAGAGAGTATGTCCAAGATACAAGACTAGATAAGACTAGAGAAAGAGACAAGACTAGAACTCGAACTAGAATTTGAAAGTACTCACTTGGTGATCAAGACTGCTTGAGATCCCAAGAATGGCATTGGAAAGACTCAATATGTATCTAACGAAGGCCTGCTTATGTAAGATTTCAAGGGCGGTTGAACTATCCGTGTATCTGAACTATCCGTGAGCTTTCTTTAAAAACTTCCTCCCTTCAACAACTATATTAAGTATAAACTATTGTCAAATAAAGCAAGCTTGATAATGGGCTAAAATTCACCATATTTCTAAGTATGTCAAGCGAATAACATTCATATTTCTAAGTATGTGAAGAGGATCTTTAGAAAGGAGGGCAAATAGTACTATTATCAACTATAAATGAAAATCGTGCTAACAATGAAGATTGATTTTTTTGATGGTCATGAAAGGAAATGACAAGACTTCCCCACAATAAGATTGAGAAGAATCATTAGGGCGAAAAACGGCCAAAAAAGGGCCGTGTAAGGATTTCAATTAGTTGTGCTTAATCTAGATTAAAATTGTCAAATCATTTTTAAAAATTCCGTGTAAGCACATTTAAAACGTTTCTTATGCAAATTTTAAAGAAACTCGTGTGATAATCATGAAAAGTATGTGTGATATCTTACACCTTGAAGTTGTTTGTGCTCATTGGGCGCTCATGAAAAATTGAATTTTCCTGTTGTTCACAGACCTATATAATGTGTGCTTATGACATTTTGCACTTTTTCACTCTACTTTCCATTGCAAGCTTGTTTCTCTCTTTCATGTCATTTTAGACAACTTTCGCATCACTCTTCATAGCAGACCATGGAGAACCTCAACTCAAACACTATCAGTGAGCTTTCAACCAACCAAAATCATTGTGATAAGTTCCATATCAACATGAAAATATAGGGAATATACTACAGGATGTCTCAATGGGGGGGGGGGGGGTGGAAAAGCAAGGAGATTCTTCAGCAACCATGATGACAACAATTAAATGCCATGTGGAATTGCTAGAAAACATTTTGTGAGTTCATGACTAATGTAAAAAGCAAATGAGAAATATCAAAAAAGAGAATGTAGGTGTGGGTCAAACTAGATAATTTTTAAAAGATCATGAGGCAGCAGGTAACATCAAATAGCTATGTGATAGATTTCAAAAAGGTGACCACAGAGCTTATAGAAACCATCATACATGCATGAAGTGACAAAGACATAACAAACTACTTGGTGAGTTTCAAAGATAATTTACTCAATTTATTTTTCTTTAATTGAAATAAACATTTGATGAAACTCTTCTGTTATTCCAGCTTATTCTTCTTGTGCATGGTGCATTCTTTGCAGAAACGGAAACACTTGCCAAATGGAACACCCAAGGCATGGAAAAATCTCATTATCAAGCAAGGACAAGCTTCTTTAGGTGCACAAGGAAAGGAGGAGGAGTAACAAAAAGTAATGCCTCGAAAGAGCTTTTTGATTGGTTCTTTAGAAGATAATTACAAAGGAGCTCATGCCAAATATTTTCATCAAAAGAATGGGACTATCACCAAACAAAAACATCATGGATCAATGTCACAAAATGAAAAATATTACATTCCAAGGGATGCCTTAATATTTGCAACGTCTTTTATTTCTTTGAGAAATAAAGATTTCTACGTATGTACATTTCACGATGTAATAAGCTTTGAAAAGAAATATGTCTATGTATGTACATATTTTTTGAGTCTTCTGAATGAGCTTGAATTTGGAAAATCTGCCTTCAAAGAGATTTTTTATTGATTCTTGAGAAGAAAATTACAAAAGAGCTCATGAAAAGCATTATCATCAAATAAATACGACTTTCACTAGAGAAAAATAGATCATGGATCAATCAAGATTAATATTATGACATGGATCAATTACACCAAAAAAAAATTGCATCCTTCATATTTCCAATGTCTTATATCCATTTGGGCATTAAATATGTGTATCTATGTACATTTCATGAGTAATAAGCTTTGAAAAGAAATATATTTAATCCTTCGTGAGTCTTTTGAATGAGCTTGGATCTGGCAAACCTCCTCTATGTCTGAGGTACTCTTTTCTCCTGTAGCCAACAATACTTTTAACATATGACACCCCTACAACCATTCCATAGCTTGAGTAACAAAGGAAGTAGCCTGCCCTTGAAGCATTACCTCTTGGGGCATATCCAAAAAGTCTAAATGCAGTTGTTCTTTGAAGTAACAAAACTCTATATGTATTAAAGGGTATTGAAGTAAAACACTTGTATCTTGAAAGAGTCCTGAATGAGAATAGTGCAAAACCTGGCTCTTCACTATAGTGCAACGACTAGATGATGTGGCCCACTCAAACGATGCCACATGGCATTGTACGTTGGGATTTGTAACGACTACATGACATGGAACAATCATAAGCTGCCACGTATCATCAACGATCAACTCATTCCAGAGACCTATTTAAGCTCCTCTATTCACTTTTTTTCATTTTTTTATGAACTCCTTGCTAGCACCGAGTTGCCATTGCCTTCACGTTTTTTACATGCATTTCAAAACTTTCCATAGACCACATTTTGTTTGAGGTATGATGGATCACAAAAGCTTGTACACGATTGATCCAAGCGAATAGGGGCATCATGAAGATTCAGATGCCCCTAATTGCTTGGATGGGTCGCATTCATTCATATAGCTAGGAATATGATACTTGTTTGGACATGACCAATCCAAGCGATTAGGCCCATCAAAGAAGCTTGAATGGCCCTAATCTCTTGAATTGGTCATGTCCAAAGGAGGTCATCTTGAACCTTAGATTGCATGTGAACTTTTATATCTTGTTATTCGTTAAGAATTTGGAGAAAATTATGCTACCATCGCATCCAGAACGTGCCAAAACCCTAAGATTGACTCTCTATTTGCATGATTCTGATACCTTGAGATCTTGATAAGCCTTTTCGTACTGATTTCCAAACACGACCGATGCAAGCGATTAGGCCCATTCAACATTTCCACATGAGCCTAATCGCGTGCATTGGCCGTGTCCTAGATTCATGTATAAATAAGCTCATCCAGACCTCTCGCTATCAGAATCATGTAAATAGACAGTCAATCTTAGTGTCTTGCCACATTTCGAATGCAATGGTGGTATTAGTTTCTTGAAATTCTGAGCAAATAGTAAGATAGAGAAGTTCACATGGAATATGAGGTTGAAGATCACAACATGGAAAGTTCAAACTGTAAGCCTTACCATACATTTTGTTGTGTTCTATTATAAAGCCTTGCCATCCATTTTGAATTTAAGTTTACCTTTCAATGTTGCTAAGCTTCTCAATGCATATTGATCAAAACTTTCTAGTAATTCCTAAATTGAATGAAGAAAAAAGGCTTGCATACATTCAAATACATGTGCCATTACATAAAGACAACACCGCATGTGACTGGAGAGTGATTGCAAATACATTTAGGTTCTTGGAAAGAAGGTTTTACAATCTTGAGTTAAACTTGTCAGACTATCCACATGCATGGGTCATCTTGATCAGGGAGAGAGCAATAAATACCATTATGAAACATGCAATATGCCAGTATGATCCAAACTCCCCTCCACCACCAGATAAAAAGAATTCTAAAGAAAATAAGAAAGGGTTTCCTATTCACTCCCAATTGAAGCATGGGCCAAAGAATAAGAGTAGAGGTGAGGGCTCCAAAAAGGGCCACAAGCAGCACAAAGGTGAGGCCTCCAAAAAGGACAGAAAAGAAGGGTGAAACATTATCTTCTTTGAATGTAAGATTGTAATCTAATGTGTAACCAACATATGTTGGAAGATTTATTTTTGTATGAATTGTATGTAATTATGCTAGTCTAGAAGATGGTCATTGTAACTATATTTATATGCCTTGAGTAATGTAACGTTGAATTGATCCTCTTGAGAACTAAGAAAAAGTGACTTCATTGCTTGGTTCAAGAAAAATTGAATCCTATCATCAAAATGTATATTCTGTGTGTTTTTTGCTTTATTCTTGTTGAAAAGTCAAATGTGAAGAGGATAGAGAAATTTTTATGACACAACCAATACAAGTGATAGGGGCAATCGGAGAATTTTGGATGGCCCGTATTGCTTGCATCGATTGTGTCATCCAAGATTTTCCATTGTCATAGCATCCAAGCTTTTCCATTGTCTAATGTGCACCTTGGATAGACTCAAATACTTAAATTGAAACTACTTATTGAAAAGTAAAAGTATTGTTCATCTAGAATGTACTCATATGCAGTTCCTATATAGTCATTGCCCCATTGAAACCTCATCAGAATGTTGAAATTAAACAAAAGAAATGCCAATAAGAATATAGTCCATAAAAAGCTATAATTGAAGTGATGTAATGAGTCACATGCTTAGTTACCATCCTGCAAAGGAAAATCAATGGAAGCATGGAAAAGAGTTCTAAAATGGAAGATATATTATGTAAGAACTTCTTGGTTTATATTCTTGAGTCACCAAGAATTTTCTCATGCAAGTTCATTTATAATCAATGCACAATAGAAACTCATAAAAATCTTGAAATTAAACAAAAAAATGCCAATATGAATATAGTCCATAAAAAGACATAATTGAAGTGATGTAATTAGTCACATTCACATCATCTTGCAAAGAAAAATCAATGGAAGTTTGAAAAAAAGCTTCTTAAAGAAGGAGACTTGTTACAATCTAAAGGGTTGGAACTAAAACACCCTGGGTGGCAAGCAAGTTATGCAAGATAATGTTTTCTCTGATCTAATGTTAACTATTGCATCATCAATTGAGAATAGAATCTCAAATGTGATGATGCCTCACCAAGGTATTGTATGAGTTCCCTTACATTTGTGAGTTTCCAATTTGCTGTGAAAATTATTTTCCTAGATTGAAAATCTGGATGAATCAGTACTTGTAACTCAAATTCTCGATAGCTCTCCTCTGAGTCTAAGCCTATCCAGACTCCAATCTTTCCTTTCCACCTTCTCTTGAATGGAGCATCCCAATGTAATAAAGAGATGCAAGGAGCAGGTAGATGTACAAGATTTCCATAAGAGCTCCTCCTTGATGGCACCTGATAATCTACAAAATGGACAAATAACTCTATGCTATTGAAAAATTGAACAGATTTGTCTGCATACATACGTTTTGCATATTCACTCTAAATGTTCCTGTTAAATATTCAAAAGGTTGCCACTCCATAATATTGGAAGGAAAAATATCTACGATACAAAAACATTTATGTTGTTATACAGAAACAATTGAAATGATAGAAAAGCACTGTAAAACTTCAGTTACAGTACAAAGGCAATTGGAGATGATTCTCTAGAACAAGATCCTTAGCATTGTACACATGTACTCTTGCAAACCAACAACATCTCTTCAATTTGAAACTAAGTATACGTCCCCTCCAATGGTTTCTTATGTCGTTACTTTTAGCCCGCTTGACTTTATGGGCACCTCTACAGCTAGGAAGCATAGTTACTCATTCATTTAACTTCATAGAAAGAGGTTTCAACAAAGAATCCTCTTTTCTGCTGTAATCCTCACATGCGGTTACATGATTGGAAGGACGACAAGAAGAAGAAGCCATTAGAATCGAGAAGGAGAAGAATACTCAAAGATAGAAACTGACATTCACAAACTTTGCCAGTATTTATAGATAAAAAGGCTTTGTACATGTGGAAACTTTTGATTTGATGTAAACCCTGTCGCCGAATGACCATGGAATTTTGTGAAACCAAAAATATTTCGTATCTTCAAAAATCATTTCCTTCTTGCAACTTTAAAAATATGCATTGTGTGGTGTGAAAAAATATCTTTTTTTGAATCAAACCAAAAAATTGTACACTGAATACAAGAATCTTCATCACTTTCGCGGTGCTTTTAGAGCATATTGTCTTAAAAAAAGAATTTCTTCTTACGGTAAAGGAGATAACAATGTTATATTCTTCTACACGTGGAAAGACTCTATTTGTCAAATTCCTTAATCCGTCATTAGCAAACAACCCCTTTTTGGTGGTTTTTTGCCCTAATGTGAATCAGAACAAATTTTTGATCCCTCAAATAGGATGTGGTCACTCTCCATCATCCTCAATTTCAGTTCTTAATGTCAAACTTGGGTTATGGATTCCACTATGTTTTGTGTGGGAGGCCATCTTGTGATATTCATTTCAAAGTTAGCATTAATAGAATGGAATGTTTTATCTTAAGTTTTTCTATAGTTCATGAATACACATGGGGCTTCTCCTTGTAGCATAACAGCGAATGTCAATTGATATTCATGTCCATAACAAAACACAAAATTCATAGTATTTTAGCATTAAAATAACGAAAACATTATTCTAAATATTCATTGCCAAGAACATCAAAACAGATGCAAAGATAGATCTTCATAAATAATTAAACATAGAAATTTGCCCAGCTTCAAACAACATAGTGGATAATGACATTTGTGCACAATAAATATATTGGATGCATGTTTTCTAAACCTCCCACCTAATGGGCATGTTACATAGTATACAAGTGAATGTTTAAGATCATGAATCAAGTAACTCCCATCAAGTGACATTTGTGTCAAAAGACATCTCATGGTAGAGCTTTAGTCAAAGCATCTACAACATTATCTTGAGTATGAAACTTGTGAAGCATAATGAACTTAGTGGCTAAGAAATCTCTAATGAAGTGATACCTCACCTCATTGTGCTTGGTCTTTGAATGATAGACCAGATTCTTAGCCAAAGAAGCACTCTAACTATCACTAAGCAAATGAGGTACATGCTGAGGTAGATCCATATCACAAGCAAGATGAGAAATCCACAATGCCTCCTTACATGCCTCACTTGCTACAACATATTCTCCTTTTGTGTTGGAAACAACTTTACATTCTTGAAGATGAGATCTCCAAGAGATAGCACCTCCAACAAAATGAAAAATGTACCTTGAGGTAGACTTACGATTGTCTACACAACCACCATAGCCAGAATCTATGTAACCAATAATGCATGTTTTCCCTCTTCCTAAGCATAGACACTTATCCCTAGTGCCACTAAGATATCTCAAAATCATCTTGATCGCTTCCTAGTGTTTCTAACCATGATTAGACATATATCTGCTCACAACTCCCACTACAAATGCAATGTCTAGTCTATAGAGACCATAGCAAACATGAGACTACTCATCGTAGGTTGATAAGGAATTTTGGTCATGAATTCCTTTTCCTCATCAAATTTGGGGCAATCATCGTTGCTCAATTTCACATATATAGATGAAGGTGTACTCAAGGCCTTTCCACCCTGTAAATTAAACCTTTGAAGTCCTTTGGATATGTACTCACTTTGAGATAAGTATATGTGTCTTTTACTCCTACTATGAGTAATGCATATGCCAAGAATACATTTGGCATCCCCCAAATCCTTCATATCAAATGTTTTACTCAACTTCTTCTTGAGAATTGACAAGTCATAGGAGGCCTTCCAAGCAATCAACATATCAGTGCCATAAAGTTTCAAGCATATCAAGCTCCCATTTGAGCATCTGCTTGTGTATAGGCAATGATCCTCATTTCTTCAAGAATAGCCTTCAGACTTCATCAAAGCATCAAAATTTTGGTACCATTGTCTAGGGGACTCTTTAAGTCCATATAAGCTCTTCTTGATCTTACAAACTATACTTTCTTTGCTCGGAACTACATAACCCTCTGGTTGTTCCATATAGATCTCATTTGAAAGATCAACATGCAAGAAAGGAGTTCTCACATCCATTTGGACTAGCTCTAAGTGCTCCATTGCAAAGAATCCAAGCAGCATGCGTAGGATAGTCATCTTCACCATTGGATAGAATATTTCCCCGAAATTAACACTGTTTTGTTGCTTAAAATGTTTCTCAACAAGTCATGCTTTATACTTTGGAGAAGCACTATCTTATCTGAATCTCAACTTATATACCCATTTACATGGTAAAGCTTTCATGCCCTTTGGCACAAGTACTAAATCCTAGGTACCATTCTTGTGAATAGAATCCAATTCACTCTTCATGGCACACTCCCACTTGACATGATCTGTTGTCTGCATAGCCTACTTTGTAACAAGTAGGCTCACCAACATCTATTAACATAAGAGAATCCAAACCTAGAACATATCTATCAAGTGGATGTGAGATAGGTGTAGAGCATCTCAATGGTTCCTGAATAGGAACATTTGAAGACTCATCTGATTGGACATTCTCTTGAACATCCCTATGTGTGGCATTTCAATGCTTGCTAACTCGAGGACGAGTATCCTCAAGAACCACTCTTCTCGCTTCAATTAGAATTATTTTGATGGGGATGCACCACACTATGCTCTAATTCTTGAGAGATCCACAATGATATCCTCCATAATGAGCTCCTAGGGCCGCACATGGTACTCCACACAGAGGCTACAGAATATGCAGAAAAAACACAGTACATAGGGAGCACGAACATAGACTTCCTAGGTGCTACAAATGTGGTCGAGCCTAGAGTCTCTAACTAACAAGGCCACTATATGTTTTATTAAATAACATATACAAAGAAGTGTTTGATGGCAATTTTGCCTTTCACATGGATACCAAAAATAACAATCTCCTAATAAAGGCCAATATGTCCAAAGTAATTATCAAAGAAAAATTAAGAATGATAAGGAATACCTGAGTTTAAGTATACAAACTATACCTCCCACATGGACTTATGGTCCAACTCGTTTCTAAGATTCTTAGGTATGGACATATGCTTCACACCCAAAGGCTTGAAGCTGATCATAATATGGTGGCTTCCGTGTCCATATCTCTTGTGCCACTTTTAGACCTTTGGCAGTAATAGGTGAAAGGCTAATCACATGAACGGAAATCAATACTACTTTTGTCCATAAGCCTTTTGAAAGCTTTGCATGATGCATCATAGAAACTACTCTATCCTCAATAGTTCTATTCATCCTTTCAGCTACATAATCCTTTCTTAGGGTATAAGGAGTTGTAAACTCTCTACGAATTCCTCTAGAGTGACAAAAAAAGATGAATTCATGTGAGGTATACTCACCCCCATTATATGTACGTAAAGTCTTGAGCTAAGTATGTTTTTGAGTCTCAAGTAAAGCAAGCCATTATTGAAAGTAGGAAATATCTCATCCTTTGCTTTGATATGATATCCCTAGAAATTTCTAGTGGCATCATCTATCAAAGTGACAAAATAAAGAGAACCATCTAATGACCTTGTTGGCATAGGACCACAAACATTTGTATGAACAAGATTTAAAGGCTGAACTGAAGAGTCAATGTGCATCCAGTGCACATTTGTAGTTTTCTTTCCATATTGACAATGTTCACAAAATGAAAAATCAGAGAAAGGCAACACAGGTAAGTAGCCAGAACGAGAAATATTTTCTAGTGACCATGCCAAATACAAGCCATAGGATATTCAGTAATAGCCAACAAGTCTTATTTTTGTGATACAGAGAA
The DNA here is from genome assembly GCA_020310875.1 of Ceratopteris richardii. Classification (NCBI taxonomy): domain Eukaryota; kingdom Viridiplantae; phylum Streptophyta; class Polypodiopsida; order Polypodiales; family Pteridaceae; genus Ceratopteris; species Ceratopteris richardii. The sequence goes on from CM035422.1 coordinate 82,906,637, forward strand.
AGGATGAAGTGAGCCAACTTTGCTTCCTTTTGTAATAACCATATTGCCCTTTGATATGCAAAAGGACTGAGCATAGAAAAACACCATGTAACCAAGGTCATCAAGTGGACCAATTGACATCAAACTGGGTGATAACTGAGGTACATGGCATATATTATGCAGAGTAAATTTTGAACCATCAATGAACTACACAACCACATCTCCGATCACCACAACTTCACACTAGTAAGAGTCACCAAGTTTCACGGTACCAAGAGACTTTGCTGCAAAATTGGAGAACCATTCTCTATGTGATGTCACATTGAAAGAAGCACCAAAATCTACCAGCCACCTATGGGAAAGAGAATCAGTCATAAGAGCCTCAGTTGGCACAGTGCTAATGAGTGTCAACACATCAACATGATTAGAACTAACATTAATTTATTCAATCTTCAGAGTCGAAGTAGATGGTGGAGGTAGCTATTCAAAATGCCAATCAACATTCTATCCTCAACCTTTAGCATTCTTTAATGCATCACACTCTCCCTTCATGTGTCCTTTCTTATGAAAATAATGGCATTTGATATCCATCTTCCTTGATCTACTGATACTCTTATTCTGTCGACCATTTCTTTCTTTTTTCTTGCTCCTTCCACATTGCCGATTCTTTCCTTGGTAAGAATCACAAACATTATATGCATCTCCACTCTTTTTCTTTTTTACAAATCTCCTCACTCAGAAGTGTTGCACATATGCCATCATAAAGCACTTTACAACTGGGTGAATTATTGCTAGTATGTGTGCAAAATGTATCACATGATGATGACAAGGTGCATAGTAGCATTTAGATGACCATCAACACTATTTGTGTCCTTCATGCAAAGGTCATATAATTTTCTCATCAAATGCACTTTATTTGATGCTGTCTCTTTTCCATATGTATTGCATAACGTTTTCCAAAGATCCTCTCGACTTTCACATTCTAATACGATAAAGTAAAGATTATTTGATAGGTGAATTCAAATGGTAGACTTTGCCATTTCATCTAACTCATCCCAATCATCTTCATCCATCTTAGCAAGCTTCTTTGAGATTGGATTTACTGGCTTCCATTGTCTCCTCTAAATCAGCACATCCTTAATTTGATTCTTCCATAGAGCAAAGTTTGTGCCATGTTTTTGCATCTCAAAATGGTCTTTGCCCTACAAGTTATAGATCATCCTCGGAACATAAGCACTAGACCTTGATTCACCCAACATGCCTGAGACCTCTAATGCCATGATGGTAGAGAACTGAATAGAATGATAATGGAGCTAGAAGAGTCCAAGCATCATTAAGGCTCAAAGAAGGACGATCGTGATAGATTCTAGGAGAGAATTCAGTAGTCGTCCCAAAAAAAAATGAATAAATGAAGAGTAATGACCAACCAAAAGGATTATGTGAGAAAAAATGTGCTCACACCAATAACTGTATCAAGGAGTAAATCGACGACTGTATAGTTGGCAAAATAAAAGATCTATACTAATTTTGCTAGATTATCCCTTGCAATGAAAAGCATATGAAAAGTGTCAAAATCTCATAAAACTACAAGTATTAACATGTTTACCTGCATAGTGAATCACTAACTCCACTACATATAATCACTTACCCAAAAGAAGCAAACTAGTCTTATCAAGCACCTATGCACAACTATCATACATCTCCTAATGCGAGGCTGGCTAAGTCTTCCACCTCCATCACCAAAGAGACCCCCACATCTGGGTGTCACAGAGTTAAGAAAACCTCACCATGACCCTCATTATCTAACATAAAAGGCTTTATGCAGAAACACAATCGCTACATCAATGAGTACATGGACGTACATAAGCGATAGCCATAGAAGCATACATAACGTGTATGTGCTCAATATATGTAGTAAACTTCCATTGAAAAGCTGAATTCACTGCCCAAACACTACCCAAAAACACATACAAGTGTTTGTCAACTCTGTTCTTTAAGCTCCAAAAACCTACAGACTTGTAGTGGTTGCTCCCACCCAAAACTAAAACCTTTCAAGAAGCCTGTAGATTAAATAATGTGGCTAAAAATACAGCCCAAAAGGTCAAAATCCACTCTCAAAGAATTAAAAAAAACACTCTTCTTTGTGTTCTTGGAACTCTATGGAGAGAACTATGCACCAAAGTACTCCAAAATGGCTCCAAAAATCACTCAAAAATGCTTCAAAAATAGGCTTTGAAAGCAAAGAATGAAGCTTTGGGGACCCAAAACTTTTTGATGATAATGTCAACCTTATTCTTTCCCCTTCTTCAAGCACCACAAGAGGCTAGCTTAGTGGCAAGAGATTTCCATGGTTAAGCAAGCTCTAGCGGGAAGAGTATTAGGATGGGTGACCTCCAACGAAGTACTAGAAACCTCTATCTTTCTTGATCATTGAGGTCCTTCTCCGGTGCAGCCAACGGTGCCTTCAATGAATCAAATGACAAGGTATGCCAAGATCTATGCCTTGGTCATTGCCTTGGAGAAAGCCTTGGGTGGGTGGGTGGGTGCTCACTTTCCTCGCACAAAAGGTATAAGCATTTAGCCCAAGAATGCTCTGATAGTAGTGAAGTATTTCAACGGTGATGTAGCAGAGTGTGGTCTTCTTCTTGAGAGCTCCATGATGATATGTTCACATTAGAAAACCGAGCTCCAGCCATTTGCACACAGTACTCCACATAGAGGTTGCAGAATATGTAGAAAAACACAATACATAGGGAGCACGAACAAAGATGTATTAGGTGTTACAAATGCATTCGACTTGCATTGTGTGGCTGACCAAAGCATTGAGATTAAACTATTGTCTTCAGTTTTTCTTATGGTTATATCTTCAACATCCTCCAAGAGTATGAAATTTTTCTTTTTCAAGCGTGTCTCAATAAGATTATGGGGGGTTTTGGTGGTGCCGATACATTTGTCCTTATAAGCATTGGTATGTCCTTGGGTAAAAGCATACGTATAGTCCCTGGTATATCCGTAGACATAGCGACAATCATACCATCATCTACATCAATGACCGTATGTACAAAATTGTTTTTAGGTAGAGTGTGTTGTCTCTTGCTACACCAACATTAGCATGCATTTGTGTAACAAAAGACAATACACTCTACCCAAAAAATTTGAGTACATGTGATGTGTACTCTAGTGGTCGTCAATTTAGGGTTTACATGACCAGCAACCAAAACATGATTTGATAAAGCAAAACACATTGTCCAACATAAAAGAGATGAGCAAAATGAACCATGACCCATGTACAAAAGCGATATCTCAAAACTGAACCATGTACAAAAAAGATATATATTCCATAAATGAATTATGTACAAAAGTATGGCGAACCACTGCCATATATGAGCCAAATACAAAATGTGGAAAACCACTACCATATAGAAACGAAATACAAAATTATGATGCAACACTTCCATATATGAGCCAAATATAAAATTGTGGTACACCACTACCATACACATGCCTAGAGGGATAAAAACATATATATCTATAGCCCAGCAACAAAGCACATTCATGAAATGTGACAAATAGGCATGATATCTATACACAACAACTAGAAACTAACAAAGCAAGTTTATACGCTCACCTCATCATAGATGCTCCCATGTAATGACCGCATGGCATCCCTCCAAGTCCTCCAACAGTGCAACCAATCCATGAGGATATCCATCAGCCTCCTTTGCTTGTGTCGGAGGATGACCCATTGCCAACTCCTGCAAGAAATATCCAAAATGTTAGATCAAGAAAATTCAATCATCAAAATGATACTTAGAAACTCGTGCGACATAGTAACATATGCAGCACTACCCAAATATGATGCTCCAATTGTATCTAGATGTGTGGCCATTGCATCTCGTTGTTGAGGATATCAGTTAGGAGTCAAGTTCACCATAACCCCACTATCAAAAATAGACCTATTTTCATCGATTCATGTGATCCAAAAGTATCATCCATGAGACGATCGTGCACCGTATTTAGAATACTCCCAATTATACCCCTTTATGAGTTCCTTTTCTTGTTTAGAGATATCTTCATCCGTTTCCTTTACTTGTAAAATGGCTATATATAGCCATCTGTTCATTGGAAAGGGTGGAAGAGGTGAAGACTTTTTGAAAATAGTAAAAAGAAAGTGGAAGGATTCTTTAAAAACTCTGCTCTTTCCTTTATGTTTGTCTCGTTGCGCTCATACCTCCCCAACCACTTCAGCATAGGCTTAGAGTTAGCAATAAAAAACTTCATTGCCTTCTATCTGAAAGCTGCATTAGTTTTTTCTACCTCCCTTTCCCTTGAGCTTCATTGCCTATGAGATGAACATCTTCATCATCGCTCCATAAGTGAGGCATTTCTAGTTCTAACATGCATAGAAACTTTACTATGAATACAAGAGACTTTTGTATGATCCCACCCTCTGCCATGTTTCCTTTTGGACATGCTCTCTGACAAACAAACCCTTTTAAGGTCTTTGTGAGACACTTTAAGAAGAACATCCATCGACTATGAATAGTTCTTGCTATTGCAATCTCATCAACCACATGAACTAGTAGATGAAGCGAAATTGTAAGAATACTTGTGAATAACTATTTCTCAAACATATAGATAGCCTGTATAGCATTGCATATCCCACTCTCTATGCTATCTCTCTTTATTTGTTTAGAAGTGATCCACTATACCAAGGAACTGATTTTATAAATGATTGTTCATGCATCCTCCAAAAGGCAATCTTTTAGAGCTAGAGGGAGCACAAACTATGAAAATGTGTGCCAATCATGAGACTTTCAACCGTCCAAGATCCTCGTTTCATGTGAACATAGTCTTTAGACACCTCATGCACCCAATAGGTGTCCAAAGCTATGAAATCACCTTCTTTACTTATTTCTCTTCCATCTTGGGTAGCACTTAAGGAGCTCTTGGTAGCGACACTATTCCAATAGGCTTGGTAATTGCCTACAACTCTTGCATAGGACCTCACTCTTCCAAGACCTTCCTTTGTGCTTTGCTTTCCTTCTTTCTTATCAATGTCATCTAGAGCATCTCTCCCATATCCTTAAAAATATGCATCGATTCTACCAAATGATTGATCAAAAACTCACTTCAATAAGGAATATCGTGAAAGATTGACAGTTATTTCATGTCAACGAGTGGTGTTTTTGTATTCTACAGCTGCTTCTAATCGTTTGCTTTCATTTAGCATTGCATTTGTTGGCCAATTTGCTCTTCATGTAAAACATATACATCACACAGATATCTATGATGTGCTTCATGGATAGCTTTGTGAAGTGCTTTGGAGTAGCTTGCTTTGAGTCATGGTCCACATAGCAAATAAGAATGGTAACACAAAATCGATAAAACTAAACATTCACTATAACCGAATCAGTCATGCGTCATCCACTTAAATATGCCTTGCACTCGCACATCCCCTCTTCTTCATGGTTGGGACATGTCATGCATAGTAATTGCATTCCATAAAGTGCACAAGTCTTTCACAAGCATTGCGAGGTATACATCCATATTTTTTATCTTATATGCACATGCATAATGAGAGCTAATACTGAATGGACCTTTTTGTGTGGCCAACCTTGGTGGGATGTTATATTATCAAACACACTGGCCATGTGCTCCATGAGGAGGTGAGTTGTAGAGAAAGAGTTCCTTAATCTCGTTTCAAAAGCATCTTCATCTCTTTCTGTATTAGGGAGAGTAAAATATGATACAAACTATCTAGCTATTGTGGGAGTGTTACCTCTTGTAGCAATCTTCTTGGGAAGAAGCTAATGGAGAGCAACGGATAAATGGAATTTCTAAACCTCCTCTCCAATGGGAAGGTACTGTGAAACATAGAACCTGCGGTGTGGCCTCAAGACCGGTGAAAGCATGGCCTTGGGGGTTATGGGTTTTCATGCCTAGTAATGTCTCCAGGAATGAGCCACGTTCAGCCCTGAATGTTTATGCATACTTTCCGGAAAGATAGTGAAGTTTGGATAATGTTTCCCAAGGCTATTATGGGCTGCATTTGTTGCACATGGAGACCATTTGACATGCACCTTGGACTGTGAGATGGATTCTATCATAAAAACACTTGGGTTGAACATAGAATATATTTGCTAACCATATAAGAAAAGAACATATTTTAGAGAACATGTGATTCTCTTCTTGGAATCTTTGAGATATGCACATTGCTAGTATTCTGCACTCCAAATAATGCAAGGTACGAAAGGAGATGGAGCTAGGAAACTTCTATAATTTGTTGATGTTGGAGAAAGTCTATGACAAGCCTAAGTATTGTCTTGAGTCCCACAAAGTCATGAAGAAAGCTTTAAAATGAAGACTATGTAAAGTTCACTTCTGAACTACCTCTTGTAACTTTTGAAGAGTTTACTTAATGTAAAAGTGAAAGAATCTTAAGTGGTTGAGTCCACTTGATCAAGAATGGAAAGAGGAGCCACGAATTCGTGATTTGTGGTAGGTAGAGAATCAAATCAATCATTGATTGATTGGAGAGTGATTGCGGGAAGTTAGCCTCCCAAACTCAACTATAAATAGATGGTAGTTTTAGTTGTGGTTAGAGAGACCTATGTGAAGACCTCCAAGAGCTGAGCTTTATGCCATATCAAGGTGTGATTACAAGGCACACATATGTATCAGTAAGTCCATTGTATTGTACAAGCAATATACTTTCATTTTCATGATTATTTGAGTTCATATGTCCATGTTCTTGTGAAGTGTACTACTCACTGCCATTACTCTCAATTTTCTTAGTCAGCTTGCAGAGATGTTTTCTCTGAGATTGGTGCATCATTTTCAGTGATTTAACTTGGTAAAGTTAGCTCTATAAGTCTACTATATGCTCACAAAGTTTCATGTCATTTGGATGTTGCAATCTTCAGTTATGTTCATTTGAAATCAACAAGGTCTGTTCATCTTCACTTCTCTGTCAAGTACCCAACTTTTTCACTCACCTTGTCAGAGCCATTTCTCAGTGGTTACTCATCCAAATTCAATGATTTAAAGCTTGTTGGATTACCCTTCCTGTCTAGTATTACCATAAAAATGTTCATAATCATTGGATTCCTACATGTTGAGTTATCCTTATTTTTCTGCTCACTGGTCTCAAACTCTAGCAGCCCGTGAAAATCGGGATGATATCATCACTTGTTAAAACTCATTCTTAGTGTGTGGTTTATTATTTTTTATGAGATTACTCTTGAAAGTTAGATCTTTAAGCTACCTAGACATCCCCAAGAGGAATTAAGCTAATTGCTGTTGTGCTCAGAGAATTATGTAAAACACTGGATAGGTGTATGAACCAAGAATAGCAAGTTTTCACCTCTGAGCTAACTCCAACTTATCTATTTTGATCTATCTTTTTGAGAGTGATCTTCCAAGGTACATAGGTGTCTAATAAATCCATTGGCAAGCTAAAAGGGCCCACCATATACTCTTGGAGTTCATTTGGCTGGTGTAGATCAAGGATTTTGCAACACCTCTTCATCTTCAAGCACATACCTATCCATCTCCTCGTAGTGGTATCAGAGCAAGGTTGGACAACATGGCAGATGGATTTCCTTCATCAATTGACAAATTGGATAGAGGTAATTACTCAGCTTGGTCATTATGAATGGAAGCTTATCTCCAAGGTAGAAGTTTATATGGTTATGTGGCTAGAGATGAAGTTATGCCAAGTTTCAGGAACAAAAGTCAACCAACACAAGAAGACCAAGAAAGATTGAGCACATGGTGCTCCAAGGATGCACTTGCAAGGTCTTATCTCCTCAACTCTATCTCAGATTTTTTGTTGCCTCACATTAGAAGTTGTAAGACATCTCAGGAAGTGTGGGATGCACTTGAAGCTTTCTTTTCTTCAAGTACTAAAGCTAGGAAGCATCAACTATGGCTTGATTTCACAACTCTCAAGAAGGCTCCCAAACAAAATGTGACTGCTTTTGTCACAAAGCTCAAGGACATAACAGATCAGTTGGGAAGCATTTGAGAGGTAATAGATGAAGAGAAAATTGTAAGGCAGGTCATCAATGGCTTGAAGGGAGATGACAAGTGGGAAGCATTCACCACAGCTATGGATTTGTACATGGACATGCATGTACCTGAGTTCAATACACTCATTGGACAACTACTTACCCAAGAGGCAAAGCTTATCAAAAATGGAGAAAGCTCTAAAGGTAATCAATCTTCAGCTTTATACACTGATAAAAACAAGTCCAAAGATAACAAAGGAAAGGCAAAGAAAGTGGATGATGAAGCAGGTACATATCAAGCTAACTATGCAGGTAGAGGAAGACATGGCAGAGGTAGAGGAAGAGGAGGTAGACAAGATAGGGGGAGATCCCAAGACTCCAACTCATGTTCTATTTGTGGATTAACTAATCATACAACTGAAAATTGCTTTAGGAATTCCAGGAATCAAAGAGGAAGAGGATACAATAGAGGAAGTTATGGCTACTCAAGAGGAAGGTTCAACAATTATCATGGCAACTACAACAACTACAATCATTCAAACTGTCAAGGAGGCTACAAAGGAAGGAGAGACTACAATAACTACACAGAAGACTCAAACAAAGAGGATTCATTATTGATCATGAACATGGCTATGCCACAAGGTAAATCTGATGAGCATGTTTTCTACATAGATTCATGTTGTTCAAATCATGTGGCACGAAATGTGGCACTCCTATCAGATTTAGAAGATCCAAGGAATAAGCATGAGGTACAAACAGGAGATGATACAAAACATCCTGTGGAGAAAATAGGCAATGTCAAAGCACCTGATGGAAACATCAACCTACTCAGTAAGGTACTCTATGTCCCTACCATGACAAAGAATTTGATAAGTGTTGGGCAGATAGTAGAGAAAGGGTTGCAAGTCAGGTTCACAAAAGCAGGAGCATTTGTTGAAGATCCAAGTCAAGGATTTTAAAGAATTGCAAAAGGTGAAAAGACAGGTAGATTGTTCACATTTGAATTACAGGACACTAGAAACATTGCTCTCTTTAATTATGGTAGTCAGAAACTCACAAAATTGGAAGTATGGCACAAAAGTTTAGCACATATTGGTGAAAGGTCATTAAAGCAAATCTACAGGGACCAAAGTGTACTTGGACTTCCTAATTTGTCAAAACAACATATGATTTATAAGTGTAGTGCATGTCAATTTGGAAAGTCTCACAGGTTACCATTCATGAAGAAAGTTTATATGCATGGAGATCTCTTGGAGTTGGTTCATACAGATGTATGGGGACCTAGCAAGGAAGCTTCAATATCTGGATCAAGGTATTATGTTTCCTTTATTGATGATTGCAGCAGATGGACTATCCTATTCTATATGAAACACAAAGATGAAGTTTTCTCATGTTTCAAAAGATATTTGGCTCTTGTGGAGAATCAAATAGGTAAATCACTAAAAAGGCTAAGGTCAGATGGAGGGGGAGAATACTTCTCCCATGATTTTGATTCTTTTCTTCAAGAAAGAGGAATCAAAAGAGAGGTAACTACAAGGTACACTCCTGAGCAAAATGGAGTGGCAGAAAGGAGGAATAGGACAATTGTTGAAGCTGCAAGGTCTATGTTAAATGAAAAGCATTTACCTAATTACTTATGGGCTGAGGCTGTATCTACAACCACTTACTTGATTAACAGGTTGCCTTCAAAATCCTTTGATGGGATGACTCCATATGAGGCTTGGAATGGAAGAAGAACAAGTTTAGATCATTGTAAAATTTTTGGATGTATTGCTTTTGCTCATGTTCCTTCACAGGTTAGAGGCAAGATGGATCCAAAGGCAGAAAGGTGTGTATTTATTGGATATGAAAACAATCAAAAGGGCTACAGGTTATACAACCCTACCAACAAAGGATTCTTGGTAAGTAGAGATGTAGTTTTTGATGAGAACAATTCATGGTATGAAGATTCATGCAGGAAGGTTAATTTGCCATATAATCTTGAAGAAGATTTTCCAAAGCTTGGTAGAGAAAAACCAAAGATTGAAGAACAAAACACCTCGGAGGATGATGAAGAATCTCATATGGAAAAGATCAAGCATGGAAGTCTAAAGGTAAAGGAAAATTGCAGGAACTTGGACATGAGGCGGAATCATCACATCATGGCCTAAGAAGATCTATGAGGGAAAAGAAAAAACAAGAAAGGTATGGGTTTGACACCTCATTAGTAACTAAACATTCTATCTACATAGCACAAGACATAAACCAAGAGGAGCCATCATCATTTGAAGAGGCCAAAGCAAAAACAGAATGGAAGCATGCAATGAAGGAAGAGATTGAAGCAGTTGAGGAAAACAACACTTGGGATTTGGTGCCCAAGACTTCATCCATGAAGGTAATAGGCTCAAGATGGGTCTATAAACTCAAGAAGAATTCTGATGGTTCAATTAACAGGTATAAGGCAAGGCTTGTAGAAAAAGGCTTTGCACAAACTCGGGGAATTGATTATGAGGAGACCTTCTCTCCTGTGGCAAAGATGCCTACTATTAGGGTTTTGCTTAGTATTGCCTCTTCCAAGAATTGGAAGATACTTCAACTAGATGTAAAGAATGCATTTTTGAATGGTTGGATAACGGAAGAGGTATATATGGCACAACCACTTGGTTTTGAGAATCAAGTTTATCCTTATTATCTGTGTAAACTTAACAAAGCATTGTATGGTCTCAAGCAAGCTCCAAGAGCTTGGAATTTCAGGCTTGTTTCATTCTTGCAGGACAAAGGCTTTCAACCAAGCAAGGCAAATCCTTCACTCTTTATCAAAAAGAGTAACTCTGAGGTCATCTACCTATGTGTATATGTAGATGATATTATATTGACAGGAAATGATGCAGATGGAATGAAGAAGATCAAAGATCTGATGAGAGAAGAGTTCAAGATAAGTGATTTGGGTTCACTTACCTACTTCCTAGGTTTGGAAGTTGTCTACAAAGATCATGGTTTGTTTCTCACTCAAAGGAAGTACATTAAGGACATGTTGGCAAAATTCAAGATGCAAGATTGTAAGATTGCAGGTACTCCAATGGAGGTCAATCACAAATTGAGCTCACATGAAGGTGAACTCATAGAGGACATCACATCATATCAAAGTCTAGTGGGTAGTCTCAACTATGCCACATCGATAAGAATAGATATATGTTACAGTGTGAGTGTGCTAAGTCAATTTATGCACACACCAAGGAAACCACATATGGATGTTGCCAAAAGGATTCTCAAGTATCTCAAAGGAACCATAAATGAAGGACTTTATTATCCTTATGTATCTGATTTAGGATTGAAGCTATTTTCTGATGCAGATTGGGTTGGCTCCAAGGAAGATAGAAGGAGCACTTTAGGTTATCTTACCTTTGCAGGTTCAAAGATTATTTCATGGTCATCCAAGAAGCAACCAACAGTTGCTCTCTCTTCTACTAAAGCTGAATACAGAGGTCTTGCCATAGCTACTCAGGACGCTATGTGGATGAAGACATTATTCAAAGATCTTGGATTGGAGTTTGGAACTCCAACTATTTTTGGTGACAATATGAGTTCTATTCACTTAGCTGCTAATCTTATTTTTCATGCAAGGAATAAACATATTGAAGTTCATTATCACTATGTACGTGAGAAGGTTCTAAGCAAAGAGATTCAAATATCATATGTGTCCACTCATCAACAATGTGCAGATATTCTAACCAAAGCATTGGATGGTGCAAAGCTTTGCAAATTCAAGGCTATAATTGGTTTGCAGGTAATCTTGGAAGATTGAAGACCTCAAGCATACTTGGCTTGAGGGGGAGCTGTTGGAGCAAGTCTATGACAAGCCTAAGTATTGTCTTGAGTCCCACAAAGTCATGAAAAAAGCATTAAAATGAAGACTATGTAAAGTTCACTTGTGAACTACCTCTTATAACTTTTGAAGAGTTTACTTAATGTAAAAGTGAAAGAATCTTAAGTGGTCGAGTCCACTTGATCAAGAATGGAAAGAGGAGCCACGAATTTGTGATTTGTGGTAGGTAGAGAATCAAATCAATCATTGATTGATTGGAGAGTGATTGAGGGAAGTTAGCCTCCCAAACTCAACTATAAATAGATGGCAGTTTTAGTCGTGGTTAGAGAGACCTATGTGAAGACGTCCAAGAGCTGAGCTTTATGCCATATCAAGGTGTGATTACAAGGCACACATATGTATCAGTAAGTCCATTGTATTGTACAAGCAATATACTTTCATTTTCATGATTATTTGAGTTCATATGTCCATGTTCTTGTGAAGTGTACTACTCACTGCCATTACTCTCAGTTTTCTCAGTCAGCTTGCAGGGATGTTTTCTCTAAGCTTGGTGCATCATTTTCAGTGATTTAACTTGGTAAAGTTAGCTCTATAAGTATAATATATGCGCACAACATTTCATGTCATTTGGATGTTGCAATCTTCAGTTATGTTCATTTGAGGTCAACTAGGTCTGTTCATCTTCACTTCTTTATCAGGTACCCAACTTTTTCACTCACCTTGTCAGAGCTATTTCTCAATGGTTACTCATCTACATTCAATGATTTAAAGCGTGTTGGATTTCTCTTACTATCTAGTATAACCATACAAATTTTCATAATCATTGGATTCCTACATTTTGAGTTATCCTTATTTTTCTGCTCACTGGTCTCAAACTCTAGCAGCCCGTGAAAATCGGGATGATGTCATCACTTGCTAAAACTCATTCTCAGTGTGTGGTTTATTATTTTTGATGAGATTACTCTTGAAAGTTATCTCTTTAAGCTACCTAGACTTCCCCAAGAGGAATTAAGCTAATTGCTGCTGTGCTCAGAGAATTATGTAAAACACTGGACAGGTGTATGAACCAAGAATAGCAAGTTTTCACCTCTGAGCTAACTCCAGCTTATTTGTTTTGATCTATCTTTTTGAGAGTGATCTTACAAGGTAGATAGGGTGTCTAATTCATCCATTGGCAAGCTAAAAGGGCCCACCATATACTCCTGGAGCTCATTTGGCTGGTGTAGATCAAGGATTTTGCAATACCTCTTCATCTTCAAGCACATACCTATCCATTTCTTCACAGTTGAGAGTGCTCTTCATATGGGAGTTAGTAGAACAAAAATCTAGGATATGTATGCTGTTCTCATGGAAGAAATCTAGAGACCATACTATAATGCTTCATGCCCATTAGACAAATACTATCTTGACCCACCATCCTTACACTCTGTCCCTCTCCCACACACACACACTTGCACCCTTACACCTTTGCACCCACCCCCTTAAACTCCCTCACTCCCTCTCACACACATGCATATCTCCTCTCACATACAACCCTTTGCACTAGGCCCTCCTCTATCTTTCGTTCCATATCTCTCTCTTTCTCCCCGCCTCCCATGACCCCTACTCCACCTTTTGCTTTTTTCTTTTTTTCCTCCCTCCCTCTCTCTATCCCCTCTCTCTCTATCTCCTCTCTCTCTCTCTCTCTCTCTCTCTCTCTCTCTCTCTCTCTCTCTCCCCCCCCCCTCCATCGCACCTGCATCCCTCCCCGCAATCCCATAGCTATAGGCCCATGGTGCCTCCTCTGTAATAAAATAAGTCTATGGTCTAGGGATCTGAATCCTTCAGACAGATCTGAAATCAGATACCATTTGGTCACTCGTCTGTAGGACCAAAGATCTCAAGAATAGACTCAAGAATAAGTTCATGTGCTCTCATATTCAAGTGATCCACTTAGCCTAGTGGTTAAGTCCGATGGTTGTGAAGGAGGAGGTCTTGGGTTAAATCCCCATGGGGAGCATGGGGAGAGAGTTTTGCCCAAAGAGCTCTAGAGCCTTCTAACTCAAGTTAACGTGAGTTAACTTGAGTCTGGTGGACTTAACTGAAGAGGTGAGTACACCAACCACTAGTGGACTCTAGTGGAAGGTATGAAAGGAGTGGTGGAGATCGCACATGCACTTGTCGACTCTAGTTACATTTGTGGTCCTCATTGATTCAAGCAGCTATATATACAGGCATAAGGTTGCGAGGAGAGACATCTCTCAAGCACGTGGTGGTCATAATCCTTGTCTCTTGCATCCTCTCTCTCTCTCTCTTTGTCGCATTGCACCACATGACCTCCATCCCACAAGCCATAGTAACCCTCCCTCATCCTTCTCTTTCGCACGCTCTCTCTCTCTATCTCCCTCTGCCTCTCTCTCTCCCCTTCTCTCTCTCACTCTCTCTCTCACTCACTCTCTCTCTATCTATCTATCTATTTATCTCTCTCTCTCTCTCTGTCTCTCTCTCTCCCTCTCTTTCTCTCACTCTCTCTTTCTTCCCCTCTCTCTATCCCCACCACACCCCATCCCTCCCTACGCCATCCGACAACCCATATGTAGTAGGCTTGTAGCCACCCAACCCCCATTCCCTTCCCCCTCTCTCTCTCTGTCTCTCTCCTCTCTCTCTCTCTCTCTGTCTCTCTCTCTCTCTCCCTCTCTCTGCGAGCCCATGCAGCCATTCTCCTGCAAGCCACCATGCAGCCCCATCCATAGTGCTTCTCTTCTCTCTCTCTCTCTCTCTCTCTCTCTCTCTCTCTTTCTCTTTCTCTCTCTCTCTCTATCACTCTCTCTCTCTCTCTTTATCTCTCTTTGTGTGTGTGTGTGTCTCTCTCTCTCCTCCCCTATTCAATGAACGTTGGGACTCGATAGGGCACTTCTAAACTCCTTGGAGTCTATATAGGCAGGTGTCTACCACTCTATTGCTATTTGCACACTATTGCTAAGGTCACTCTGTGGTGATTATACAGAGCATGGGCCTCCAAGTGGGGTTGGCTATTAGCATAAATAGTGATTGAGTGGCTTGGTTATAGCCTCTTGGTATAAATCATTTCCATTTCATTTGAAGAAAGTTCATCATCCCTACAATGTGCCTTGTGTGGATTAGTACCCTTGTATTGATCTTGTGTACTTTCTAGAATAGCATGCTAGCTCATTCTACTATTATATGTAAACATTTTGTGACCTAAGAAGCTGTTTTTACTCTTGTATGAGCATTTTCATTTTCTTTCTTTGTGCAAGCACGATTTAAATATTGTCAATTAGTGTACCTGCACATGAAAATGTTATAGGGTATACTTCCCTAATGACGAACGTGTTATACTTTATGGAATAATGGAATGTTATATGGATTTTAATGTCTTGAGATATTTAACGTGATTTGTATTTTGAGTTATTAGGTGAAGGCTCACGAGGGTGTGAATGCGTGTGGACTTATTGAAATATTTAGAAGATAATATTTTAATTATTTTTTGTAAAAATAGTAGATGGCTTGAAAAGTGAAGATTTTGAAAATAAAGAAAATTTTCAGAAACACACTCTTTTCGAAGTACCACCCTCATGTATCTTCTATTCAAGACATAATAAAAAATACCTTTAAATAAACATGCTCTCATAGCCTCATCACATGCATACACACATACATACACACACATATATACACATATGCATACATACACATACACACACATGCATACACACACACATATACACACATACATACACACACACATACATACACACATATACACAAATGCATACATACTGTAGAGCAGGTGAGCTTGCTAGCATTTGATTGATTTTATTTTAGGAGAAGCTTCTTGGAAGTGTTAAAGCATGAGCAATTTGAATCAAAGTCTTTGGGAGGAAGTGGATGCAAGACAATCAACTTTGGTGACCCTTAAACCTGCTCGTATGTAGCAGAAAACACACTCTATTTGCACGCTCTAGCCCTTTGCTCAACCCTTCACCCATATGAACTTCTTCTATGGAGTCCAATCTATATGTTATAATAAATCAAATTGCAATTGTACTTAAATGCCAAAGCGTGGAAGAAAAACGTTGTTTTAAGGGAAGCCATTATCTTAATTCCTTACAAAGACATGGGCGCTCACTCGCCTTGATTTTAGGAAAGGAAACAGTGGATTGGGTGCTCACTCGCCTTGAATTTAGGAAATCAATAAGTAGTTTTATTGTAAAACATGGAATAAGCCAGTTTGGTGATCCTTTCACTTATCCACAATACCTTATGGGGCGAGGTGACGCCTATATGGTGATGTAGGAAGGAAAAAAGGTGATGCCTTACTTTTGCAACATAATAGCTTATGGGGCAATGCCCATATGGTGAGGTAAGAAGGAAATAGGTGACGCCTTGAATGCTTAAGAGTCATTTCACTTATGGAAACATGGGCGACTCCCACTCTTGCATTACATGGGAATATGGCGACGCCCATATGATGGTGAAAGCGTGGAGGATGAGGCGACTAAAAATAAGGGCGACTACTTATGAAGAAAGAGCTTGGGCAACCATCGTTTGCTTTCATGGCTCACTAAGGTGACCACCTTATTTTTGGCAACACATGAAGGGGACCTCTAACAAATTAGGCAGCCACCCACCTTCTACAAGCAATTTGGGCGACCACCCCATTTCTTGCGCACATAGGAGGAGGCGACGACCCATTTTGTGCTCACACCCACATTCTACATGTACTTCGGTGACCACAAAATTTTGGGCTTCTCAAGTCTAGGCGACCACCAATTCTAGCAAGTCAAGGAGGCGACGACCAACCACTTTTGGCATAATATGGAGGAGGCCACCAACCACTTTTGGCATAATATGGGGTTAGACCACCAACCACTCTTGGCTAACTCCACATCATTGGACGACTATGTGATGACACCCTTGGAGGGTGGCTACCGACTTATGAAGGGCTCCACCATGAGGTGGATTATATACTGTTAGTGATGTGTCAGAGTGAAAAGTAATGCAAGGAATAATACCATTAAGCTCTGGTGCTGTCAAAAGCTAAAATTGGGGGCCTAATTGAAGTTGGCTACCAGAGCCATAATTAGTCCACTCCTCCACCTCTTTGACCACTACTTTGGTGCATGTGGCACTTAAGGCTGGGATTTGGCAAGGCCACCCTGGCCACTCTGGAGTCTATATAAACAAATGTTTGGCACTCATTTGGGGGTGTGATCTCAATCGTGTGGACTATTGCGTATCATCACTACCATCATTTGTTGATGCTAGTTGAGGCTATTTTCTGGTCTACTCTCTACACTCTGTTGCTACAGGCACACCATTGGAGGTCACTCTGTGATGAGTACACAGAGCGTGGTCATCCTAGTGGAGTTGGTGATTAGCATTACAGGGTGATTGAGTGGCTTGGATCTAGTCATTGGCATGCATCGGTGAATTTATTGAGGATCAAGTCATCATCTTTATTGTATTCACTTTGTTGGTCCCACTCTTGTATTGTTGCTATTTAGTTTTTTGCATGGCATGTTAGCCCACAGTTACATCCTTTTGTAGCATTGTAGCTCTCTGTATTCATGAAGACATGTTTGGTGTACAATATGTAGCAATAGTGGAATTCCAATGTTAATTGTCCTAACAAGGTTAGTTGTCAATTTTGTGGCAAAGATGGTCATGAAGCTAGAGACTGCTACTACCTCAAGGGAGCACAACAACGAGGTAACCATCAAGCTTTGGATTCATATTATGCTAGTACTTCGAATGCACTTAATAGAGAAGAGACCCGTCCAACTCGGCCTAGATATAATAGGCCACTGATGTGTTATCGCTGTGGTGAGTATGGCCATATGCAGAACAAGTGCTCCCTACCAGAAGTTGCACCTCCCTCTCAGCATTATCCAGATTCTAAGGATCACTACACCAGAGATTTCCCAACGAGCCGCCCTCCTCCAATTCACATGATTGCAGTCTCCCCACCAGAAGAAGGTATGACCAGTCATTCTTATGCTGTTTCATCTTCGTCAATGCCAATGATGACTAGAGCCAGGCAAGCGGCAGCAGCCTATAGGGAGGAACAACAAGGACTCAAAGATAGAGATGAGGAAAAGAAGGTGGGATGGAAGGACCAAGCACACATTGAAGGAGCTTATGAGAGCGTGACTACTTTGCTAAAAGATCAACCAACAAGTCCTCACGAAGACACACAAGAGGTGAACATTGAGGAAATCTTGAGAGGTATTCATCATAAGATTAGTCTGTACCAACTCATAAAGACGGATTCAAAAGTAAGAAGTGATTTGTTGAAGATTATACACTCTACATGCTTGTGCCCACCTCCTAGCATAGATGGTTGTATGGTTGACTTTCCCCCTGCACGCTTGGTTGACTATCAGAGCTGAAGATTATTTGTTTTTATAAAGGATGAAGCTCTCACAGCTCTTATCATAGATGGAGGTTCAGGCATCAATTTGATGCAAGATTTCAGGATGAAGAAACTAAAATTGAATCCCACGAAGGTAGCACCCTTCACAGTTACATTAGCAGATCAACGTCGGGTTGCACCACTTGTCATTGTTGAAAAGGTACTTATGATAGTGCACGGTTGTCACTTTGTTCTAGACTTTGTTGTTATTGCCTTGCCACAGGAGATCTCCTACCCTTTACTCTTGGGAAGGCCTTGGCTAAGGCAAGCAAAGGCTCTACAAGATTGGGGGAAGAACAAGTTATGGATTTCCACATGTACTAACAATCAATTATAGATACATTTGGAAGAAGGATCGGGCATCAACAAGGCTACTGGGTATACAATGGACACTCATGTAATGCCTTTTGAAGATGATGCCCTATTAAATTGGATGATGGGAAGTGCAGAATGTTGTACAGTGGAGATATGTGAAGTAAATGAGGATTTTATAGAAGCAGCACAGGGAGGCCAGAAAGAGGAAGAAATTGATGTTTTTCACTTGAACAATATGAAAAAGAGTAAGATATGTAATCACAAGAAACTAGAGGAAGAAGCAAAAATTGGGCACCATGAGGCCTAAATCAGGCACCTCACTCATATGGGGCACCACGAAGCCCAAGTTGGGCACCTAGTAGGTGGTGGCCCAAGTAGAGGTCACAAGGCCCAAGATGGGCACCTAGCTGGTGGTGGCCCAAGTGGGCACCATGAGGCCCAAGTGGGCACCATGAGGCCCAAGTTGTGCACTTAGATAATAGTGGCCAAAATGGGCCAATCCTCTCTCAGGAACTCATTACTTCTGTGAAGCAAGGTAGTCGACCTTATCTTTTGCAGGCACCTTTTGAAGGACTGAAACCTCCAATTGGGCCAGTAAACCCGGGTAGTCAAAATTTGACAATAAGCGCCACTACAATGATATGTAATGAGAAGATAGGTAAACATGAAAAATTGGATGTTTATATGCGTGTAGGACCACAAAGTGATAAAGTTGTGCATGCATCTGAGGAGGCTAATTTTGACCTTCGTTCTAGACAAGACCTCCCATTTTCAAATATACCTTTAGGATGGATCAAGGAACAGATTGTGGATCATAAATTGAACTCCGCTCCTGCATACAGTGGGGATGAATTTTCAAGTGTGTCCAATTCTGAAACGTTTGTTGAAGAATTAAATCTTGGAGATGAAGAGAACCCTCAAATAGTTCACTTGGCCTCTTGGTTGTGGCATTATCCCTCTTTACTATATAAGGTAGCCTCTCTACTTTTTTCCTATAAAAATGTCTTCGCATGGTCCTACAAAGACCTAACAGGGATACCAGAGGAGCTTGGATTACATCAAATACCTTTAGTTGAAGGAGCTTCACCTGCAAGAAGCATGCCTTATTGACTCAATCCAAAGTATGCAGAGGCAGTAAAGCTAGAAATAACAAAACTGGAAGAGGTAGGTATTATTGTTCCAGTAGAACATTCAAGGTGGCTTTCTTCCATGGTCATTGTACTAAGGAAACATAGTGGCAAAATAAGAGTATGCATTGATTTTTGTGCTTTAAATAAGGTGACTGTTCAAGATGGCTTTCCTCAACCATTCACAAAGTAGGTGCTTGAAGAAGTAGCTGGACACACTCTATATACTTTTCTCGATGGTTTGAGTGGCTACAACTAGATAGTGATTCATCCTGAAGATAGAGACAAAACGGCCTTTATTACTTCATGGGGCACTTATGTTTATACCCGCATGGCTTTTGGCTTGAAAAATGCACCAGCTTCCTTTAATAGAACAATGTATCTGATATTGGGAAAATGGTTAACCACCTTTCTACGCATTTTTATGGATGACTTTTTAGCGTTTTCAGGCACAGATATGAGAGCAATAGTTCAAGTGTACTCAGTTTTTCTTGGGCAGAGTGTATTGTCTTTTGCTAAGCAACATCTTGGTATTGTTGCTGTAGCAAAAGACAACACACTCTACCCAAAAAAAATTTTGTAGATATGTTCATTGATATAAGCGATGGTACTCCCAGTAATATCATCGAAATAAGCATCAGTACACCCAGCGGGCGCCGGTATACGTGACGGTACACCGAGCAGAGGCGTCGATATCGGCATTGGTATGGGCGTGGGTATGGGAATCGCAAATATCGATGCTTATATTGAAGCTTATACTGACACCCATACCAATGCTTATACTGATGCCCATACCGACACTTTAATACCGAGATGCATACTGACACCTACACCGACGTTATGGCAAAAATACGCGCATTCATTTCCCTCGATAAAACCCTCGGTATACGGATGATCTCTTGTAGTGATGTTCATTTTTGTAATCACTTTTGGTTTGCATTATTTCAAAATTTAGGTTCCAACATACACTTCAGCCTTGCATATCATTCTTAGTCACATTAAATTCTAGTCTTTCCATGTGCATGCATGTGATTTTGCATGGAACATGCTTATGATTGTTGAGTGATGGGACATGTGGTTGGCCATCCATGTCTATTTTATTCTTATCAAGTTAGGTCAATTACTTTTCAAGTGGTAGGCATGTTCTACTTTATGGAATAATGGAATGTTACATGGATATTAATGTCTTGAGGTTTTTAATGTGATTTATGTTTTGATTTAGCAAGTGAAGACTCAGGAAGGTGTGAACATGCATGCACTTATTTAGATATTTAGAAGAATATGCAGAAGATAGTATTTAAATTATTTTTTTGTAGAAATCATAAATCGCTTTAGAAAGTGATATTTTTGTAAAAGATATTACATCGCTTAAAAAGCCATGATTTTGTAAATAAAGCTGATTTTTGTAAACATATGCTTTACGGAGCACCACCCTCATGTATCTTCTATTCAGGACTTAATGAAGAATATCTATAAATACAAATGCTCTAATACACTCCTCTATTTGAGTATATGGGGGGAGATTGTACCCAATCTGGTGTCAATTGTCTTGTCTCCTTCTATTCCTTGAGTACTTTTGTGAGATTTCATTTTTGTACTATCCTTTACATACGTGTGGTCATGGGATCTAGTCAACAGAACCTTGCTTGAATTGAAGACGTAAAGGAGTGTGTATGTGGCTTCCTCTATAGTCTAGCACTTTTCCAAAGAAAGATACCCTAGTACCTCCTCTACAACTTGGCATGCCCCATGGGATGCTTGCATTTTGCTGTGAGGTACCTAGTGGAGTAAATACTTGATTTTTGCATTATTCCTTCTTGATTTTTGCATTATTCCTTCTTGTTTTTTGCATCTTGCGAGTGGGTACATGACCCACAGTCGAGTACACAATGAGCCTCTTCATGTACAAAGGAGCGTCAAGAAGTCATCTTTATCTTTAGCTAGTCTACTTAGATTCCCTCTACTCATAAATGTGTCTATTGATTTGACTTCACATCCACTCTCAAGGCAGAAGCATAGAAGGGAATTGGATTTCTCTTTAGATACTTCAGAGGAAGTACAAACACCAATGGAGTACCTTTCAAACCTGCTCTAAAGGTTGAACATTAAATTCGTTATCCTTTAGGAATCAACATATGAAGATGCAGACAACCACATGAGGAGATTTATCTTCTTATGTTGTAGTCATGGGCTTCAAAACTAAGAGGATGGGATGCTGGTGCTATTTCATTCTACATTGGAAGGTCTGGCAGACAAGTGGTACAACTAGTATGCAAATATGCATTTCACTACATGGGAAGCGTTGAAGACTTTATTCTCACAAACATTCCAATAGAGCAATTCCTCATAGCAGGCTCTAGATCAACGCAAGAATCTCACATTACGCCCTAGAAAACTATTTCATGAATTACATACTCGTATCAAAGCACTTATCTCCCAATTACCACATGCACCAGATCATTTCTACATCAAATTGTACATAGAAAAGGATCTTCCTAGGTGATCCCAAAAAAATCTTAGGGAATCTATCACCCTAGATGCCACACTAATTGACTTTATAGTAATTGCCTCTTGCATAGACGAGGCTAGGATTCCCTTTAAAGGAGGGACTCAAGAAATTATGCTACAAATATCGATCCAATCGAGCAACTCATAATGGACTAGCCCAATAGAGTAAGCTATCAATTTTGTGGCAAAAGTGGTTATGAGGCATGCAACTATTATTACCTCAATGGAACCCAGCAAGGAGGTAACAATTAAGTTTGTGAAAGCCTCTATGTAAGTACATCAAATATAGATAATAAAGTGGAGAATTGGGAAAATAGATCTAGATATACTAGACCTTTAATGTGTTATCATTGTAGAGAGTATGGCCATATGCAAAACAGTGCTCCTTACTAGAGGGTGTACCTTTGTGTCACCATTATCCCAAGGACAAGGATCATTATAGAAGGGATTGTCCTCATAATCACCCCAATCCAATCAATAAGATTGTTGTGTCTCCAAAAGTAGAAGGTATGGCCCCACAATCTTATGATGTTTCCTCATCCACGCTATCTATGATGAATAGGGTTAGATATCCAACATCAACATGTGGTGAGGAGAAACATGCAGCATAGGAAAGGGAAGAGTGCAAGAGGGCTAATTTTTAGGAAGGAGTGGCCATTTAAGAAGCTTATGACAAAGTGAGAACTTAACTAAAAGAGCAATCAACTCACCCTCAAGAAAATACTAATGAGATAAATATTGAGGAAATCTTGAAATGAGATCATCATCAAGTAAATCTATTCCAACTTATTTAAATGGATGCAAAGGTGAGGAGTGATCTGTTAGAAATCATACACTCTGCCTACATGAACCCACTTGCTAGTACAGATGGTTTTATGGTTGACTTTCCTCTTGCACCTTTTCCTCTAACATCAATTTGATGCCAAGTTTTACAATAAAGAAACTAAAGCTGAACCTCACCAAGGTGGCACGCTTTAGTATCACATTAGCAGATCAACATCGGATTACACCAATCAGCATCACTAAGAAGGTACAAATAAAAGTGTAGGGTTTTTAGTTTTTATTAGATTTTGTTGTCATTGCCCTACCCTAGGAGACATCTTATCCTCTAGACTTGGGAAGGCATTGGATGAGGCAAGCAAAAGCATTATAGGATTGGCAAAAGAATAAGTTGTGGATCTCAACAGACACTAACAATCAACTACAGGTACACTTGGAGATAGGATCCATCACTAATAAGGCTACTAGGTATATTGTTGACACTCAGGTAATGCCTTCTTTCCCTAAAGAAGATGACACATTGTTAAATTGGATGATGGGGAGTGCTTGTACAATGGAGATATGTTAGATGAATGAATATTCTATAGAAGCAGCACTAGGAGGCAAGAAAGAGGAAAAAAATGATATTCTTGACGTAAAAAGTAAGGAAAAAGATAAGATATGTTGTTACAAGAAACTCGATGAAGAAGCGAAAATTGGGTGCCATGACATTCAAGATGGGCACCTATCAAGGAGTGAACCAGTAGAAAATGCACGTGCATGGGCCAAAATGCTTTAATTCTCTGTTTGGAATCAAACCCTTCTCTAGAGCAAGGGAGTCGAATCCAATGGAGGTATCTCCAGAAAGGTAGAAACCACCAATGAAGCCACTTGGCCATAGTGGCCAATTTTTACCAAAGCGGATTAGTGTGCTTCCTTCTCCATGTGAACAAGCAAAGGTCAATATTTATGTAGATGTTGTCTTAAAATATGGAGAACATGACTAGGCACCCCAAGCTCCATCCTATAATTTACTAGTACCTAAGAAGGTTCTCTTTCCAGAAATCTCTTCACAATGCACGATGGAGCCAATCATAAAGCGTGAGATAATTAAAGATCTTCTAGCTTTCAATGAAGAAAATCATTCTTGCAGGATGTGCAATTTGAAGAGAAACACAAGTATAAATTGACCAGAGCGACGGGATTATGGTACTAGGAAGACACATTCCTAAGATAAGATCAAATTCTCATTATAGTGAGGCTACAAAGAATAAGAACATAAGAAGGAAGCACCCTCAACATGTACAAGGTCATTGGATGACAAAACCTCACTTGCAAGGTACCCCTACTACTCTAAGGAAGAATACAAATGGAGAGGTAGAAGCGTCCAAGAAGATGACAACTATGACTAGGAAGAGAATGAGGAAGAGGAACACTATGCCTTTAAAGAGGTTGGATGACATGAGGAGGGAAGTAAAAGGAACGACTTACACTACAACAAATCAGCCATATACCGAGGTTTTTAGCGAGGGAAATGAACGCGCGTATTTTTTCCTCGACGTGAGTATAGGTGTCGATATGCGCGTCGCTATTAAAGCGCCAGTATGGGCGTCAGTATAAGCATCGGTATAAGCGCCGGTATAAACGTCGGTAATACCGACCTCCATACCGACGCCTCTGTTGAGTGTACCGTCGCGTACACCAGCACCCGCTGGGTGTACCAACACTTATTCCAATTACATTACTAGGAGTACCATCATTTATACTGACGACCATATTTGCAAATTTTTCTTTTTGGGCAGAGTGTGTTGTCTTTTGCTATAGCTGTTGCTTAGCAAAAGACAATACACTCTGCCCAAAAAACCGAGTACATGTGATGTGTACTCTAATGTCAACTGAAATATGATTTCATAAAGCAGAATATTATTGGACACAAAAGAGATAATCAGAATGAACCATGAACCATGTACAAAAAGAGTTATATATTTCATGAATGAAGCATGTATAAGACTGTAGCAAACCACTGTTATATATGACATTTTTACAAAATGTGGCAAAGCAATGCATTGCCATATAAAAATCAAATAAGAAATTTTGGTGTGCCCCTGCCATACACATGCAAATAACATTCCATATCAATAGTCCTGCAACAAAGAACATTAATGAAATGAGATAAATTCACATGAAATTTACAAACAACAAGTAAGAACCAAGTTTATAAATTAATAACCTCATCGCAAATGCTCCCATGAAACGACCGCACCGCATCCCTCCAACTCTAATAGTGCAGTCAATTCATGACGATATCCATAAGCCTCTTCCGTTCGTGTTGGAGGATGACCCATTGCCAGCTCCCGCAACAAATATACAAAACATTAGATGAACATACATAAGAAACATAACACAAAAAAATTCAATAAATCAAATGGTAGCTACAAACTCGTGACACATCGTGTCATATCCGTCGCTGCCCAAATGTGATGGTCCAACCGTATCTAAACGTGTGGCTATGGCATCTGGCTACTGGCAATATCGGTCAGGAGTCTGCTGCTGCTCATCGTGAATCATACCCCACTCCTCAGCATCTAACCATACATGCTTTGGTAAGCCTCCTCTCAAAGCATCACGAGCCTCTTAATGTCGATGGGACATAGCTTCACGTATGGTGTGTAGAATCCACTCTTAACTAACAAGAGGCTATCCATCAGGTGGTCGGAACTCCTGATAAATCGTTTGTGTGATATAACTCTTCTGATCTTTATCCTCTTCACTCCATTTCAACATGATAGAGTGTCCAAACTATATCGAGCAAAGCTATTGTATACGTGCACGCATTGCTTTGCCAGCCGCATCCATCACCGGAGCTCCATCTTGGATACTATACACCTTGGAGTCATCATGGTCATGAGCAAACCAAGGTGGATGTGGTGTTCCATGTGGTGTACCGCGAGGTGTACCTATATGTGAGTACTCATCCTAGGAGTAGAAGCGGGTGACACAACATCTGTCGCACTGCCTCCACAGTAGCCGCCTCCACTAGACCTACCTGTATATCCACTCCTAGAACCTCTTGCTCCACAATGTGACCTCGACCTACGAGACGGGCCAAAACATATATCACGTTGAGGTGTTGAACACACATGTCTACTACTAGAGCAAGTAGGGGATGGCTGAAAAGATTGTCAAAGTGAAGTCATAAAGCTAGGAGACATATCTCCTGCGAGAGTAGCACCACCCGCAAGAGTGACACCGGTAGCAGTGACATTGACGGGAATGACAGGGGTGGGAGTGAGGATGGCAAGAGTGAGGCCAGTCACAGTGAGGTTGCCAAGATTGAGGCCGAGAGAAGTGCTACCACGAGCGCTCGAATACTGTGATGCAGTAGACATATACGTGGGAGGTACCTGAGAGATGAACTCTAAGAAATGCTCCTCTTTCATGGAATGTGGAGTGACTAGAGGACTATCTTCCATCGTGCTCTGTTATAAAAGAACTCAAATAATTAGCATGTGATAATAAAGGTAATATAGAGAAATGATAGTGTACAAAAAAACCAAAATTAGTACGTATAAGTGTTTGATTCAAAAATCCTCTAGTCTAGCATCCTCTTGGAGATCCGATGCATTGAAAATATCTATCTTTATATTGATGACTTCTAAATTGCCTGCTATGCTAGTTTCTTCCTTATCATCGTCTATTGCTTTGTCTTCTCGAACAATAACCTCTTCTTCTTGAACAATGATCTCTTCCTCCTCGACTATCGAATGAATCTTTGAGTCCACTATAGATGGACTTTCTTCTACATCTATGTTCTCACAAATTTGTTTACTACATGGGGTGACTTGTAAAACAAACAACCACTCTGGTTCTTTTGAGTGTGGTATAAAAACAACATGCTCACAATGTTCGGGAAGTACAAATGTATCCCTTTCATCCATCCATAATTTTGTGGAGTGGACTCGAAGCAAACCGCTTTTATCCTATCTCACTGTTGCGTTTCTTCCAAAGGTGACTACTTTGAACCATTTCACATAAAAAACAAAGTAATCAAACTTCCTAAAAGATAGTTTCAAGATATCTTGAATCAAACTTCACATAATAAGAAAGACCTCACCTAAAACATGTTTATATGTGTATGCATGTCTATATATATATATATATATATATATATATATGTATGTGTATATAGATAGGTGTATAAGTATATGTGTGTATGTATATGTGTATACATATTTAGTCTGATTGAAATGATTAAAATTCAACCTATTTTTATATATTTAATATTATATATTAAATCTATTTACTTAAAACACTAGTTCTTATCATATTTGTTCATCTATACAATTATCCTACTTTATATATATATTTATGTATATATTTAGATCTTTTTCTTAATTAATCCTATTTTTATATATTTAATAATATATATTTAATTAAATTATTTAAAAAACTAGTTCTTTATATATATATATATATATATATATATATATATATATATATATATATATATATATATATATATATATATATATATATATATATATATATATATATATATATATATATATATATATATATATTTATTTATTTATTTATTTATATTTATATATATTTAGATTTTTTTCTTAATTTTTTTCTATATTTTCTCTTTATATAAATTTAATTGAGTTATACGTCTCCCAAGACCCTAAAACCCTAATCTTAAAGATCTAGACCTAATATATGTATATTTCTGTATGCATGTCTAGATACATGTATATACGTATTATATGTGTATGTGTATGGGTATGTGTGTATATATGTTATGTAGGTGTTAAAACCCTAAAACCCTAATAAGGAAGACCTAGATCTAAAACATGTATATATGTGTATGCATGTGTATATATATGTGTATGTATGTGCATATATATGTGTATATAGATAGGTGTATAAGTATATGTGTGTATGTGTATGTGTATATATATTTACTCTAATTAAAATGATTATATATTTAATCTTATGTATTTAATTTGTTTATTTAAAACACTAGTTCTTTCCATATTTATTTGTTTATATAATTATCCTATTTTTTATATATATTTATTTATATATTCTGATTCTTTTCTTCATTAATCCTATTTTTATATATTTAATTATATATATTTAATTAAATTATTTAAGACACTAATTCTTTTTATATTTATTTATCTTTAGAATTATCCTATTTTATATATATATTTATTTATATATTCAAATTTTTTTCTTATTTTTTTCTATATTAAAGATCTAGACCTAAAATATCTATATTTCTATATGCATGTGTATATACAATTATAAATGTACTATATGTGTATGTGTATGTGTGTATATATGTTATGTAGGTGTTAAAACCCTATAACCCTAATAAGAAAGACTTAGATTTAAACCTGAAATACTAAAACCTAAATACTTAAACACCTTAAAAATACTAAAACCTAAATACTTAAACACCTTAAAAATCCTAAACCCCTAATCCTAAAACCCTAATCTTATTTTATATATATGTTTATTTATATATTCAGATGTTTTTCTTATTTTTTTCTATATTTCTCCTTAATATAAATGTAATTGAATTATATGTATGCCTAAACCCTAAAACCCTAATCTTAAATATCTAGACCTAAAATATGTATATTTGTGTATGCATGTGTATATACATGTATATATGTATTATATATGTTTTTGTATGTGTTCACATATGTTATGCATGTGTAAAAACCCTAAAACCCTAATCGGAAAGACCTAGACCTAAAACATGTGTGTATGTGTATGCATGTGTATATATATGTGTATGTCTATATATGTATATAAGTATATGTGTATGTATGTGTAAATAGCCTATAAACCCTAATCCTATTTTAATATATTTGATGTAAAAAAACTTTAAAATCGAAATTTTATATATTCAATTATATATATTTAACTAAAACACTAGCTTATGTGTTTCTATATGTGTGCTTGTGTGTATTTATGTGTGTGTGTGAATGTATGCATGTGTGTATATGTGTATGTGTGTCTATGTATGCATGTGTGAGTATGTGTATGTGTGTGTATGTATGCATGTGTGTATGCATTCATGTGTGTGTGTGCATGCATGTGTGTATGTATGTGTGTGTGTGCATGTCAGTGTATGCATGCCTGTGTGAATATGTGTGTGTATGTATGCATGCATGTGTGTATATGTGTGTATGTATGCATGTGTGTACATATGTGTGTGTATGTATGCATGTGTGTACATGTGCGTATGTATATATGCATGTGTGTATATTTGTATATGTGTGAATGTATGCATGCATGTGTTTATATGTGTATGTGTGTGTATGTATGCATGCATGTGTGTATATGTGTGTATGTATTTGTGTATGCATGTGTATATGTGTATGTATGTATGTGTGTATGCATGTGTGTGTGTATGTATGCATGTGTGTATATGTGTATATGTGTGTATGCATGCATGTGTGTATATGTGTATGTGTGTATGCATGCATGTGTGTATATGTGTGTGGTTGTATGTATGCATGCATGTGTCTATATGTGTGTATGTATGTGTGTGTATGTATGTGTGTATATGTGTGTGTGTGTGTATGTATGTGTGTATGCATGTGTGTGTGTGTATGTATGCATATGTGTATATATGCGTGTGTATGTATGTGTGTACACATGTGTGTGTGTATGTATGCATGTGTGTATATTTGTATGTGTGTGTATGCACGCATGTGTGTATATGTGTGTGTATGTAAGCATGCATGTGTGTATATGTGTGTGTATGTAAGCATGCATGTGTGTACATGTAATTGTGTATGTATGCATGTGTAGATGTGTAGATGTGTGTGTGTATGTATGCTCTATCTTCCTATCTCTATCTTCCTCTCTTTCATGTCTCTTTATTTTTCACTCTCTCTCTCTCTCTTTATCTCTCTATCTGTCTGTCTCTATCCCTCTCTCTCTCTTTATCTCTCTTTCTCTCTCTCTCTGTCTCTTTCTCTCTTTTCTCTCTCTTTCTCTCTCTATCTCCCTCTCATCTCTCTTTGTCTTTCTCTCTCTATCAATAGAGAATAAAACAATCACTTACAAGTATGTCCCTCTTTTGGATCATTGGCATCAAAGCGTAATGTATGTCATCTATCATCGAATTCCAAAGAATCAACACCAAAGAACTTCTGCAAGACCTAAATCATAGAGAAACACAAAGGCTAAGAGTACGCGCACCACTTACCAAGATGTGAGATCTAAACAAAGAGAGAGAGAGAGAGAAAGAGTGTGTGTGTGTGTAGAGAGAGATATGTGTGTGTGTGTGCACAAGACAATGTAGGTCGCAATTCGGTTCGTGCACGCAAGTGCGACAGAAGACAACCAGTACTCAAACATGCGCAAAAATGTTTAGTTTCTCTCTCGAGTTCCTAGTATGTTTAAAACACGGACTCGGTATGGGCATTCGTATGGGCGTCGATAACTTCTAGAAAATTACTGATTCTCATACCAACACCTATACCGATGCCCATACCGATGCCCATACCGGCGGATGCAGCACACCCTGAGGATCCATTTTAAACTGTCATATGGATGGTCACTGGACTATCGGTATCTTTAAGTGGACTTTTCCAACGTTTATACTGACGCCGAGAGTGACCGTCAATAAAGGCAGCATCGGTATGCCCCTCATATGTTGTAGTGTTATGGCCAACACGTAGGGGCCAAATTGGAAGATTTTGATGAGGACAGGAAACCCCTTGATAGCACTTCAAGGACAGAGTCTAATTCAGTCTCATTCTCTAGGACACAACCAATTCATTCCGTGCACATATCATAATTTAGTTCATTTCAATTCCTTTAGTTCATTTTTTTCTTGAATAAGCAGATACAAAGAGTACTTGCACTAGGATGGTGCAAATACTTGATGTGGCGTTCTTTAGAGCAAGGATTCTTTAATCTCGATTCATGAGCATCTTCATCTCTTCCAGTATTGAAGAGAGTAAAATAGGATACAAACTATCTAGCTATTGTGTCAGTGTTAGCTCGTGTAGCAATTTTGCCGCGAAGAAGTTGATGGATAGCAACACAACTCGAATTTCTAAACCTCATTTCTATTGGGAAGGGTAACGTGAACTAGAGAACCTGTGGTGTGGCCTGGAGACCGGTGAAAGCACAACCTTGGGTGTTATGGGTTTCATTCCATGTAATGTGTTAGAATGAGTCACATTTTGTCATGAATAATTTTGCATACTATGTGCGAAGATAGTGAAGTGTGGACAATGTTTTGCAAGGCTATCATGGCCTGTGTTTGGTGGATATGGAGCCCATTTAACATGCACCTTGGGCTATGAGATGGCTGGTGTCATAAAAACACTTGAGTTGGCAATGGAATATATTTGTAAACGGTATCAGCAAAGGTATGAGCAAAGAACATGTTTCAGAGAACATGGAACCTTTGAGATATGCACACTGCAGGTTTTTTGCACTCCAAATCATGCAAGGTACGGAGGTAGATACAGTTGGGAAACTTCTAGAATTCATTTAGAGTGCTCTTTATATGGCACTTAATGAAACAAAATCTAGGATGTGTACATTGTTCTCATCGAAGAGATCCAAAGATCTTACCCTAATGCTTCATGAGCATTGGAAAGATACTATCCTAACCCACCATCCTCACACTTGCTCCCTCTCACACACACATACCCGCTTTCCACCCTTACACCCTCCAACATGCCCCCTTCGGCTCCCTGACTTCCTGTCATACATACACACTCCCTCACACCTACACCCCTTCACACTAGGCCGTCCTCTATCTTTCTTTCCCTCCCTCTCTCTGTGCCATCCAATGTGACCCCTCCTCCACCTTCGACTTTCTCCTATTCTCTCTCTCTCTCTCTCTCTCTCTCTCCCCCCCCCCCCCCCCGCGTTCCTTCCCGCCTCCCTATGCTATTCTGCAAGCGGTAGGCCTGAAACCCCCCAATCTGCATTCCCCTCCCTCTCTCTCTCTCTGTCTCTCTCTCTCTCTCTCTCTCTCTCTCTCTCTCTCTCCGCCACCCCGCTTTGCCACCCTCTCAAGAGCTACCATGCAACTCCACCTGCATCACCTCGCTGGCACGCAGCCTCTACCCCTCCCTGCCTCCCTAGCCCCATCTCGGATGTCGTAGTTTGTAGGCCCACAGCTGTGTTGCAACATTGCCCGTCTCTCTCCCTCTCTCTTTGTGTTTCTCTCTTTTGTCCATGAGGTGTGACTTCGTCATTTAGAGGAATTTCCTAGTGGAGTAAGGTGCATTTTGCAAGCGCGCTCCATATTAATTTAGCCCATCATTTACAATTATCTTCACGCTCTGGAGAACAAAGAATAATATCTTCAAATGTTTGTATTCTTTATTCTATTCATTGCAAAGTTATGATTTAGAGAAGACCTATTCATTTCATACCAAGGTATCTTGGTACAAAGGTATGATTTACAAAAGACCTATTCATTTCGCACAAAGGTACACACATGTACACACATGCATATATACATACACACACACATGTACACACATGCATACATAGACACACATGTACACATGCATACATACACACACATGTATACACACATGCATACATACAGACCTATATACACACATACACACATATACACACATGCTAGTGTTTTAATGAAATATATATAATTAAATATATAAATTTTCTATTTTGAAGTTTTTTTTTACATCAAATATATAAAAATAGGATTAGGGTTTTTAGGCTATTTACACATACATACACATACACATATAATATATATATACATGTATATACACATGTATACAGAAATATACATATTTTAGGTCTAGATATTTATGATTAGGGTTTTAGGGTTTAGTCATACATATAACTCAATTGTACTTATATTAAGTGAAAATATAGAGAAAGAAAAGAAAAAAAAATCAGAATATATAAATAAATATATATATATAAAATATGATTAGGGTCTTAGGATTAGGGGTTTAGATTTTTATAGGTGTTTAAGTATTTACATATATACACAAACACACATATACATATAATACATACATACATGTAGATACACATGCATACAAAAATATACATATTTTAGGTTTAAATCTTTAAGATTAGGGTTTCAGGGTTTTAACACCTACATAACATATATACACACATACACATACACATATAATACATATATACATGTATATACACATGCATACAAAAATATACATAGTTTAGGTCTATATCTTTAAGATTAGGATTTTAGGGTTTAGGCTTACATATAACTCAATTATATTTATATTAAGAGAGAATATAGAAAAAAATAAGAAAAAAAATCTGAACTTATAAATAAATATATATAAAAAATATGATTAGGGTTTTAGGATTAGGGGTTTAGATTTCTATAGGTTATTAAGTATTTAGGTTTTAGTATTTCAGATTTAAGTCTAAGTCTTTCTGATTAGGGTTTTAGGGTTTTAATACCTACATAACATATATACACAAACACACATATACATATAATACATACATACATGTAGATACACATGCATACAAAAATATACATATTTTAGTTTTAAATCTTTAAGATTAGGGCTTTAGGATTTTAACACCTACATAACATATATACACACATACACATACACATGTAATACATATATACATGTAGATATACATGCATACAAAGATATACATATTTTAGGTATAGATCTTTAAAATTAGGGTTTTAGGGTTTAGGCATACCTATAACTCAATTATATTTATATAAGAAAAAATATAGAGAAAAATAAGAAAAAAAATCTGAATATATAAATAAATATATATATAAAATATGATTAGGGTTTTAGGATTAGGGGTTTAGATTTTTATAGGTGTTTAAGTATTTAGGTGTTAGTATTTCAGATTTAAGTCTAAGTCTTTCTGATTAGGATTTTAGGGTTTTAATACTTACATAACATATATAAACAAACACACATATACATATAATACATACATACATGTGGATACACATGCATACAGAAATATACATATTTTAGGTCTAAATGTTTCAGATTAGGTTTTTAGGGTTTTAACACCTACATAACATATATACACACACACATACACATATAATACATATATACATGTAGATACACATGCATACAAAAATATACATATTTTAGGTCTAGATCTTTAAGATTAGGGTTTTAATTAAATATATATAATTAAATATATAAAAATAGGATTATGTAAGGAAAAAAATATGAATATATAAATAAATAAATAAATAAATAAATAAATAAATAAATAAATATATATATATATATAGATATATATATATATATATATATATATATATATATATATATATATATATATATATATATATATATATATATATATATATATATATATATATATATATATATATATATATATATATATATAAGATAATTATATACATTAATAAATATAAAAAGAACTAATGTTTTAAATAATTTAATTAAATATATATAATTAAATATATAAAAATAGGATTAAGTAAGGAAAAAATCTGAATATATAAATAAATATGTATATAAAATAAGATAATTATATACATAAATAAATATAAAAAGAATTAGTGTTTTAAATAATTTAATTACATATATATAATTAAATATATAAAATTAAATATATGAAAACAGGATTAAGTAAGGAAAAAATCTGAATATATAAAAAAAAATATATATAAAATAGGATAATTATATAGATAAATAAATATAAAAAGAATTAGTGTTTTAAATAATTTAATTAAATATATATAATTAAAGATATAAAATTAAATATATGAAAATAGGATTAAGTAAGGAAAAAATCTGAATACATAAATAAATATATATATAAAATAGGATAATTATATAGATAAATAAATATAAAATGAACTTGTGTTTTAAATAATTTAATTAAATATATATAATAAAATATATAAAAATAGTATTAATTAAGAAGAAATCTGAATATATAAATAATATATATATATATATATATATATATATATATATATATATATATATATATATATATATATATATATATATATATATATATATATATATATATATATATATATATATATATATATATAAACTAGGATACTTTTATAGATAATAAAATATGATAAAATATAGATATACATATACACATATATATACACATGCATACATATATATACATGTTTTAGGTCTAGGTCATTTTGATTAGGGTTTTAGGATTATACACCTACATAACATATATACACACATACACATACACATATAATATATATATACATGTATATACACGTGTGTATAGAAATATATATAATTTAGGTCTAGATCTTTAAGATTAGGGTTTCAAGGTTTAGGGATACATATAACTCAATTAAGAGGAAGAAAATGTGAATAAATAAATAAATATATATATAAAATAGGATCAATTAAGAAAAAATCTGAATATATAGATAAAATAGGATAGTTATATAGATTAGGGTTTTAAATTAGGGTTTTGAGTGTTTTTAGGTATTTAAGTATTTAGGTTTAGTATTTCAGGTTTCTGTCTTTAAGAGTATGATTTTTAGGTTTAATAAAAAAACAAATGTTCTAAAATGTCCATATTATAGCAGATGGCTTCTTTGGATCCTGAAGAGAGAATGGCATGTCCTTGCGCACAGTGCAAGTATCAAATTTATCGAAAACAACAGATTTGTATTGCACATGTTAGAGAGTATGGATCTTTTGATAGGAGTGGACAGGAGAACCTATGCTATCATTCGCATGCTCCCCCAGGTGAGGAGATGGACCCAAACGACATTGCACTTGTAACCTCTCGTGGACAAAAGAGAGCAAAAAGGGACTTAGAAGTACAAGCAATTAGTAATAATATTACACAGAATGAACATATGGAAGAGATGCTTGAAGCATTTTATGACATGGATGAAGATCATGATGGTGGAGAAGGTGTTGAGAGTTTCATGGAAACAACAAAAATTCCACGATCAGAAGTTGATGAAGAATATGAAAGCATGCAAAGACTAGCTCGTTTACCACTTTATAATGGAGCAAAGATATATGTACTACGTGCGTCACTCGCGATGCTCAATCTGCAATCCATTTATGGATGGTCAGATACTAGTGTCACTGAATTGTTCAGGTAAGTTGAGAACAAATTGGATTTCATTGTTGTATCACAATAACTTTATTTACTAATATCGTTTTAATTGCTTATTATAGGCTTCTTAAAGATCAATTTTTGCCACAGAGCAATGACATGGCTCCAACACGTGGAGGCGCAAAAAAGCTTTTACAGTCCATTGGAATGGATTTTACTAAAATCCATGCTTGTCCGAATGATTGCATTCTCTTTCAGAATGAGTATGAGCATCTCCACGTATGTCCAAAGTGTGGAGCAAATAGATTTGGAGAAGAGGTTGTAGGCGAAGCAATCCCCGCAAAGGTTCTTCGCCACTTTCCTATCATTCCACGAATTAAGAACATGTTTAGATGCAAATCTATAGCTGAGCTAATGTCATGGCATACAAAGAGCAGGTCTACAGATAATGTAATGCGAGTTCCTGTTGACTTTGATGCTTGGAAGCACATAGATAGTAAGTGGCCAGAGTTTGCTAGTGAGCCTCGGTCCATACGTCTAGGCCTAGCTATGGATGGAGTGAATCCATTTGGACTATGCAGTTCTTCATGGAGCACATGGCCTGTATGTTTGGTCAATTATAATATCCCACCATGGTTGGCCACAAAGAAAGGTCATTTATTATTAGCTCTTATTGTACCACGTAAGTATAAGGTAAAATACATGGATGTATATCTTGCACCACTTGTGGAAGAACTGTGCATTTTATGGGAAGGGATTACTCTGCGTGACATTCTCAACCTATAAAAAGACGAGACGTGCGAGTGCAAGGCATACTTATGTGGACAATGCATGATTGGCTTGGTTATGTTGAATGTTTAGGTTTATCGATTTTGGGTTACCATGCTTGTCCTTTATGCGGACCACGACTCGAAGCATGCTATTCCAAAGCACTACATAAAACTGTCTATGAAGGACATCATAGATATTTGCCTGATGGACATGTTTTACGACGTGAAAGACAAATCGGTCGACAAGCGCAACACCAAATGAAAGCTAGCGATTGGAAACAACTATGGGATTCAAAAAATCCAGTTGCTGGCATGAAAGGGTTGTCCATTTTTCATGAACTCCCTTATTGGAGTGAATTTTTGATCAATCATTTGGTGGACCCGATGCATATTTTTAAGAATGTGGGAGAGATTATTTGGAAAACTTTGATCGGAAAGAAAGAAAGCAAAGCACAAAGAAAGGACTTAGAAGAGCGAGGTCGTATGCAAGAGCTGTGGGCAATTACTAAGCCCAATGGAATAATATCGTTACCAAGAGCTCCTTGGGCGCTTCGCAGGATGGAAGAGCAACAAGTGAAGAAAACAATTTTAGAGTTTCGAACACCTATTGGATGCATGAGGTGTCGAAAGACTGCTTTCACACGAAACAACGATCTTGCAGGACTCAAGTCTCATGATTGGCACAAGTTTTTACAGTTTGTGCTCCCTGTAGCCCTAAAAGATTGTCTTTCAGAGGATGTACGAAGAACCATTTATAAAATTAGTTCTTTAGTACAGTGGATATCTTCTAAAGAGATAAATAGAGATAGCATAGAGAGTGCGAAACTCAATGCTATCGAAGCTATTTGTATGGTAGAGAAATACTTTCCCACAAGTATTCTCACTATTCAACTTCATTTACTGGTTCATGTGGTAGATGAAGTTGCATAGCAGGAATTGTCCCTAGTCAATGGATGTTCTTCTTAGAGCACTTTATGAAGACATTAAAAGGGTTTGTTTGACAGAGAGCACGTCCAGAGGGTAGCATGGCAGAGGGATGGCTTGTACAAGAATCTCTTGTATTCATAACTGAGTTTCTACGTATGTCGCATCCCAAAATGCCTCTCTTATGGAGCGATGATGAAGATTTTCGTCTCGTAGACGATGAACCACAAGGTAAAGGATTGCAAAGAAAAATGGATGCAGCTTTCAGAGAGAAGGCAATGAAGTTTTGCATAGTTAACTCTGACCCTATGCAGAAGTGGTTAGAAAGGTATGAGCTTGCCAAGGAAACTAATGCAAAGGAAAGAGCTCAGTTTTGAAGAAATCGTTCTAGTCGATTTTTGCCTCTTCTAGAAAGTCTTCGACCTCTTCCACCTTTTCCAACGAGCAGATGGCTTGATACAACGGCTTCACAAGCAAAAGAAATGGGTGAAGATATCTCTGAAGAAGAAGAAGAACTCATAAAAGGATGTGATTGGGAGTATATTAAATAAGGTGCACTATGGTCTCATGGACGACACTCTCATGAAGACTCCACATGCATGAAGAATCATAGGAACATATGGTAGTGGTTTATTACCACTTCACCTCATTGTAAAAGTCTAATTTGACTTAGAATATTTTGTAATCACCTACCTAAGTGATTCGTGGAAAAGTAGATCACTTGATTGAGCGAATATCTCCAAACTTTAAGATGCTTGATCATAGGAAGCCAAAGATTTGAATTTGAATTCAAATCCGAAGTAATTTCCTATAAAATTGGATGTGAAAAAGTCGCGGGCAGATCACTCCATTCCCGAGGCTCATTCTGTTGAG
Organism: Ceratopteris richardii; assembly: GCA_020310875.1. Lineage (NCBI taxonomy): Eukaryota > Viridiplantae > Streptophyta > Polypodiopsida > Polypodiales > Pteridaceae > Ceratopteris > Ceratopteris richardii. Next base: position 82,945,213 of record CM035422.1, read on the forward strand.
CTTGAGTGTGTGTAAGGACTATACCATAGCCTACACCTCTCTACACCATTTGGCAATGCTATCATTTCCAATGGGATTGTACACAATTGTTAATCAATAGATACATTTACATCATTCATCTCTCTATTCACTGCTTGTCTACTCCAAAGTCTGTTAACTTGTCAAGGGCATATCTCGGTCAATACTACTCCAAATTCAGTTATTGAAAGCTTGTTGGATTCAGCTCAAAGTAATCTACGTGCTGAAAATTCAGAGAAATTGTCGGCGAGGTGCTCACTGGTCTATCTCTGCTACAGTCCTAAAAAGTCGGGGGTATAGCTAATTCTGCTAAATCAATTTCTCTGAGTATAGTTTGTCATTTTACATCATTCCACTTGCAAATGGTAGCGTACTAAGCTAATTGAATACCCCTAGGAGGAATTTTATCAATTGTTACTGTGCTGGTCGCACTGAACAAAACATTGAGCAGGTGTCAAGACCAAAATAGAAGGTTTTCTTGACTTTGTGACTTCCAAAGTTATCTGTTTTGATTCATTCATTACACACGTCATTTCCAAAGGACATAGGCCAACTCTTGGTGTCATTGGAAAGCTAACGGAGTCTACTAATCAAATCTGAAGCTAAAGAGGGCTGGTACAAAGCATGTTTTAGCAGTACCTACTCAATCTCTTGGATCATCCATTCATCTTTCCCAACATTGGTATCAGAGCAACTAAGGTAAAATGGGAGATGATTTTCCTTCATTCATTGATAAATTGGACAAGAACAACTATCAAGCTTGGTCTCTAAGGATGAAGACCTACTTACAAGGAAGGAGGCTCTATGGATACATCTCAGGAGATGAGGAATTGCGCTCATTCAAAGCAAGAGGTTTGCCAACCAAGGAGGAGCAAGAAAAACTCAACACATGGTGTGCAAGGGATGCATTGGGAAACCTTGTCATCATATTTTTCCTCCAATACAAGGGCTAGAAAAAACCAGTTGTGGATTGAATTCACAAGACTAAGGAAGCAACCTAAGCAAGCTGTTTCAGAATTTGTGACCAAGATCAAAGATGTTGCAGATCAGTTAGCAAGCATAGGAGAAGAAACTGAAGAAGAACAAATTGTAAGGCAGGTAATTAATGGAATCAAGGCTGATGACAAGTGGGAAAGCTTCACCACTGCAATGGATCTCTACATGGACATGCACACACCAGATCTTACAACTCTCATGGGTCAACTATTCACACATGAAGGAAAGCTTACCAAGAGTGGAGATACTACCAAAGGTAACAACTCTTCTGCCCTATACACTGATAAGAAATCTAAGGATAAAGGCAAGAGTAAGAAGGTGGAAGATGAATGCTCTACCTCCCAAGCCAACTATGTAGGGAGAGGTAGATCTTCAAGAGGTAGGGGCAGAAGAGGTAAGCAACGTAGGGGGAGACCCTATAACTCATCACCATGTAACATTTGTGGTTTATCAAATCACACCACAGATGAGTGTTACAGGAATTACAAAAATCAGAGAGGAAGAGGCTACCAAAGAGGTGGATACGCACAGTCTAGAGGAAGGTTCAACCATCACCAAGGCCACAACAACAATTACAACAACAACTACAACAACAATTATAATGGCAACTACCAAGGAAGATTCAGAAACAGAAAGGACTACAACAACTACACAGAGGAGCAGGATGACTCTCTCTTGATCATGAACATGACTTCAAAGTCAGGTACAAATGATGATCACTTATTTTATATTGATTCAGGGTGTTCAAATCATGTGGCTCGTAATGTCGCACTACTCTCTGATCTTGAGGAACCAAAAGGTAAACACCAAGTCCAAACAGGTGATGATACAAGGCATTCTGTAGTTAAAGTTGGAAATGTGAAAACTTGTGATGGTAATCAGAAATTGTTAAGCAGGGTACTCTATGTACCAACCATTACAAAGAACTTAATGAGTGTTGGTCAAATTGTAGAGAAAGGGTTGCAGGTCAGATTCAATCAGTATGGAGCATTTGTGGAGGACCCAAGACATGGATTCAAAAGGATAGCTAAAGGAGAAAAATCACGTAGACTTTTCACTTTTGAGTTAGAAGATACAAAAAATATTGCATTATACAGTTATAAGGATCAGACACTTTCAGAGCTTGAGATTTGGCACAAGAGATTAGGGCACATAGGAGAAAGGACCTTGAAGCAAATGTGCAGGGACCAATGTGTGCTTGGGATACCTAATGTATCCAAGCAACATATGATTTACAAGTGTGGTGCTTGTCACAAGTTACCCTTCTCCAAGAAAGGATATATGCATGAAGACTATCTAGAGCTTGTACACACAGATGTATGGGGACCTAGCAAAAACCCCTCAGTCTCAGGTTCAAGGTACTATGTGTCTTTTATTGATGACTATAGCAGATGGACTGTATTATACTTTATGAAGCACAAGGATGAGGTATTTAATTGTTTTAAGAAATATCTTGCATTAGTTGAAAATCAGATTGGAAGGAATTTGAAGAGCCTAAGGTCAGATGGAGGAGGTGAGTACTTCTCCAATGAATTTGAGGACTTCTTGCATGAGAGAGGCATCAAAAGGGAAATAACCACAAGGTACTCTCCTGAACAGAATGGGGTAGCTGAAAGAAGAAATAGGTTAATTGTTGAGACAGCTAGATCTATGCTTAATGAGAAGAAATTACCTAACTATCTATGGGCAGAGAGTGTCTCTATTGCCACCTATCTCATAAACAGGTTACCATCAAAGTCACTTGATGGTATGACACCATATGAAGCATGGCATGGTAAGAGACTATCATTGGATCACTGCAAAATTTTTGGATGTGTAGCATATGTACACATTCCTTCAGAGGTAAGAGGAAAGCTAGATCCAAAGGCTGAAGAATGTATTTTCATTGGATATGATTTAAATAAAAAAGGTTACAGGTTTTATAACCCTACCAATAAGGGATTTATGGTAAGCAGAGATGTGATCTTTGATGAGAATGATTCTTGGTATGAGAATGAATGCAGGAAGGTCAAACTACCCTATGATTTGGAAGAGGAATTTCCAAAACTTACAAAGGAGGAACCAACTCAGAAGGACTCAAGTTCAGATGATGAAGATACAATCAACCTTGAAGAGTTCAAGGCGTGGAAGTCCAAAGGAAAAATGAAGATGAAGAAGCTTGAGGACATACCAGAATCTTCAACTCAATCAATCAGAAGGTCTCAAAGAGAGAGCAAAAAACCTATCAGATATGGGTATGATACATCTCTTGTTACTAAACATTCAATTTATCTTGAAAAGGATTTGCTAAATGAAGAACAAGGATCATATGAAGAAGCAATCACAAAATCAGAATGGAAGGAAGCTATGGATGAGGAGATTGAAGCACTCAAGGAGAGTGATACATGGGAGTTAGTACCTAAGAAGGACTCCATGAAGGTAATAGGATCCAGATGGATCTATAAATTGGAAAGAAATTCTGATGGCACAATTAACAGGTACAAGGCCAGATTGGTAGCCAAGGGTTTTGCACAAACCCAAGGCATTGACTATGAAGAAACATTTTCTCTTGTGGCCAAGATGCCAACAATCAGAGTGTTGGTGAGTGTGGCTGCATCAAAGAATTGGAACATGTACCAATTGGATGTCAAGAATGCTTTCTTGAATGGATGGATTTCAGAAGAGGTTTATATGTCACAACCTCCTAGCTATGAAGACCCTAAGAAGGTAACTTATTTTTGCAAATTAAAGAAGGCTTTATATCGATTGAAGCAGGCACCTAGGGCATGGAATTATAGGCTAACTACATACCTCCAAGACCAAGGTTTTGTCATGAGTAAGGCTGACACTTCTCTGTTCATTAGGAGAAGTAATTCAAAGATAATCTATCTCTATGTCTATGTTGATGACATCATCATTACAGGTAATGATGTCAATGGAATCAGAAGCATCAAAAGCCAAATGATGAAGGAGTTCAAGATCAATCATCTTGGGCTATTGAAGTATATTTTGGGACTTGAATTAGTTTACACTAATTTAGGAATATACATTACTCAGAAGAAGTATGTGCAGGACATGTTGAAGAAATTTCACTTGAAGGATGCTAAAGCAGCTAGTACTCCAATGGAGGTGAACCTAAAGCTAAGTGCCCATGAAGGTGATGAAGTCCAAGACATTACAAGTTATCAAAGTATGGTGGGTAGCTTGAACTATCCTACCTTAACTAGAATTGACATTGCATATGGAGTTAGTGTGCTAAGTCAATTTATGCACAAGCCAAGGATACCTCACTTAGAGGCTGCCAAATCTTGAAGTATCTCAAGGGTACATAGAACCATGGTTTGTACTTTCCTTATACTTCAGATATTGATATAAAAGTTTATTCAGATGCAAATTGGGCAGGATGCAAGGATGATAGGAGAAGCACTTCAGGATACATTTCTTTTGCAGGTGACAAACCAATTTCATGGTCTGCAAAGAAGCAACCAACTGTTGCATTGTCTTCTACAGAAGCAGAGTATAGAGGGCTAGCTAATGCCACTCAAGAAGCAATTTGGATTAAGCTTTTGTATTCAGAATTGGGCTTAAATACTAGGCCTCCAATTATCTTTGGAGATAATACAAGCTCTCTTCAACTTGCAGCTAATCCTATCTATCATGCCAGGACCAAACACATAGAAGTTCATTATCATTATGTGAGGGAGAAGTTGCTAAGCAATGACATTCAGCTGACCTATGTGTCAACCAACATGAAATGTGCAGATTTGCTGACTAAAGCTTTGGATGGGACCAAACTTTGCAGGTTCAAATCTATGATTGGATTGCAGGATGTACTTGAAGATTAAAGATGAAGACTTAAGCCAAAATGTTTGGCTTGAGGGGGAGCTATTGGTGTAAATCACAAGCCTACACATTTGGCTTAGAAGACATCATGAAGACTCCACATGCATGAAGAACCATAGGAACATATGCTAGTGGTTTATTACCACTTTACCTCATTGTAAAAGTCTAATTTGACTTAGAATCATTTGTAATCACCTACCTAAGTGATTCCTGGAAAAGTAGATCACTTGATTGAGAGAGTATCTCCAAACTTTAAGATGCTTGATCATAGGAAGCCAAAGATTTGAATTTGAATTCAAATCCTAAGTAATTTCCTATAAAATTGGATGTGAAAAAGTCGGGTAGATCACTCCTTTCCCCAGGCTCATTCTGAGGCAGTGCGATGGACGTTGTGTCGCCCGCTTCTACTCTTAGGATGAGTACCTCAGATGTAGGTACGCCACGTAGTACACTACGTGGAACACCACGTACACCTTGGGGTGCTCATGACCATGATGACTCCAAGGTGTATAGTATCTTAGATGGAGCTTCGGTGATGGATGCGGCTGGCAAAGCAATATGTGCATGCATATGACAGCTTTGCACCATCTAGTTTGGACACTCTATCATGCTGAAATGGATTGAGGAAGATAAAGATCGGAAGAATTATATCACACAGACGATTTATCAGGAGTTTCGACTAGTCGAGGGACAGTCTCTTGTCAGTTCAGAGTGGATTTTGCACACTGCACATGAGGTGATGTCCCAGCGACGATCCGCGGTTCATGATGCTTTAAGAGCAGGCTTACCAAAGCTTGTTTGGTTAGATGCTGAGGAGTGGGACGTGATTCCTCACGAGCAGCAGCAGACTCCTGACCGATATCGCTAGCAGCAAGATGCCGCAACCACACGCTTAGATACGGTTGGACCATCACATTTGGGCAGTAACGGATATGACACGATGCATCATGAGTTTGTAAGTACCATTTTATTTATTGAATTTATTTGTGTCAAATTTCTCATGTATGTTCCTCTAATCTTTCGTATATTTGTTTCAAGAGCTGGCAATGGGTCGTCCTCCAACATGAACGGAGGAGTCTTACGGATATCGTCATGGGTTGATTGCACTATTGGAGGAATTGGAGGGACGCGGTGCGGTTGTTTCATGGGAGCATTTGCGATGAGGTAATTAATTTATAGACTTGGTTTTTACTTGTTTGTAGTTTTCATATGAATTTATCTCATTCCTTTAATGTTGTTTGTTGTAGGACTGTTGATATGGAACGTTCTTTGCATGTGTATGGCAGTGGAACACCAGAATTTTGTATTTGATTTTCATATGGCAATGCATTGCTTTGCCACATTTTGTAAAAGTGTATATATGACAGTGGTTTGCCACACTCTTGTACATGCTTCATTATTGAAATATATAACTTCTTTTGTACATGGTTCATGGTTCATTATGATTATCTCTTTTGTGTCCAATAATACTATGTTTCATGAAATCATATTTTGGTTGACATTAGAGTACACATCACATGTACTCGGTTTTTTTTGGGCAGATTGTCTCTTGTTGAGCAAAATCATGGTAATGTTTGTGTAGCAAAAGACAACACACTCTGCCCAAAAAACATTTTGCAAGTATGGTCGTCAGTATACGTGATGGTACTCATAGTAATGTCATCCGAATAAGCGTCGGTACACCAAGCAGGGGATGATATGTCCAGCAGAGGTCTCGATATGGACGCCGGTATTACCGATGCATATACCAACACATATACCAATGCATATACCGACGCTTTGGTACCGAGGCACATACCGACCTTTACACCGGCGTCCCGACAAATAAAGCCGCATTCATTTCCCTCGATAAAAACTTCGGTATGCCATCGATATGTTGTAGTGAGAGAAACGTAAAACGGGTACGTGGCATCCTCGATCGTCACATGTTGAGCTTGATATCTCAATAGAATGCTTATGAATAGCTTGTGGCAACACTTCAAAGCCTTCAACAACAAATCAAGGACCTAACTCATAAACAGATACAAGTCGACATGCAACATCTAGTGCATGTAGGCACCCTCATCCAGGGACTACAAGAATGAGTCCCGAATCTTCATGCAAATCAAGTAAGCATTCAAGTGAACCAACATCCTAGTTCATCTTTCATGAGATCTCCCATGCTCCATTGTTGATCCCTTAGTTTTCCATTTATTCATGTTGGAACCATATCAGATTTCACCATTGAGGGGGGAGAGACCTACTCCTTCAACATCTATCAAGATTGATGGGCATGAAGAATTTGAAGTAGAGCATGTCCTAGATTCAAGAATATCCCGAGGAAGATTGGAGTAACTTATTCATTGAAAAGGGAATGACATTAGTGATCGTACTTGGGATCCTACAGAAAACCTTTAGAGAGCACTAGTTAAGGTTCAAGAATTCCATTAGAAAAATCCAATGAAGCCTAGACTAGAGAACATGACCGCTACTCTTGGAACTCTTCGCTTGAGGGGGAGGTGATGTTATGGAAAAAGGAAACCATCCTGAATGTCAGATTCCATGTGAATACTATATCCCATGATGGGATCAAAATTAGGAGAACCCAATCTTCCAATGTGTCCGAAATATGCCAAAATCCTAAGATCGATTGTCTATTTGCTAAATTTTGATATGTAGAGGTCTTGTTTGGATTGTGCACATCATTGATGACATCATCAACTCGCAACCACCCTTGGGAAACCACCTGTCAAATCTTATATAAGGAGGCCTTGGCCACATACATACTCAGTCTTGCCAATGCCAGGCTTTGGAGCTCAAGGAGTCCTAATCACCAACTAAGTACTTTCAAGTTCCCTTTCGAGTTCTAGTCTTGTCTCTTGCTCTAGTCTTGTCTAGTCTTGTATCCTAGACATTTATGTTTGTCCTATTGTAATCTTGTAGTATGAGATCTTGTCGAGTTCTTTCTTGTATCGAGTTCATCTTCCAAAAGGGAGTTCTTATAACCTAGAGATCTTGCTCCAGACTTACGATCCTAGGTTGTGGGATCTCCTGTATCATCTCTCGCTGCATTATCTATATCTATCAGTTTTGAGTTGTGGGACTTATTGTATGAGCTACATGTTCTTGTACTATGATCTATAGTTCATGATATCTCAAATGAAGATGTTATTGCTTTTGGCATTTTATTTCATGGGCTATATAAGCTCATAGACTATGAAAACTTTTCCAATGATTTAGCATGTGTAGTTCAAAATTCTCAAACTTTTTCTTACATACAAAAGTGATCTACAAAGGACACCTATGAGTAACATGCACAAATTGTTGATATATTTTAGTATTGATCTATGCGAACACATATGGGCCGCTCACGTACATTTTTTCTTTCTTTAGGAGGTTTTTTTCCCAAGATTGTATATATGTCTTTAACCCTAACTTGCCATTGATCTTTTGTACATTCACTTGGTAATACATGCAATATTGTGTGTTGTGCTTCAAGTTTCTTCTTCTTCCTTATGTCTTCTGCATGCTTTTGCAGACCCCAAACCTGAATAATTGGTATCATAGAAAATCATCACTTTATCTAGGGCATCCTAGACACCCCTTCCATCATTATCTCAATCGCATGAAAAGTGGTGAGCATACTCAAAGCACCATCGATGCACCTATACAGACAATGTTTTCCTTTTGTGCCAAACATATATACAAGGTTCGGTTCATGAGTACAAGTCCCTCAAATTCTGCTACAGGTTTAAAGGAGATTGATAGGGTAGTTATGTTCAAGTTTTGAGATACAATCATTTTTTTGCATGAGATTATTTTAGTAAGTGGCTATGGCTGAAGGCAATAATATATTCTATATGTTGGTTGTTCAAGATAGGTTGGTTGGTAGCAATTACCCTCTGTGGGTGTATATGATGCATCATCTATTGTTCACAAAAGGACTATGGAATATCATGCAAGGTGTTAAAAAATGACCTACTACACCTCTAATGATAGTTATTGAAAGTGATGCAGATGGCATTGAGGATGACGACCTTCAAATTCATGTTCGTGCTACGGTACCTTCTACACCTACTACATAGAAATTTTGATGGGATGGCAGAGATGCTCTCTCACATGCATTCATAGCTTTGTCTATCAAACATGCCATTATCCCTCATAATCACTCTTGCAAAATAGCAAATGTTGCTTAGGATTCACTTATCATCTTATACCTAGAAAGAGATGAGGATCATGTTACTTACCTCCGAAAATAGTTGGAGAGTGAGCATATGAATAAAGGAGAGTCAATGGATAATTTTTTGATAAAGAACAAAGATTTGAAGGAATAATTGATTTTTGTTGATGAAGTCTTACTCTAGTGACTTTTATTGTCCACACTATTCTGAACAGTCCTCTATATTCATATTAGAGTCTTGCTTCTACTCTTTTTTCTATCGTGACATGCAATCCAAGTGATTTAATATTTGAGGATTTAATCTCTATTTTGTTGCAAAAAGATGAGTTAAGATAAAATAGGTCCATTATGCATGAAGTAGAGCAACCTTTCTTAGGTAGTGAGAATGATAGAGGTAAATGGACCTCATCTATTAGTAAGCAAAAACTTGTTAATTCCACACAGTCAAAAAAGGAAGGCAAAGACGAGGACAAATCAGAAAAGAAGAAGCTCTTTTGCAAATACTATAAAGGAAATGATCTTGTCATAAAGAGTTATCCAAAACTAGTTTCAAAAGAGGAAAAGCAAAAAGAGGCTTGAATGGTCATTGTAGAGGCGTCTACACCCAAACCGAAGTCCAGTAATCTTGAGCAAAATGAAGAAGAGGCATTTACTATTGTTTGCAGTAATGACCCATCTTCTCATGAGCAGTGTATGCCTATAGTAGATTGAGATGCTTGGTACTTTGACAATGGGGCAATTAGACATATTCCCTTAGAGCATAGTTTCTTCATTTCACAGGAGCCTGCCCCTGTAGGCAATGCTATCACATGCGCCAACAAATCCTTTTATCCTATCATGGGATTTGGTAAGACTACATCTCATGGTAGTTCTTTCACATCATCAGATGCTTTGTTTGTGTGAGGGAGCAAGAGAAATATACTCTCAAGTTCAGAATTAGCCAAGATTGGCTTGGTTGTAAATTTTTTGATGATAGATGTACACTTCATGACCTATCAAATGGTGATGTTATTATTTTTTTTGGAATTGTATGTCATGGGTTGTATAGTCTAAGGGAGTATGCAAAATCTATAAATGGTTCCACATGTTCAGTTCAAGATTCTCTAACTATCCCTCATGGAAACCTAGGTATTCATGCTTTGATAATCTTAATTTTGCTATCCTCTTATGCTTGTAGCAATATGAAATGGTGTTCTCTTTGCGCAAACTTTAGGCATTTGGTAAACATGGTTGTGGGTTCTCTATTTTAGGCAAAATGCAACATTCCTCTATCTCAAAAGATGCTTTAGTATGAGCTGCTCAAAAGTTGCAGCTTGTTCATAGTGATGTTTGTGATCCTATACATACACCTTAATTCTGGAGCCACCTTTACTTCCTGACTTTTATTTATGACTTTTCTAGGCATGCATGGTTATTTCAAATGAAAGCAAATTCCGACATGTTTATGTGCTTCAAAAAATTTCTATTTTTTGGCTTATAATCTCTCAGCATGTAAAATAGGCACCCTCTATTCTAATCAAGGGGGTAATACATGTCTTATAATTTTAATGCATTCATGGATGAATGTGGGATAAGACACCACTCTATAGTGCTACATACACCTCAAGAAACTTGATTTGCTTAAAGAATGAATAATTTCTCATGAAGAAGGTGAAATGTATGGTCAAAGGTCAAGCTTTACCACACAGCTATTGGAGATAGATGTCTGCGGAAGCACGAGAACAACACAAGGAAGGAGAAGAAGCTTGGAGCACAAGACATAATACTGAATGTATTCCTAGAGAATTTAAAAAGATAATTAGCCGAGGGAAAAAAACCTCCTAAAGAGGGAAAAAAGTGCCCCGGTGGTCTTAGTGTGTTCACACAGATCACTACCTAATATATCAACAAATCCCCCCTTGGAGTGATGAGGTGAACAAGGAGCAGGCACTCATGTATAAGGAAGTGCCAAGCTATGTGGAAATCACTCCACAAAAGGAAGTAAGCCAAAAGCTTTGCGATAAGCTTCAAACTTCTCCCTAGGCAGAGCCTTCATTAAAAGTTCTCCAATGTTCTCCTGCGTGGGCACATATGCCAAGTTGATCTCCCCATCAGAGAACCTCTCCCTGACATAGTGATAATGCACCTCAATGTGCTTACTGCAAGCATGGAACAGAGAGTTCCTCACAATTGTTAATATGCTTTGACTATTAGTGAAGATGGTGGTGGCAGAAGATTGACCAACACCCAAATCATCCATAAGGCATCTCAGCCACACACACTCAATAGCCACTGTGGAACCTGCTCTATACTCAGCCTCATAACTAGAAGTGGCCACAGTAAGCCGCTTCTTGCTCAACCAAGATATACATGAGCTACCAAGCATGAAGCAAAAGCCACTAGTGGACACACGAGTGTGATAACAACTAGCCCAATCAGAGTCAGAAAAAACATGCAAATCTGGCAGTAGTGATCGCCCCTTGGGATAAAACAACCCAAGTAGTCAAGTACCACTCAAGTAGCGAAAGATGTGCTTAATCACCTGCCAATGCTTGAATCTTGGGCAATGCATAAACCTGCTCATCTGTGAGACAGAAAACTTAATATCTGGCCAAGTAATGCATAAGTAAATCAAGCATCCAACAGCCTACTGATAGAGAACAGCATCAAATGAATCTCCAGAATCATGAAGACTCAATCGTAAACCTGTCTCCATAGGAGTGGCAATAGGCTTAGAGTCTTCAAGGCCAAAATGCTATAATAATATGTCAATATATTTTGATTGAAAAAAATCCATTCCACCATCAACTTGCATAAATTGAATGCCCAAATAGTGATGCAAATGCCCCAAATCAGACAACGCAAATGAGGCATGCAATTCAGCCTTGAAATCAGCAATATGCTTCTCAATAAGACTAGTGAGCAACATGTCATCAACATAGACAACAATGATCAGAATCACATCATTAGCAAACTTAACATATAAGGTGCTTTTAGTTGAACTCTTCTCAAAACCATTTGCAATCAGAAAGGCATCTATCTTCTCATACCAAGCACGTGGTGCTTGCTTTAAACCATATAATGCCTTCTTTAACCTGCACACCTATTTTTCATGCCCTTTTTTGCACAAAGCCATGGGGCTAAAAACATACACTTCTTCATGCAAGTCAACATTCATAAATGCTATTTTAATGTCCAACTGATGTACATCCCAACCATGATGAGCTACAAGTTCACAGATGCTACGATTTGTAGTCATTCCGCAAGTACATGCAAAGGTCTCATCAAAATCAATGCCTCTTTCCTACGCATAACCCTTTGTAACAAGTCTAGCCTTATACATGTCAACTGTACCATCAAGCTTACGCTTGAGCTTGTATACCCACTTAGTCCCAATGGCCTTCTTGCCAGGAGGCAAGTCACATAAAGAACAAGTACCATTCTTCATTATAGCATCATATTTAGATTGCATAGAAACCATCCAATTTTCTAAATTTTGTGCTTCATGAAACGAAACAGGCTCATTGACTAGATGCAGCCATAGCATCACAATCTGATGCAAAAGAGGCTATGTGAGAGCTTGAATGTATAGGATATGACAGAGGTGCATCTAATTTGCTATCACGCAAAGTCTGCACCAGCCATTTTGGGATAGTTTTTACCTGCTCAATATCAGGCCTCTCATCAACTAGTGCATCACGTAAATCTGCATAAAAAATGGAATGATCTGCATCATCACACGGAACCTGCAAAGGCTACAAATTTGGCTCATTGGGACCAGCACTAGACTGTCCAACTGTAAAAAGAGGCAGCAAAGTATCATACATGTCTTTGGAGCTAATAGATGTCTCCTTAGTACATGAAAGCAATGGCTGAATAGCATCTTCCACAAAAACAACATCACAACTAACCAAAATGCGTTTAGTCTCTGGATGATACAGATGATAGACTTTACTTTTAGAACTGTACCCAACAAAAATACATTTTACTGCTTTATCATCCAATTTTCTACGATGTTATTTAGGCACTAAGACATATGCCAAACAACCAAAAACACATAGATGAGCAACAGATGGCTTCCAATCATGCCAAGCCTCATATGGAGTGATAGACTACAATGCTCTCGGGAAGGAGTCAGGTGAATGGGAAGAGCCGGTGCGGGGTTGGATCAGGCCTCTTATGTGCGTCGTTCCCATATCCGACGAGCCGCTTCTACGCGCTAGGCACCTTGCCCTCTCTCTTTGGTGTGGTGATCGTTGTAAGGCCCCTACCCTCTCGGAAGAGACGAGCGAACGTGTGTACATGTATGACCGTAGGCATCCAGAATAAAAGAATCCAGATACAGTGGTAAAACACGGAAGTCACCAGATCGATGTGCATAAAAGTTTAATGATACGATGTAGATGCCACTGAAATCGTCGAATAAAATCTCAATGATACAAATATTCCCGCTATAGTGCGGGTCGGTGATACAACAAAACCGCTACAGTGCAGAATGATGATACAATATATATGCCGCCGCTACAGTGCGGATTGGCCAAGTATAAGGTAGGCCTCCCTCTACAGTGCGAGAAGGTGCCCACAGGACTCAGCTTCGATCTTCAGTCAGCCTTCCTTTTCTTTGGTCTTTGGTATAAGATTTACTTCAAGTCTTCTCTTTACTTCAATAGTCCACAATCACATATAATCTCTGAAATCATCAACCGGCCGGACCTGGAAAGACGATCCATAAGCAAGATTCATAAGGTGGGGAAGAAAAAACGAATTTGCACTTATTTATAGGGCCCCTCCCTAGGACTTTGTTCTATAATGTTCTAACCTCCTTACTCAACTTTCTATTTTTAGAATCATCTTGCATGCTTATTTGCTATTTTGGGAAAATCACACCTCTTATTTCTTTTTTTTATTTTTCTTCTATTTATTTTTCCTAGACTAAGGTTCTGGTTTCACACTATATATATATATATATATATATATATATATATATATATATATATATATATATATATATATATATATATATATATATATATATATATATATATATATATATATATATATATATATATATATATATATATATATATATATATAATTAATTAATTATTTTTAAGGGTTTGACCTAGGATAATCATTGATTCCAAGGCTCCAAGTCAGGGTTTTTGGTCGAGGAAGTTAGGATTTTCCTACAATTAATCTCAAACGCGTCAATTCAAGGATCTATTTACAATTACGGCCTAAACTCCAAGGGTTTCTAAGGGTTGAGGCTCTATTTTCATGGGAGTAAAGTCATGTTTTCAGGGGTTTTCAAGGTCAAACCTACGGGTTTATGGATCATAAGTTATCTAATTACACACGCACTTCTAATGTACATATTCAACATGATTTTGCATCTCACAATCAATTAAATCGGCCAAATCATACAAAGAATATATCACTTTTTCAGTCAAAACATCACACAAAACTCATAAATGAACTTTGAAAAATTTTTATACACACTTCCCTGAGGGATTTCATCCCGACATTGGCCCCCACTAAACCTGCACATTGTCCTGATGGGTCAACCTGCAAAATTCAACAGAAGCGTATCAGGATTCTTTTGAAAACTTTTTTACTTTTTAAGTTTTTCTTTTCAAGAATCAAAATGTGATCGCATGCACTCCATGCAACTTTATAAAGATTAGTACAAATCTTAGACAATTAAGTAGATTCAAGCTTCACAACAAACATCATACTATGTTTCTACGACTGCAATCTGACAAGTAACCATATAAATAAACTGTTGGCTTTCCAGATCTTCTCTTTGTTCAACTAGTTCAGATCCAGCAACTCATCCTAAGTACTAGTATATAGTAAGTTTCTAGTAGCTCAGTTTGTAGAATATGCCTTGTTTCCCCTATTTATCTCCTATTGTCCTACTCTCCATCAAATCTTTCCTTTTCTTTATCTTTATCATTTTTCTTTTTCTTTTCTCTTTTTCTTTTCTTTTATTTTTCACTTCATCTCAGCTCAGCATTTATTCTTTTTATCTTTATTTCACAAATCGGACTATGTCGAAGTCGGGTGCGACTCATGGACTTGCCCGCCCTGCCAAGTTTACCCCACCTGTCTGTCGACCCGACATAGCGGACATACTCAACATCATCCCTACATGAAATCGACGTCAGCTCGTGGATCTGACCACCCGGCTAGAGTAACTCCACCCGCCTACCGATCCATGCACGTGCATGACAACGGAAAGGTCAGGCCTGTGACGAAACTAGCTACGGCTCATGGCCATGATCACTCGACGAAGGTGATTCCACCCGCCTGCTAGCCCATCGTAGCACACTAACAACATGCACATACATATAAGCTAGCTTGAGTATGAAGGTTTTTCATGAGTCATGATCCATATAGAGATAAGATCTCACAATAAACAAATAGTAAGACCCAAAGAATCCCACTCACTAAGCGTTCAAATCTATTAGCATATACATGCACTTGGTCTAAGCATGCCATCACATTCCCAAGCTTTCACTCTCAAAAGTCTCTAGTCTGCTAACTGATCTCATTCATATAATTTCTATTCGCTCATGCTTCATGCAAAGCCATAATAGATATTTTCTATCTTCATTCTACATGATTTTCTTAAACTCATACATATCTTTATCATACACATAATGAAATGCATATGCTCTTTCAAAAAGAAAACAAATTTCAAATCAGACACATTTCACCTGGTCATTTTGCTTCATCTTCATCATTGATTGATCCAACCTTTCTTCAATTTTGTCATCTATTATTCTTCATCGGCATCAGCATCAGTATCATCAGCACCCTCCAAAAGTTCCTGCTCAAACTCATAATCCGCTTCATTTCTTTTCTTGAACAACTTTATTCTCTTTCTTGCAATCAAAGACTTCAAGGGAGTACTGTCTAACTCGCGAAGCGCATACGTGCCATTCTCAAACACAAATGTCACCATATACAGCTCGAAATATCGTTTGGTTAATTTCTTCCTAGCATCGTATTGAGTATCGAATGTACTATCGTACACCAACACCCAGTCATCTACCTCAATCCTACGTGGTCTAAGCCGATGGATTTTATCAAAGTAAATCTTATTCTTTAACCTTGACTCCTTTAAGTTTTGGACTACTTCTTTCAACTTTTCCTTTCCTTGCTCTAACTGCTTTATTCTCAATGATAAAAGTTCTTCTCTCGTCATACCATCATTCCACGGGAGCGTCAACCATGTCACTATTTGAGTCTGGATGGGGAAGAGTGGCTTCTCACAATACATCAATTGAGCAGGCATGAAACATGTGGACCAAGTGTAAGTCATCCTATGAGGCCATAATGTGAATGGAAGAAACCTAGGCCACTGCTTGATGTCATCGCTGCAAGCCTTAAAGATCGCCTTCACAATGGAAGGATGACCTCTCTCGGTCTTCCCATTTGCCTCTAGGTTATAGGCAATGGTGAGAGACAATCGACTTCCATGATGATCAAAGAAATCTTTTGCCCCTCTGGCATCCAACTCTCCCCTATCTGCAACCACTTTTTCAACATCTCGGAATCTCAATATCACTTCTTCTAAAAGGAATTTGAATACATTATAAGTCGTCTTCGTATGGAGAGCTCGACCTTCCACATGGTTGGTCAAGTCCTCTCTGGCAATTACAATGTATCTCATCTTATCTATCCCTTGGGCATGATTACAAGGTCGACCACCCACTTGTAATGGATACAAGGAGGGTAAGTCGGATGTAATGGGTCGCTGTGCCTAACTGATGAATGCACCTGCATGTAGCAGAGGTGTCTACAAAATCTCTCACACTCACATAAATCCTTGGCCACTAGTAGGCTTCCCTAATCTTCTCATACGTAGCATAGATTCCTTTGTGACCTGCCCATAAGGTCTTATGCATATCTCTCATCACCTTGCTTTGAAGACTCCTCAAACTGAGTACTCTCAGTGGACCCTTTACCTTACCTTTAGCATGTCGCCAAATAAGCCCATCCTTGAAGAAAAAGTTGAAAGACTTTTTCCTGATGGATCTATACTTATTTGTGGACCAGCCAGGGGAAGGTTTCAAAGTACTCAGATATCTTTCTATATCTCTCCACTCGCCATCATACTCACTCTCACGGAAGTGCTCGTATACATATACTAATGGATCATACCTCATCATGTGTGTATCTCTCTCTTTCTCATCATCATCATCAGACTCATCATCAAATTTCGCTCTTGAAAGCATATCAGCCACTGTATTCAACTTCCTAGCTATGTGTAGAAAGGCAGGATTTATAAACTTTACATAAGAGATCCATCTTAGCATAGCAATGTCTGGAGATGAATAGTTCGCTATCATGCAAATTAGTGGAAGACAATCGGTCTCAACTACCACATTCGCCCCAATGAAATATTCTTTATCAGTCTTTAAAGCAGTTACCAATCCCCATAACCCTCTCTTTATCTGCAGATATTTTCTTTGAGTGTCGTGTAGAATCTTAGCACCAAAATGCACTGCATGTCTTTGCCCCTCATCATCATCTTGCCTTATGACCAAGCCTATACGAATAGGACTGGTATCAATGATCAAAATGATAGGCCTCTTACCTGAGTAGTCAACACGCTTCAGAATCGGGGCTTCAATTAGCAGTTGCTTTAGTCTACACATAGCTCTCGACTATTTCTCTGTCCATATAAACTGCTTTCTCTTTCTCAAAAGGTCATATAAGGGGTTCACAACATGAGCAAAGTGAGGAATCCATATCACATAGAATACAATGGCTCCTAGAAACCTTCTCACCTCATTGACATTACGACACACCTCAGAGATCTTGCTAATGGCCTTAGCTTTCTGTGAGTATGGCTTGCAGCCATAATGTCCACATAGATGCCCTACTATGAGGACCTCATCAATGCCAAAAACAAATTTCTCTAAAGAAAGTGTCAATCCCACATCTTCAAATCTCTCAAAGATCATCTCACAATCAGAAATGTGATCACTATCAAACTTTCTGCACCTAGAAGCATCTAAATTCTCATCTTTCACTCTTATCCCTTTATCAGAACATCATCAATAAACAACATAGTCAGAGATGATATAAAGTCTCGTAAATCCAGATTCATGGCATTCATCATGTGAGCCATAGAATTCGTGGCTCATTGCGGCAAAGTACACATGCGTACAAGGCCTAGTGGAGTATTCATGGTCATGATATCTCTGCTCTCCATAGCCAACTGAAACTAGTCATACCCTGTATATAGATTGCCCATAGAGTAGATGGAATGCCCAAGAAACGCTTAAGCAAACTCATCTACTATGGGTCCTGTCTCTACATTTCTAATTGTGACTTTATTCATAGGCAGTAGATCTTGAATGAAACGAAGCTTCCCATTTTTCTTAGGCACTGTAAACAACCTACTCGAATATGGAGCTGAGGACGGTTCCAATATCGGCATGGAAATCTTTTCCTTTCACATCCTCATCAACTCAGGCAAGCGAGCCTTTGGAACGGGTATAGGCCAGATATTCCATGGTATATGTGGCACTATAAATATGATCATGGGGAGGTACTTGTCTTGGGTCCGCGCAACCTATCTCATGTGGAAAAAGTGCAAATGCTTTTTCATGTTTCTTGATGACTTCAATAAACTTCTCTTTCTCTTCATCTCTCAGGAATAATTTTTCTCCAAACTTGATCTCTTTAACAGTTTCATCTTTCATGCAAGTAGGCATCAAATTCCAATGAGAATTATTCTTCTCCACCATGTGATTTGAGTCTTTTCTAAGTCCTACGTGTTTGGTTTTCAAGAAGAGAAACATACTTCTTAAAGCAATTAAAAACTTCATCCTTGTGCTTCATGAAAAGCAAGATGGTCCACCTGCTACAATCATCTATGAAAGACACATAATATCTATGAGCCTTGGCAAATTGACAAGCTTCACACTTATAAATCATGTGTTGCCTTGTGATATTAGGCAAACCAAGAATACGTTGGTCCCTGTAAATTTGTTTGAGTGTCCTCTCACCAATGTGAGCAAGACTTTTATGCCATATCTCCAACCCTCTAAGACTTTGAGCAAAGAACATAGCAAAATAAACCTATGTTCTTTGTATCTTCCAATTCAAAAGTGAAAAGCCTTCCTAACTTTTATCCTTTAGCATTCTTTCTAAAGCCTTGCCTTGGGTCTTCAACATATGCTCCATATGAGTTGAATATAACATGCAATCCTTTTTCAACAATTTGCACAACACTTATTAAATTTTTTATAATTGTAGGGACATACAAGATTTTGCTTAAGAAGTTCATATTCCCATCTGATGTCTTCACATTACCTATCTTCTCCAGAGAGTGCTTTGTATCATCTCCTGTTTGCACTTCATTTAGGTTGTGCAGATCTTCCAAATCCAAAAGTAAAGCCACATTTCCTGCTACATGATTTGAGCATCCTGAATCAATGTAAAAGATGTGATCATCATCCTTACCCTTCTTCACTCGTAGATTCATAATCAATAATGAATCTTCTGGACTTTGGTCCTCTGCATAGTTATTGTAATCTCTTCTTCCTCTATGGCCACTTTGATAGTTGTTGTTGTGGTTATTGAAATTGTTGTTGTAGTTGTTGTTGTTGTAGCCTCCATTGTATCTACCTCTATTTGATCCGTAGTCACCTATATTGAATCCTCTTCTTCTTGAGTTCCTCGAGTTCTTTAAAAAATTCTTCACTAGTATGATTAGATAAACCACATATATTGCAAGGTTCAGATGATTGGAATCTCCCCCTTCCTTGCTTTCCACCTCTACCTCTTCCTCTACCTACAGAGTTTGCTTGGAAAGAGCTACCTTCATCTTCATTCTTCTTATTCTTTGCTTTCCTTCACCTTAGCTAATCTTTGCTTCATGAGTGAAGAGTTGGCCCATGAGTGTGTTGAGGTCGGGTACATGCATATCCATGTACAAATCCATGGCTGTTGTGAAGGACTCCCACTTGTCATCTCCTTTCATTCCATTTATGATTTTTCTAATGATTTGTTCCTCTTCAATTACCTCTTCAATGCTTCCAAGTTGATCTGCAATCTCCTTCATCTCTCTAACATAATGAGTCACACTTTGCTTGGGGCTTTTCTTCATTGTTGTGAACTTCGTCAACAATTGGTTTTTCCTTGCTCGAGTTTTAGAGGAGAAGAAAGAAGCAAGTGCATTCAAAATCTCTTTTAATGTCTTGCATCCCTTGACATGAGGTAAAAGAAAATTAGAGATTGAGTTTAGACTATAGGACCTTGCAATTGCATCCTTTGAACACCAATTTGAAAGTCTTTCCTCTTCTTCATGTGATCGTTGCCCTTTGATCCTCATGGCTGGCATATCTTCATCTCCATATGTGTATCCACATAGATTCCTCCCTTGAAGATAAGACTCCATCCTTAGAGATCATGTTGGGTAGTTGTTTCTATCCAATTTCTCAATTGTTGATGGAAATCTATCTCCCATGTTGATTGACTATGCTCTGATTCCACTCTAAAGAGAGATGATGGATGCAATCCAAAGATGATTTGGTACTACTACAACGAGCTTCACACCAGACAACTAAGACTTTATAGTTGGTTAGTAGCCCTTTGAGCTTCCTAAATCCAAAAAAAGTTCATCCAAGTGTTTTGGAACAAGTATCTCAAAAGTTTGAGTCAAGACAGACTAGTTGCAAAATGACTAGCTCCCAAAACTTGTTATTTTTGTACATACACTTGCTAGAAAAAATGTGTAGTGCTCTCAACCACGTAGGAATTAGAAAAATTCATTTTGGACATAGCAATAGACTTAGAGAGACTGCTAATCCAACTTAAAACACTTCACTTGATCAACTGAGCACTAGGAACAAGATTAAGCAAAATCTGGGACACTCGCCATTTTTGGGGCTCTGCAAAGATTCGACGAGTGAGCAGAAAAACATAGATTTCTAACAAATCATAAGTCCAATGACAATGAAATTTTGTGAGCGTAGACTAGACTTATAGAGAAATGGAATGCACTTTAATACTTGGAAAAAGGTTATGTATAGCCCGCGATATATGCTTTGGAAGTTACTATTCTAAGTGAGTATAGCGGAGAATAAAATAGAGAAGAAGTAAATGATGAATGTATAGATTCACATATAATTACAACCACATTGGAAATGAATACTTGCCCAATGAGAGTAGAAGGATAGAGCTATGGAGTAAGCTCTCCCTACAAATGAACATGAAGTGGGTATGAATCAAGCTCTATTTGTTATAACTTATGGAATATGTTGAATAATACATTGTTGGAGTGATAATTTATTAATGTATTAATGTATTTTTGGTGTTTTTCATATAGCAGCTGAAGGTTCGTGAGGGTGTGAAAGCATGAAAGGGCGGACATCAATAATCCGACTTTAGGGCAGATATGAGTAAATCAGATTTATAATTTACTTTGTAAATAAATCTGCATAGAAGGTTCTATTGTTAGAAATAGTTAGAAAAGTAGTGGTTATAATAAGGGTCATTGTAGACTGCAATTTTTGTTATTAAAAGAAAAGGCATTCTATGAAAGTCACCAACTTTTAGTTTCAGGCATGCTTTTCGAAGCCACTGATCTCATGTAACCACTCTTTTCAACCTAATAAAAAATTCCTATAAATACATGCACTCTGTGCACTATCAAAAACAGAGCGCATGGGGGGAGATCGCACCCAATATTGCGTTCGGTCTCGTCTCTTGGTGTCTCTATTTTTTTGTGTGTTTTTTGTCTTTGCAACCTCTATGTGCATGTGAGCAAGATCGTGATAACAGTGGTATCAGAGCCTTGCACGCATCACTACAAAGGGATCTATTTCTGTTCATTTTTGCGAATTGATCCTTGTTTTGTTGTTCTCTTTTCGCAATCTGATTCCAATTCTGATTCTGATTCCGGCTCCAGCTCCATTTCCGTTTCTGTTTCCATTTCCATTTCCGTTTTCGTTTTCGGTTTCAGTTTTAGTTTCACTTTCCGTTTCAGTTTTGGTTTCGGTTTTTGTTCTAGTTCCAGAACTAGAACCTACGTTTACACCTATATTTACTCCTTTGGCTTACTCCAAGGCATCCACTAAGGCACAAAACTTAGGCATAACTTAAGGCATAACTAAGGCATTACTTTGGCATCTTTGGCACTGAAGGCTCCCTTAGCATCTATTGGCAGCCGTTGGCTACACGGGAACCAATTTTAATGTATGAGTGGCAATAAGGACTTTTAGATTCACCAAGGTGGGAGGATTTGAACCCACAACCTCACTCACTCAAGGGAAGTGTTTTATCACTATGCTATCTCTTTGTATTGTCACTCTACTTATCTTTTCTTATATTAACATAACTTTCATCTCTTTCTTACTTTTTCAATTCCCAATAACAACCATTCCTTTTACATTTTTAACTGAGACAAAATAAAAAATTATTTTTACATATCTAGCAAGAGGGTTTGTCAAAGTTGGTGGGTGTTGAAAAGTACGGGAAGAGAAAGAAGTGAAAGGATGCATGAAAGGAAAATTGGGCTTGATTGGTTGTTGTCATTGATGCACTTTTTGTAAGCCACTAGACTTGGCAATGGATTGAAACACCTTTCTAGAATCATGTGCAAAGGAAAGGGTTATGGAATGTATTGTATTGAGCTTGGCTTGGATTCCCATCTCCAAACCATCTTCATAATTCCCGTGCAAGTTATCTTCAAGAATCATTTCAAGCGAAGGAATAAGATTTAGTCGTTGCCAAAAGCATTCAATGTATGTACACATAGTATCTCCATCTTTCCATCCAAAAGTTATCCATGATGAATGAGCATGTAAGTGGAATTGGGGAGGAAGAATGTACTCCTTAATATTTTCTTCAAATGCGATCCATTTTATGGGGTGGTCGATTCTATGCTCCAAATCGTTCCACCAAACTTCGGCCTTACCCACCAAATAATTAGTAACAAATTTCATTTTTTCAATTTCAGAAAACGATTTGAATGATTTGTGTGAATAAAAGTCATCAAGCTGGGATAGCCATGAAAAAAAAAATCGGCCATCATTTTGCCCATCTAGTCGAAAAAACTAGAAGTTTTTGGCACCAATCTTGGAATGTGTCCCTCCTCTTTAGCGGTGAAATGGCCTTCACCACTCTAACTAGGTTGTAGTCATTACTCTACATAAAGAGGCAAAGAAGAAAGAGACTGGAATGTTTGTTGCAGAGGCCACTACATCTGAAACAAAGTATTCTAATCTTCTTTAAAATGGATAATGGCATTTACAACTGTATGCAACTATTACCTATTCTCTCATGGGTATTGTATCTCTATAATAGTCTATGATGTTTGGTATTATGATAGTATGTGTCATGGACAAAGGAGACTATCTTGAACCTCAGATTCCATGTGAATCCTATATCTCATGATTGGTTCATAATTAGAGAAACCAATGCTTCCATTGCATCTGGAATGTGTCAAAACCCTAAGATCGACTATCTATTTTCTAAATTTAGACAACTAGAGATCTTGTTTAGATTGCTCACATCATTGATGATATCATCAGCTCGCAACTGCCCTTGGGAATCACCTTTCAAATCCTATATAATGAGGCCTTGGCCATATACATACTCACTCTTTCCAATGCCACTCTTGGAAGCTCAAGGAGTCCTAATCACCAAGTAAGTACTTTCAAGTTCCAGTTTGAATTCTAGTCTTGTTTCTTTCTCTAGTCTTGTCTCTTGCTCTAGTCTTGTCTAGTCTTGTATCATGGACATCTAGCCTTGTCTTGTTGTAATCTCGTAGTACGAGATCTTGTCGAGTTCTTTCTCGTGTCTAGTTCATCTCTTAGAAGGCAGTTCTTGTGATCCAGAGATCTTGCTCCATACATACAATCCTAGGTTGTGGGATCTCTTGTATCATCATCTCTAGCTAAGTTATCTATACCTATTGGTCTGGGGTTGTGGGACCTCTTGTATCAAATATATATTCTTGTACTATTTTCCCTACGTGGATATTCTTGTAATTAGAAGCATATTTTTTAAATCTTGTCTACTATAGTCATAGAGCACAATACAGTGCTCCCTTGAGATTTTGGCAAGACTAGCTTCTATTTAAGACTAGGCATCATGGAGAATGTGTCACAAGGAAGGCGATAAGGAAGAGAGCTCACACAGACACTCTCAATCTCAAGGAGAAACACACACACAAACAGATTGAGGCAAGGAAGAATGATCTTCTTCTTCTTCTATTACATAAAAAGGAATGTACAAGAATGACCTAAAAAACAAGAATACAACAAGTGCAATATATAAAGATCAGTACATAAGGAAAAACCTAATGGCCGCAAATGAGTGATCTAGCAAGGAACAAATGTGCCATCACTCTCCATAGATAAATCTAATAAAGCTCAATGAAGTATCTCTGCCATATACTAGCATGACCACTATGCATGTTAGAGAAACGAAAAACTCGTATGTGTCATCATGGATCTTCACATGTTGAGCTTGATATCCCAACACTCCCCCTCAAGCTACATGCCATATCTTGTAATCCAAGCATCTCGCGAAACTTCTTCAACTTCTCAGCTCCAAGTGCTTTGGTGAAAATATCAACAACATGCTCATCTGTTCTCACATAAACAAGATCAATGTCACCTGCTTATAGCTTCTCTCTAATGAAGTGATAATGTACCTCGATATGCTTTCTTCTAGCATGGAAAACAGGATTCTATGCTAACTGTATGGTGCTAAGATTATCATAATAAATAGTGATAGGATTTCCCACTTCCACACCTAAATCTGCAAGTAACATTTCTAGCCATGATGCCTCTCATGCTGCCGTTGTAGCACCTCTATACTCAGCCTCTGTACTTGACAAAGCAAAAGTGGGTTGCTTCTTGCTACTCCATGTAACAGCTCCACTCCTAAGTGAGAATAGAAAACCACTAGTAGATCTTCGATCTCGAATCCTACTAGCCCAATCTACATCGGTGTATCCATCAACCTGCAAATCTACACCAGCCTCATAAATCAATGCATAATCCAAAGTAGCACTCACATAACGTAGAGTGCGCCTCAGAGCATCCAAATGTGGCTTCCTGGGAACCTACATAAACTCACTTTCAAGTCCAACAATATAACTTAGATCAGGCCTTGTAATTGTGAGATATATACGACTTCCCATAACTTTCCTGTACATAGTAGCATTTTGCAATGCTTCACCTAATGTAGTATCCAACTTCAAATTGTGATCTAATGGCATTGAAATTGACTTACAATCAGTCATACCATGCTCTTGCAGCATATTCAAGGCATATTGCCTTTGTGACATCCATTTACCTATTTTTGTATGTATAAACTCAATATCCAACAAATAGTGTAGCACACCAAGATCATTCATGTCAAATTCCTTCATAAGATGTTGCTTTACCTCTTTGATGCTTCCTTGATTATCACCATCTACAATCAGGTCATCAACATAAATAGCCACAATAGTGATGCCATCATCAGCCTTCCTTACATATAGTGAGTGATCTACATCACATATAGAAAACTCAATGCTCGTTAAGTAATCAGCAATCCTTGCATGCCATGCATGAGGGGCTTGCTTCATCCCATACAAAGCCTTTTGCAACCTGCAAACATATTTTGGATGCTTTGAATCTTCATATCCTTGTGGCTTGTCCATATATACTTCTTCCTGTAACTCACCATGTAGGAAAGCATTCTTCACATCCATCTGATGCAAAGTCCATCCTTTTGTTGTAGCTAATGCAACAAGTGTTCTGATAGTAGACATTTTAGCTACAGGGCTGAATGTTTCCTCATAATCAATGCCATATGTCTGTGCATATCCTTTAGCTACCAGTCGTGGTTTATACCTGCTTATGCTACCATCAGCATTATGCTTTACCTTGTAAACCCATTTGCAGCCTATGGGTTTCTTTTCTTGCAGCAATGGAACCAGCTTCCATGTATCATTTCCATAAAGTGCAGCCATCTCCTCATCCATAGCTTTTTCCCAATCTGCAATTCCAATTGCATCTTCAAAGCAAGAAGGTTTAGCATCTTGTATTACCTTTGTCATGTAGGCACAATGACGAGCCATATAACTTTCATACGTCAATCGTTGTACTTAATTCCACATCCTCCCAGATCTTCTTGGTCCTCGATCACTTCTCCTTGTATCATCTGCATGTGCCCTTCTTACTCCTAGAATCTTCACAGAGGGCAATCCAAGTTCCTCATCAAGACTCTTTTTTGAACCGCTTGAATCTCCATGAACATCTTCAAAACCTACACATGTTTTATGACCTGCAGAAAGCTTTTCTTTACCTTTCTTAGACGTATTTGATGAATTTGCTGGACTGAAATTTACACGCAATCTTCAACTCCATGGATTTGAGTTGGAACTATTGCTTGGTGATGCATCCGATCCACTCAAAACTTGAGATTCTGCACTTGCTTTTTCAGCACTTTCTTTGTCATTTGGTTGAAGATTCAGTCCTTCTTTGGCATATGCATAGAAGCTTGACATTTCATCAAATACCACATCTTTGCTCACTTTTATCTGTCATGTGAGTGGCTTATAACATTTATATCCCTTTTGCTAAAGGAATTATCCAATGAAGACACACTTTTCTGCTTTTGGATCAAGCTTCATCTTCAATTCATCTAGGACATGTACATATGCCATACAACCAAAAACTTTCCGATGTGATAAGTTTGGCTTTTTACCTCTAAACTTCTCTTCACGTGTAACTTGATGTACAATAGCAATCGAGGTTCTGTTCATGATGTATACAACAGTATGCACATTTTCTGCCCAATAAAAATGAGGCATATTCTTCTCAACCATCAAGGCTCTTGCTATTTCTGCAATATGTCTACTTTTGTGTTCAGCAATGCCATTCTATTGTGGTGTGTACGTGCATGAAAACTGACACCGAATTCCATGATTTTTTAGAAAACTGTTGAACTCATTGGACATGTATTCACCTCCTCCATCAGATCTTAATGTTTGAATGTACTTTTATGCCTGCTTTCCCACCATAGCTTTAAAATTCCGGAAGTGAGTGAACATCTTGCTCTTCTCTTTCATGAAATATACCTATACTTTGCGTGTATGGTCATCAATGAAAGTAACATGAAACGTGCAACCATCCATAGCTGTCGCCTTTGGTGGACCCCAAACATCTATATGTACTAGTTCTAGTACATTCTCACTAACATGCTTGTCATGTGGAAATGATGCTCTTGATTGTTTACCAAATTGACATGCTGCACACACCTTTTGCATTTCTACAACTTTGAAATTTGGTAGTCCATGGACAATCTCCTTTGAGTACATCAATTTCAGCCTTTGTAAGTATGCATGTCCAATCCGTTTGTGCCACATCTCTATATCTGCAATAACTTCTCCACCTTTTGCAAACATGACAGCATGCATTTCAGGAATCTTCACATTTAAGGTGAACATCCTACCCACTTTGTTTCCTTCGGCAACCAATCGTCCATCGTGCTTGTACTCTTCTACATATAATCCATCAGCATTGAATTTGACTTGTTATCCCTGGTCAAATATTTTTCCAATAGAAACCAGATTCATTATTATTTTTGGAACATGCAGCACATCAACAAGATGTTTTACCTTTCCATCCTCCATCGATAGGGCTTTGTTTCTTGTATGCTCAGTAGGATGTGATGTGTCATCACTTGTTTCAACATATCCAAGAACTGATAATTTCTGCAAAGTACTAAACCATTCGACATGATTGGTCATGTGATTTGAAGCACCTGAATTAACATACCAAACATTATCATTTGATTTTGAAACACCAACAGACATCGTATTCATCATGTGATGTTGAACCATGAATAACTTCTCAAAATCATCTCCACTTGTGGATGCATATTTATTCTGTTGCCTTTTGTTATTTTGATTCTTCAACCTATAATCACGTTCAAAGTCTCCAGGTTTACCACAATTCTAGCATCCTTTACTGTCATTACCTGAATCATTTCTTTGGAAACTTCTGCGGCCTCTTTCGCTCCCCCTCCCTTTAAACTGTCCTCTTCCTTCTCCATGATTCTATTGTTCACTTTGGTATTGGTTACTATTTCCTCTTCCACTTCCAAAACGTCTACCTCTACCTCTTCCTCTACCTAAGTAGAATACTTGCTCAGAACTAGATTTTCCTTGGGAGTTTGAATCCTCACCAAGATTCTTTTGTTCAATAATCAGCATAGATACCAGATCTGCAAAATTTGGAATATTTTCCCTGTTCTGTATAGAAGTTCTGAATTACTTATATGCAGCTCCTAAACCACGAAGACACACTTCCACCTTATGATCATCATCTACATTCATACCAATAGGTGCAAGTCACTCACATATGCTTTTGATTTTCAAGGTGTAGTGACTTACCGACATGCTCTTCTTCTCCAATGTATGCAACTCGTTCTTGAGTTGCAATTTTGATGCCTTTGTATTGGTTTCATACAATGTGGCCAAACTGTTCCAAGCCTCTTTTGGAGTCTTGGCATCCTATAAGTGTCCATTCATGCAATCCTGTATGCTAACAGAAAGCCAATACATTACCTTTCATGCTCCTTGACTCCATTCTTCATATGCTCTTAACTGATCTCCAGTCCAATTCCTTTTTAGCAACTGTGGAGCATGGCCATTCTCTCCTTCGATGTAGTTTCACTAGCCTTATCCCATCAGGAAATTCTTCATTCTGAATCTCCAAGCATGGAAGTTGTTCTTTTCTAGCTTATGGCTCATAAGGTGACTCATTCCATCTGTGTTTGCCATTTGTGCAGCAATTTACAACACTACAAAACACGACAAGCAGCACTTCTCCTTGAACACTATCGCACTAAGATGTGATAGTTCGATCTCAAAAAAACACAGTTTTCATATATCAATAGTACATGAAATCGCTTGAAATTCTAGATCTGGAATATATGAGTTATTGAGCACAACGCAAGTTACAGTTTCTGAAATTGACCTACTTTTTCTATGGGCCCCATCTTACGGGCTCGAAACGGAGGTCGAGATGGCTTGCAGCATACTTTTCGTCGTTGCCTTCTCCACGAGCTCGCTATAGCCACGTTAGCTCTGATACCATGTCACGAGGAAGGAGATACAGAAGAGAGCTCAGACACACACTCTCACTCTCAAGGAGAAACACACACACACATAGATTGAGGCAAGAAATAATGATCTTCTTCTTCTTCTATTACATAAAAAGAAATGTACAAGAATGACCTAAAAAACAAGAATACAACAAGTGCAATATATAAAGAGGAAAAACCTGATGTCCGCAAATGAGGGAGCTGGTAAGGAACAAATGTGCCATCACTCTCGGTAGATAAATCTAATAAAGTTCAATGAAGTATCCCTGACATATACCGGCATGACCACTATACATGCCAGACACTACAACATATGAGGGGCATACCGATGCTGCATATACCGACGGTCACACTTGGCATTGGTATGGGTGTTGGAAAATATCACGTAGAGATACCGACGGTCAAGTGACCGTCGGTATGACCATTTTAAATGGATCGTCGGTGTGGCCCCCCATCGTCGGTATATGCGTCGGTATTACCGTCAGTATAAGCATCGGTATAAGCGTCGGTAATTTATTGGAAGTCATCGACGCCCATACCGACGTATATACCGACGGATATACCGAGGGCAAGTTTTAAACATACTGCGAACCCGAGAGAAAAACTTCATATTTTTGCGCGTTTTTGAGTACTATTGGTCTTCTGTTGAACTTGGGCATGCGAACCGAATTGTGACCTGCATTGTATTGTGCACAAACACACACATATCTCTCTCTCTACACACCCACACTCTCTCTCTACTTAGATCTCACATCCTCGTAAGTGTTACGTGTACTGTTAGCATTTGTGTTTCTCTATGCTTTAGGTTTTATATTTCTCTTTTCTTTGATTTTGCAGAAGTGCTTTGGCATCGATTGTTTGGAATTGGACAATAAGCAACATACATTATGCTTTGGTGACAACGATCGAAAGGAGGGACATACTTGTAAGTGATTATTTTATTCTCTATTGATAGAGAGAGAAGGAGAGAGAGAAAGAGAGAGAGAAGAGAGAGAAGAGAGAGAGAGAGAGAGACACTGAGAGAGAGAGAGAGAGAAGAGAGAGAGATAGAGGGAGAGACAAAGAGAGAGAGAAGAGAGACAGAGAGAGAGAGAGAGAGAGAGAGAGATAGAGAGAGAGAGAGAGAAAGTGAGAGATAAAAAATAATGAAGGAAAGGAAGATAGAGATAGGAAAATAGAGCATACATACACACACACATTTAAACATTTATACATGCATACATACACACATACATGTACACACATGCATGCTTACATACACACACCTATACACACATGCATGCTTACATACACACACATATACACACATGGATGCATACACATACATACAAGTTTACACACATGCATGCTCACACAGACACTCTCACTCTCAAGGAGAAACACACACACAAACAGATTGAGGCAAGGACGAATGATCTTCTTCTTCTTCTATTACATAAAAAGGAATGTACAAGAATGACCTAAAAAACAAGAATACAACAAGTGCAATATATAAAGATCAGTACATAAGGAAAAACCTAATGTCCGCAAATGAGTGATCTAGCAAGGAACAAATGTGCCATCACTCTCCATAGATAAATCTAATAAAGCTCAATGAAGTATCCCTGACTTATGTAACAGCTCCACTCCTAAGTGAGAATAGAAAACCACTAGTAGATCTTCGATCTCGAATGCTAGTAGCCCAATCTGCATCGGTGTATTGATAATTTTGCAAATCTACACCAGCCTCATAAATCAATGCATAATCCAAAGTAGCACTCACATAACGTAGAGTGCGCCTGAGAGCATCCAAATGTGGCTTCCTGGGAACCTGCATAAATTGACTTTCAAGTCCAACAATATAACTTAGATCAGGCCCTGTAATTGTGAGATATATAAGACTTCCCATAATTTTCCTGTACATAGTAGGATTTTCCAATGCTTCACCTGATGTAGTATCCAACTTCAAATTGTGATCTAATGGCATAGAAATTGACTTACAATCAGCCATACCATGCTTTTGCAGCATATTCAAGGCATATTGCCTTTGTGACATCCATTTACCTGTTTCTGTATGTATAAACTCAATACCCAACAAATAGTGTAGCACACCAAGATCATTCATGTCAAATTCCTGCATAAGATGTTGATTTACCTCTTTGATGCTTCCTTCATTATCACCATCTACAATCAGGTCATCAACATAAATAGCCACAATAGTGATGTTATCATCAGCCTTCCTTACATATAGTGAGTGATCTACATCACATATAGAAAACTCAATGCTCCTTAAGTAATAAGCAATCCCTGCATGCCATGCACGAGGGGCTTGCTTCATCCCATACAAAGCCTTTTGCAACCTGCAAACATATTCTGGATGCTTTGAATCTTCATATCCTTGTGGCTGGTCCATATATACTTCTTCCTGTAACTCACCATGTAGGAAAGCATTCTTCACATCCATCTGATGCAAAGCCCATCCTTTTGCTGTAGCTAATGCAACAAGTGTTCTGATAGTAGACATTTTAGCTAAAGGGCTGAATGTTTCCTCATAATCAATGCCATATGTCTGTGCATATCCTTTAGCTACCAGTCGTGCTTTATACCTGCTTATGCTACCATCAGCATTATGCTTTACCTTGTAAACCCATTTGCAGCCTATGGGTTTGTTTTCTTGCAGCAATGGAACCAGCTTCCATGTATCATTTCCATAAAGTGCAGCCATCTCCTCATCCATAGCTTTTTCGCAATCTGCAATTCCAATTGCATCTTCAAAGCAAGAAGGTTTAGCACCTTGTATTACCTTTGTCATGTAGGCCGAGCCATATAACTTTCATACATGAATCGTTGTACTTAATTCCGCATCCTCCTAGGTCTTCTTGGTCCTCGATCACTTCTCCTTGTATCATCTGCATGTGCCCTTCTTACTCCTAGAATCTTCATCGAGGGCAATCAAAGTTCCTCATCAAGACTCTTTTCTGAACCCCTTGAATCTTCATTAACATCTTCAAAACCTACACATGTTTTATGACCTGCAGAAAGCTTTTCTTTACCTTTCTTAGACGTATTTGATGAATTTGCTGGACTGAAATTTCCACGCAATCTTCAACTCTATGGATTTGAGTTGGAACTAGTGCTTGGTGATGCATCCAGTCCACTCAAAACTTGAGATTCTGCACTTGATTTTTCAGCATTTTCTTTGTCATTTGGTTGAAGATTCAGTCCTTCTTTGGCATATGCATAGAAGCTTGACATTTCATCAAATACCACATCTTTGCTCACCTTTATCTGTCATGTGAGTGGCTTATAACATTTATATCCCTTTTGCTCAAGGATGTATCGAATGAAGACACACTTTTCTTCTTTACGATCAAGCTTCATCCTCAATTCATTTGGGACATGTACATATGCAACACAGCCAAAAACTTTCCGATGTGATAAGTTTGGCTTTTTACCTATAAACTTCTCTTCAGGTGTAGCTTGATGTACAACAACAGTCGAGGTTCTGTTCATGATGTATACAGCAGTGTGCACAACTTCTGCCCAATAAAAATGAGGCATATTCTTCTCAACCATCAAGGCTCTTTCTGCAATATGTCTATTTTTGTGTTCAGCAATGCCATTCTATTGTGGTGTGTACGTGCATGAAAACTGACACCGAATTCCATGATTTTTTAGAAAACTGCTGAACTCATTGGACATGTATTCACCTCCTCCATCAGATCTTAATGTTTGAATGTACTTTCGTTCCTGCTTTCCCACCAAGCTTTAAAATTCTAGAAGTGAGTGAACATCTTGCTCTTCTCTTTCATGAAATATACCTATACTTTGCGTGTATGGTCATCAATGAAAGTAACATAAAACGTGCAGCCATCCATAGATGTCGCCTTTGTTGGACCCCAAACATCTATATGTACTACTTCTAGTACATTCTCACTAACATGCTTGTCATGTGGAAACGATGCTCTTGATTGTTTACCAAATTAACATGCTGCACACACCTTTTGCATTTCTACAACTTTGAAATTTGGTAGTCCATGGACAATCTCCTTTGACTGCATCAATTTCAGCCTTTGTAAGTATGCATGTCCAATCCGTTTGTGCCACATCTCTATATCTGCAATAACTCCTCCACCTTTTGCAACCATGGTAGCATGCATTTCAGGAATCTTCACATTTAAGGTGAACGTCCTACCCACTTTGTTTCCTTCGGCAACCAATCGTCCATCGTGCTTGTACTCTTCTACATATAATCCATCAGCATTGAATTTGACTTGTAATCCCTGGTCAAACATTTTCCAATAGAAACCAGATTCATTATTATTTTTGGAACATGCAGCACATCAGCAAGATGTTTTACCTTTCCATCCTCCATCGATAGTGCTTTGTTTCTTGTATGCTCAATAGGATGTGATGTGTCAACACTTGTTTCAAGATAACCAAGAACTGATAATTTCTGCAAAGTACTAAACCATTCCACATGATTGGTCATGTGATTTGAAGCACCTAAATCAACATACCAAACATTATCATTTGATTTTGAAACACAAACAGACATCGTATTCATCATGTGATGTTGAACCATGAATAACTTCTCAAAATCATCTGCACTTGTGGATGCATATTTATTATGTTGCCTTTTGTTATTTTGATTCTTCAACCTATAATCACGTTCAAAGTCTCCAGGTTTACCACAATTCTAGCATCCTTTACTGTCATTACCTGAATCATTTCTTCGGAAACTTCTGCAGCCTCTTTCGCTCCCCCTACCTCGAAACTGTCCTCTTCCTTCTCCATGATTCTGTTGTTCACTTTGGTATTGGTTACTATTTCCTCTTCCACTTCCAAAACCTCTACCTTCACCTCTTCCTGTACCTAAGTAGAATACTTGCTCAGAACTAGATTTTCCTTGGGAGTTTGAATCCTCACCAAGATTCTTTTGTTCAATAATTAGCATAGATACCACATATGCTTTTGATTTTCCAGGTGTAGTGACTTACCGACATGCTCTTCTTCTCCAATGTATGCAAATCGTTCTTGAGTTGCAATTTTGATGCCTTTGTATTGGTTTCATACAATGTGGCCAAACTGTTCCAAGCCTCTTTTGGAGTCTTGGCATCCTATATGTGTCCAATCATGCAATCCTGTATGCTAACAGAAAGCCAATACATTACCTTTCATGCTCCTTTATTCCATTCCTCATATGCTCTTAACTGATCTCCAGTCCTATTCCTTTCTAGCAACTGTGGAGCATGGTCATTCTCTCCTTCGATGTAGTTCCGGTAGCCTTATCCCATCAGGAAATTCTTCATTCTGAATCTCCAAGCATGGAAGTTGTTCTTTTCTAGCTTATGGCTCATAAGGTGACTCATTCCATCTGTGTTTGCCATTTCTGCAGCAATTTACAACACTACAAAACACGACAAGCAGCACTTCTCCTTGAACACTATCACACTATGATTTGATAGTTCGATCTCAGAAAAACACAGTTTTCATATATCAATAGTACACGAAATCGCTTGAAATTCTAGATCTGAAATATATGAGTTATTGAACACAACGCAAGTTACAGTTTCTGAAATTGACCTGGATTTTCTATGGGGCCCCATCTTGCGGGCTCGAAACGGAGGTCGAGATGGCTTGCCGCATACTTTTCGTCGTTGCTTTCTCCACGAGCTCGCTATAGCCACACTAGCTCTGATATCATGTCACGAGGAAGGAGATACAGAAGAGAGCTCAGACACACACGCTCACTCTCAAGGAGAAACACACACACACATAGATTGAGGCAAGAAATAATGATCTTCTTCTTCTTCTATTACATAAAAAGGAATGTACAAGAATGACCTAAAAAACAAGAATACAACAAGTGCAATATATAAAGAGGAAAAACCTGATGTCCGCAAATGAGTGAGCTGGCAAGGAACAAATGTGCCATCACTCTCGGTAGATAAATCTAATAAAGTTCTATGAAGTATCCCTGACATATATCGGCATGACCACTATACATGCTAGACACTACAACATATGAGGGGCATACCGACGCGACATATACTGACAGTCACACTCGACATCGGTATGGGCGTTGGAAAATATCACGTAGAGATACCGACGGTCAAGTGACCATCAGTATGACCATTTTAAATGGATCGTCGGTGTGGCCCCTCGTCGTCGGTATATGGGTCCGTATTACCGTCAGTATAAGCATCGGTATACGCGTCGGTAATTTACTGGAAGTTATCGACGCCCATACCGACGTATATACCGACGGATATACCGAGCGGGAGTTTTAAACATACTGCGAACCCGAGAGCAAAACTTCACATTTTTGCGCGTTTTTGAGTACTATTGGTCTTCTCTCGAACTTGCGCACGCGAACCAAATTGTGACCTCCATTGTATTGTGCGCAAACACACACAAATCTCTCTCTCTACACACACACTCTCTCTCTCGGCTTAGATCTCACATCCTTGTAAGTGCTGCGCGTACTATTAGCATTGGTGTTTCTCTATGCTTTAGGTTTTATATTCTCTTTTCTTTGATTTTGTAGAAGTTCTTTGGCATCGATTGTTTGGAATTCGAAAATAAGCAACATACATTACGCTTTGGCGACAACGATCCAAAGGAGGGACATACTTGTAAGTGATTGTTTTATTCTCTATTGATAGAGAGAGAAGGAGAGAGAGAAAGAGAGAGAGAAGAGAGAGAAGAGAGAGAGAGAGAGACACAGAGAGAGAGAGAGAGAGAGATAGAGAGAGAGAGAGAGAGAGGAATCATTTCTTTGGAAACTTCTGCGGCCTCTTTCGCTCCCCCTACCTCGAAACTGTCCTCTTCCTTCTCCATGATTCTGTTGTTCACTTTGGTATTGATTACTATTTCCTCTTCTACTGCCAGAACCTCTACCTCTACCTCTTCCTCTACCTAAGTAGAATACTTGCTCAGAACTAGATTTTCCTTGGGAGTTTGAATCCTCACCAAGATTCTTTTGTTCAATAATCAGCATAGATACCAGATCTGCTAAATTTGGAATATTTTTCCTGTTCTGTATAGAAGTTCTGAATTATTTATATGCAGCTCCTAAACCACGAAGACACACTTCCACCTTATGATCATCATCTACATTCATACCAATAGATGCAAGTCACTCACATATGCTTTTGATTTTCAAGGTGTAGTGACTTACCGACATGCTCTTCTTCTCCAATGTATGCACCTCGTTCTTGAGTTGCAATTTCGATGCCTTTGTATTGGTTTCATACAATGTGGCCAAACTATTCCAAGCCTCTTTTGGAGTCTTGGCATCCTATGTGTCCAATCATGCTATCCTGTATGCTAATAGATAGCCAATACATTACCTTTCATGCTCCTTGATTCCATTCCTCATATGCTCTTAACTGATCTCCAGTCCGGTTCCTTTCTAGCAACTGTGGAGCATGGTCATTCTCTCCTTCGATGTAGTTCCAGTAGCCTTATCCCATCAGGAAATTCTTCATTCTGAATCTCCAAGCATGGAAGTTGTTCTTTTCTAGCTTATGGCTCATAAGGTGACTCATTCCATCTGTGTTTGCCATTTTTGCAGCAATTCACAACACTACAAAACACGACAAGCAACACTTCTCCTTGAACACTATCGCACTATGACGTGATAATTCGATCTCAAAAAAACACAGTTTTCATGTATCAATAGTACATGAAATCTCTTGAAATTCCAGATCTTGAATATATGAGTTATTGAACACAACGCAAGTTACAGTTTCTGACATTGACCTGGTTTTTCTATGAGCCCCACCTTGCAGGCTCGAAACGGAGGTCGAGATGGCTTGCCGCATACTTTTCCTCGGTGCCTTCTCCACGAGCTCGCTATAGCCACGCTTGTTCTGATACCATGTCAAGAGGAAGGAGATACAGAAGAGAGCTCAGACACACACTCTCACTCTCAAGGAGAAACACACACACACAGATTGAGGCAATAAATAAAAAGGAATGTACAAGAATGACCTAAAAAACAAGAATACAACAAGTGAAATATATAAAGAGGAAAAACGTGATGTCCGCAAATGAGTGAGCTGGCAAGGAACAAATGTGCCATCACTCTCGCTAGGTAAATCTAATAAAGTTCAATGAAGTATCCCTGACATATACCGGCATGACCACTATACATGCAAGACACTACAACATATGAGGGGCATACCGACGCTGCATATACCGACGGTCACACTCGGCATCGGTATGAGCGTTGGAAAATATCACGTAGAGATACCGACGGTCAAGTGACCGTCGGTATGACCATTTTAAATGGATCGTCGGTGTGGCCCCCCGTCGTCGGTATATGGGTCGATATTACCGTTAGTATAAGCATCGGTATAAGCGTCGGTAATTTACTGGAAGTTATCGATGCCCATACCGACGTATATACCGACGGATATACCGAGGGCGAGTTTTAAACATACTGCGAACCCGAGAGCAAAACTTCACATTTTTGCGCGTTTTTGAGTACTATTGGTCTTTTGTCGAACTTGCGTGCGCGAACCAAATTGTGACCTGCATTGTTTTGTGCACAAACACACACAAATCTCTCTCTCTACACACACACTCTCTCTCCGCTTAGATCTCACATCCTCGTAAGTGCTGCGCGTACTGTTAGCATTTGTGTTTCTCTATGCTTTAGGTTTTATATTTCTCTTTTCTTTGATTTTGTAGACGTTCTTTGGCATCGATTGTTTGGAATTGGACAATAAGCAACATACATTACGCTTTGGCGACAACGATCCAAAGGAGGGACATACCCTTAAGTGATTGTTTTACTCTCTATTAATAGAGAGAGAAGGAGAGAGAGAAAGAGAGAGAGAAAGAGAGAGAGAGAAGAGAGAGAACAGAGAGAGAGATACAGAGAGAGAGAGAGAGAGAAAAGAGAGAGATAGAGGGATGGAGAAAGAGAGAGGGAAGAGAGAGAGAGAGAGAGAGAGAGAGAGAGAGAGAGAGACAGATAGAGAGAGAGAGAGAAAATGAGAGATAAAAAATAATGAAGGAAAGGACGATAGAGATAGGAAAATAGAGCATACATACACACACACATTTAAACATTTATACATGCATACATACACACATACATGTACACACATGCATGCTTACATACACACACCTATACACACATGCATGCTTACATACACACACATATACACACATGCATGCATACACATACATACAAGTTTACACACATGCATGCTCACACAGACACTCTCACTCTCAAGGAGAAACACACACACAAACAAATTGAGGCAAGGAAGAATGATCTTCTTCTTCTTCTATTACATAAAAAGGAATGTACAAGAATGACCTAAAAAACAAGAATACAACAAGTGCAATATATAAAGATTAGTACATAAGAAAAAACCTGATGTCCGCAAATGAGTGATCCAGCAAGGAACAAATGTGCCATCACTCTCCATAGATAAATCTTATAAAGCTCAATGAAGTATCCCTGACATATACTAGGGTGACCACTATGCATATTAGAGAAACGAAAAACTCGTACGTGTCATCATGGATCATCACATGTTGAGCTTGATATCCCAACACTCCCCCTCAAGCTAAATGCCATATCTTGTAATCCAAGCATCTCCCGAAACTTCTTCAACTTCTCAGCTCCAAGTGCTTTAGTGAAAATATCAACAACCTCGTCATCGCTTCTCACATAAACAAGATCAATGTCACCTGCTTATACCTTCTCTCTGATGAAGTGATAATGTACCTCGATATGCTTTCTTCTAGCATGGAAAACAGGATTCCTTGCTAACTGTATGGTGCTAACATTATCACACTAAATAGTGATAGGCTTTCCCACTTCCACACCTAAATCTGCAAGTAACATTTCTAGCCGTGATGCCTCTCATGCTGCCATTGTAGCAACTCTATACTCAGCCTCTATACTTGAGAAAGCAAAATGTGGGTTGGTTCTTGCTGCTCCATGTAACAGCTCCAGTCCTAAGTGAGAATAGAAAACCACTAGTAGATCTTCGATCTCGAATGCTACTAGCCCAATCTGCATCGGTGTATCCATAAACCTGCAAATCTACACCAGCATCATAAATCAATGCATAATCCAAAGTAGCACTCACATAACGTAGAGTGCGCCTCAAAGCATCCAAATGTGGCTTCCTGGGAACTTGCATAAACTGACTTTCAAGTCCAACAATATAACTTAGATCAGGCCCTGTAATTGTGAGATATATAAGACTTCCCATAATTTTTCTGTACATAGTAGGATTTTCCAATGCTTCACCTGATGTAGTATCCAACTTCAAATTGTGATCTAATGGCATAGAAATTGACTTACAATCAGCCATACCATGCTTTTGCAGCATATTCAAGGCATATTGCCTTTCTGACATCCATTTACCTATTGTTGTATGTATAAAGTCAATACCCAACAAATAGTGTAGCACACATCTTCAAAACCTACACATGTTTTATGACCTACAGAAAGCTTTTCTTTACCTTTCTTAGACGTATTTGATGAATTTGCTGGACTCGAATTTCCACGCAATCTTCAACTCCATGGATTTGAGTTGGAACTAGTGCTTGGTGATGCATCCGGTCCACTCAAAACTTGAGATTCTATACTTGGATTTTCAGCATTTTCTTTGTCATTTGGTTGAAGATTCAGTCCTTCTTTGGCATATGCATAGAAGCTTGACATTTCATCAAATACCACATCTTTGCTCACCTTTATCTGTCATGTGAGTGGCTTATAACATTTATATCCTTTTTGCTCAAGGAAGTATCGAATGAAGACACACTTTTCTTCTTTTGGATCAAGCTTCATCCTCAATTCATCTAGGACATGTACATATGCAACACAGCCAAAAACTTTCCGATGTGATAAGTTTGGCTTTCTAACTATAAACTTCTCTTCAGGTGTAACTTGATGTACAACAGCAGTCGAGGTTCTCTTCATGATGTATACAACAGTATGCACAACTTCTGCCCAATAAAAATGAGGCATATTCTTCTCAACCATCAAGGCTCTTGCTATTTCTACAATATGTCTATTTTTGTGTTCAACAATGCCATTCTATTCTCGTGTGTACGTGCATGAAAACTCACACCGAATTCCATGATTTTTTAGAAAGTTGCTGAACTCATTGGACATGTATTGACCTCCTCCATCAGATCTTAATGTTTGAATGTACTTTTGTGCCTGCTTTCCCACCATAGCTTTAAAATTCTAGAAGTGAGTGAACATCTTGCTCTTCTCTTTCATGAAATATACCTATACTTTGCGTGTATGGTCATCAATGAAAGTAACATAAAACGTGCAACCATCCATAGATGTCGCCTTTGCTGGACTCCAAACATCTATATGTACTACTTCTAGTACATTCTCACTAACATGCTTGTCATGTGGAAATGATGCTCTTGAGTGTTTAGCAAATTGACATGCTGCACACACCTTTTGCATTTCTACAAATTTGAAATTTGGTAGTCCATGGACAATCTCCTTTGACTGCATCAATTTCAGCCTTTGTAAGTATGCATGTCCAATCTGTTTGTGCCACATCTCTATATCTGCAATAACTCCTCCACCTTTTGCAAACATGGTAGCATGCATTTCAGGAATCTTCACATTTAAGGTGAACGTCCTACCCACTTTGTTTCCTTCGGCAACCAATCATCCATCGTGCTTGTACTCTTCTACCTATAATCCATCAGCATTGAATTTGACTTGTAATCCCTGGTCAACTATTTTTCCAATAGAAACCAGATTCATTATTATTTTTGGAACATGTAGCACATCAGCAAGATGTTTTACCTTTCCATCCTCCATCGATAGTGCTATGTTTCTTGTATGCTCAATAGGATGTGATGTGTCATCACTTGTTTCAACATATCCAAGAACTGATAATTTCTGCAAAGTACTAAACCATTCCACATGATTGGTCATGTGATTTGAAGCACCTGAATCAACATACCAAACATTATCAATTGATTTTGAAACACCAAGAGACATCGTATTCATCATGTGATGTTGAACCATGAATAACTTCTCAAAATCATCTGCACTTGTGGATGCATATTTATTCTGTTGCCTTTTGTTATTTTGATTCTTCAACCTATAATCACGTTCAAAGTCTCCAGGTTTACCACAATTCTAGCATCCTTTACTGTCATTACTTGAATCATTTCTTTGGAAACTTCTGCGGCCTCTTTCGCTCCCCCTACCTCGAAACTGTCCTCTTCCTTCTCCATGATTCTGTTGTTCACTTTGGTATTGATTACTATTTCCTCTTCCACTGCCAAAACCTCTATCTCTCCCTCTTACTCTACCTAAGTAGAATACTTTCTCAGAACTAGATTTTCCTTGGGAGTTTGAATCCTCACCAAGATTCTTTTGT
Organism: Ceratopteris richardii; assembly: GCA_020310875.1. NCBI lineage: Eukaryota > Viridiplantae > Streptophyta > Polypodiopsida > Polypodiales > Pteridaceae > Ceratopteris > Ceratopteris richardii. The sequence continues at coordinate 82,986,691 of CM035422.1, forward strand.
TCAATAATCAGCATAGATACCAGATCTGCAAAATTTGGAATATTTTCCCTGTTCTGTATAGAAGTTCTGAATTACTTATATGCAGCTCCTAAACCACGAAGACACACTTCCACCTTATGATCATCATCTACATTCATACCAATAGATGCAAGTCACTCACATATGCTTTTGATTTTCAAGGTGTAGTGACTTACCGACATACTCTTCTTCTCCAATGTATGCACCTCGTTCTTGAGTTGCAATTTCGATGCCTTTGTATTGGTTTCATACAATGTGGCCAAACTATTCCAAGCCTCTTTTGAAGTCTTGGCATCCTATGTGTCCAATCATGCTATCCTGTATGCTAACAAATAGCCAATACATTACCTTTCATGCTCCTTGATTCCATTCCTCATATGCTCTTAACTGATCTCCAGTCCGGTTCCTTTCTAGCAACTGTGGAGCATGGTCATTCTCTCCTTCGATGTAGTTCCAGTAGCCTTATCCCATCAGGAAATTCTTCATTCTGAATCTCCAAGCATGGAAGTTGTTCTTTTCTAGCTTATGGCTCATAAGGTGACTCATTCCATCTGTGTTTGCCATTTTTGCAGCAATTCACAACACTACAAAACACGACAAGCAACACTTCTCCTTGAACACTATCGCACTATGACGTGATAATTCGATCTCAAAAAAACAGAGTTTTCATGTATCAATAGTACATAAAAGCTCTTGAAATTCTAGATTTGGAATATATGAGTTATTGAACACAACGCAAGTTACAATTTCTGACATTGACCTGGTTTTTCTATGAGCCCCACCTTGCGGGCTCGAAACGGAGGTCGAGATGGCTTGCCGCATACTTTTCCTCGGTGCCTTCTCCACGAGCTCGCTATAGCCACGCTGGTTCTGATACCATGTCAAGAGGAAGGAGATACAGAAGAGAGCTCAGACACACACTCTCACTCTCAAGGAGAAACACACACACACACAGATTGAGGCAATAAATAATGATCTTCTTCTTCTTCTATTACATAAAAAGGAATGTACAAGAATGACCTAAAAAACAAGAATACAAGAAGTGCAATATATAAAGAGGAAAAACCTGATGTCCTCAAATGAGTGAGCTCGCAAGGAACAAATGTGCCATCACTCTCGCTAGATAAATCTAATAAAGTTCAATGAAGTATCCCTCACATATACCGGCATGACCACTATACATGCCAGATACTACAACATATGAGGGGCATACGGACGCTGCATATACCGACGGTCACACTCGGCATCGGTATGGGCGTTGGAAAATATCACGTAGAGATACCGACGGTGAAGTGACCGTCGGTATGACCATTTTAAATGGATCGTCGGTGTGGCCCCCCGTCGTCGGTATATGGGTCGGTATTACCGTCAGTATAAGCATTGGTATAAGCATCGGTAATTTACTGGAAGTTATCGATGCCCATACCGACGTATATACCGACGGATATACCGAGGGCGAGTTTTAAACATACTGCGAACCCGAGAGCCAAACTTCACATTTTTGCACGTTTTTGAGTACTATTGGTCTTCTGTCAAACTTGCGCGCGCGAACCAAATTGTGACCTGCATTGTATTGTGCACAAACACACACAAATCTCTCTCTCTCTACACACACACTCTCTCTCGGCTTAGATCTCACATCCTCGTAAGTACTGCGCGTACTGTTAGCATTTGTGTTTCTCTATGCTTTAGGTTTTATATTTCTCTTTTCTCTGATTTTGTAGAAGTTCTTTGGCATCGATTGTTTGGAATTGGACAATAAGCAACATACATTACGCTTTGGCGACAACGATCCAAAGGAGGGACATACTTGTAAGTGATTGTTTTATTCTCTATTGCTAGAGAGAGAAGGAGAGAGAGAAAGAGAGAGAGAAGAGAGAGAAGAGAGAGAAGAGAGAGAGAGATACAGAGAGAGAGAGAGAGAAGAGAGAGAGATAGAGGGAGGGAGAAAGAGAGATAGAAGAGAGAGAGAGAGAGAGAGAGAGAGAGAGAGAGAGATAGAGAGAGAGAGAGAGAAAGTGAGAGATAAAAAATAATGAAGGAAAGGACGATAGAGATAGGAAAATAGAGCATACATACACACACACATTTAAACATTTATACATGCATACATACACACATACATGTACACACATGCATGCTTACATACACACACCTATACACACATGCATGCTTACATACACACACATATACACACATGCATGCATACACATACATACAAGTTTACACACATGCATGCTCACACAGACACTCTCACTCTCAAGGAGAAACACACACACAAACAGATTGAGGCAAGGAAGAATGATCTTCTTCTTCTTCTATTACATAAAAAGGAATGTACAAGAATGACCTAAAAAACAAGAATACAACAAGTGCAATATATAAAGATCAATACATAAGGAAAAACCTAATGTCCGCAAATGAGTGATCTAGCAAGGAACAAATGTGCCATCACTCTCCATAGATAAATCTTATAAAGCTCAATGAAGTATCCCTGACATATACTGGGGTGACCACTATGCATATTAGAGAAACGAAAAACTCGTACGTGTCATCATGGATCATCACATGTTGAGCTTGATATCCCAACACTCCCCCTCAAGCTAAATGCCATATCTTGTAATCCAAGCATCTCCCGAAACTTCTTCAACTTCTCAGCTCCAAGTGCTTTGGTGAAAATATCAACAACCTCCTCATCGGTTCTCACATAAACAAGATCAATGTCACCTTCTTATACCTTCTCTCTGATGAAGTGATAATGTACCTCGATATGCTTTCTTCTAGAATGGAAAACAGGATTCCGTGCTAACTGTATGGTGCTAACATTATCACAATAAATAGTGATAGGCTTTCCCACTTGCACACCTAAATCTGCAAGTAACATTTCTAGCCATGATGCCTCTCATGCTGCCATTGTAGCACCTCTATACTCAACCTCTTTACTTGAGAAAGCAAAAGTGGGTTGGTTCTTGCTGCTCCATGTAACAGCTCCACTCCTACGTGAGAATAGAAAACCACTAGTAGATCTTCGATCTCGAATGCTACTAGCCCAATCTGCATCGGTGTATCCATAAACCTGCAAATCTACACCAGCCTCATAAATCAATGCATAATCCAAAGTAGCACTCACATAACGTAGAGTGCGCCTCAAAGCATCCAAATGTGGCTTCCTGGGAACCTGCATAAACTGACTTTCAAGTCCAACAATATAACTTAGATCAGGCCCTGTAATTAAGAGATATATAAGACTTCCCATGTTATACCTTATGGAATATGTTGAACAATGCATTGTTGGATTGTAACATGAAATATGTTGGCCAATGCATTGTTGGATTGAAATATCGAATAGCCAATGCATTGTTGGATTGTAACATGACATATGTTGGCCAATGCATTGTTGGATTGAAATATCGAATAGCCAATGCATTGTTGGATTGTAACATGAAATGTGTTGGCCAATGCATTGTTGGATTGAAATATGGAATAGCCAATGCATTGTTGATTGTAACATGGAATATGTTAGCCAATGCATTGTTGGATTGAAAGATGGAATAGCCAATGCATTGTTGGATTGTAACATGGAATATGTTAGCCAATGCATTGTTGATTAACACATGGAATAGCCAATGCATTGTTGGATTGTAACATGAAATATGTTGGCCAATGCATTGTTGGATTGTAACAGTAATATGGAATATGTTGAACACTGCATTATAATTGTTAGAGTGCTGCATTATTTTATCAACTGAGGTCAGTTGCTTGTCAACTGAGAGGCATGTTGTATATTATTGAACAAGGCATGGTTAAAATGTTAAATTATTAATGTATTAATATGTTTTTGATGTTTTTGATATAGCAGCTGAAGGTTCGTGAGGAGCATGCAAGGCGTGAAAGGGCGGACATCAATAATCCGAATAATTATTATTTATTTTGTAAATAAACCTGCGTAGAAGGTTCTATTGTTAGAAAAGTAATGGTTAGAATAAGGGTCGTTGTAGACCACAGTTTCTGTTATTGAAAGCAATGGCTTTCTATAAAAGTTATCAACTTTTAGTTCACGCCTGCTTTTCGAAGCCGCCCTCTTGTAACCACTCTTTTCGACGTAATCAAAAGTCCTATAAATACATGCACTCTGTGGACTGTCGAAACAGAGTGCATGGGGGGAGATTGCACCCAATACTGCATTGTGTCTCGTCTCTTGTTGCGTCTATTCTCTGTGTGTTTTCTGTGTCCGTAATCTCTGTATGCGCGTGAGTAAGATCCTGACAACATCCCATAATTTTTCTGTACATAGTAGGATTTTCCAATGCTTCACCTGATGTAGTATCCAACTTCAAATTGTGATCTAATGGCATAGAAATTGACTTACAATCAGCCATACCATGCTTTTGCAGCATATTCAAGGCATATTGCCTTTCTGACATCCATTTACCTATTTCTGTATGTATAAACTCAATACCCAACAAATAGTGTAGCACACCAAGATCATTCATGTCAAATTCCTGCATAAGATGTTGATTTACCTCTTTGATGCTTCCTTCATTATCACCATCTACAATCAGGTCATCAACATAAATAGCCACAATAGTGATGCCACCATCAGGCTTCCTTACATATAGTGAGTGATCTACATCACATATAGAAAACTCAATGCTCGTTAAGTAATCAGCAATCCTTGCATGCCATGCACGAGGGGCTTGCTTCATCCCATACAAAGCCTTTTGCAACCTGCAAACATATTCTAGATGCTTTGAATCTTCATATCCTTGTGGCTGGTCCATATATACTTCTTCCTGTAACTCACCATGTAGGAAAGCATTCTTCACATCCATCTGATGCAAAGTCCATCCTTTTGCTGTAGCTAATGCAACAAGTGTTCTGATAGTAGACATTTTAGCTATAGGGCTGAATGTTTCCTCATAATCAATGCCATATGTCTCTGCATATCCTTTAGCTACCAGTCGTGCTTTATACCTGCTTATGCTACCATCAGCATTATGCTTTACCTTGTAAACCCATTTGCAGCCTATGGGTTTCTTTTCTTGCAGCAATGGAACCAGCTTCCATGTATCATTTCCATAAAGTGCACCCATCTCCTCATCCATATCTTTTTCCCAATCTGCAATTCCAATTGCATCTTCAAAGCAAGAAGGTTTAGCATCTTGTATTACCTTTGTCATGTAGGCTGAGCCATATAACTTTCATACATGAATCGTTGTACTTAATTCCGCATCCTCCTAGGTCTTCTTGGTCCTGGATCACTTCTCCTTGTATCATCTGCATGTGCCCTTCTTACTCCTAGAATCTTCACAGAGGGCAATCCAAGTTCCTCATCAAGACTCTTTTCTGAACCCCTTGAATCTTCATCAACATCTTCAAAACCTACACATGTTTTATGACCTGCAGAAAGCTTTTCTTTACCTTTCTTAGACGTATTTGATGAATTTGCTGGACTGAAATTTCCATGCAATCTTCAACTCCATGGATTTGAGTTGGAACTAGTGCTTGGTGATGCATCCGGTCCACTCAAAACTTGAGATTCTATACTTGGATTTTCAGCATTTTCTTTGTCATTTGGTTGAAGATTCAGTCCTTCTTTGGCATATGCATAGAAGCTTGACATTTCATCAAATACCACATCTTTGCTCACCTTTATCAATCATGTGAGTGGCTTATAACATTTATATCCCCTTTGCTCAAGGAAGTATCGAATGAAGACACACTTTTCTGCTTTTGGATCAAGATTCATCCTCAATTCATCTGGGACATGTACATATGCAACACAGCCAAAAACTTTCTGATGTGATAAGTTTGGCTTTTTACCTATAAACTTCTCTTCAGGTGTAACTTGATGTACAACAGGAGTCGAGGTTCTGTTCATGATGTATACAGCAGTATGCACAACTTCTGCCCAATAAAAATGAGGCATATTCTTCTCAACCATCAAGGCTCTTGCTATTTCTGCACTATGTCTATTTTTGTGTTCAGGAATTCCATTCTATTGTGGTGTGTACGTGCATGAAAACTGACACCGAATTCCATGATTTTTTAGAAAGTTGCTGAACTCATTGGACATGTATTGACCTCCTCCATCAGATCTTAATGTTTGAATGTACTTTGGTGCCTGCTTTCCCACCATAGCTTTAAAATTCTAGAAGTGAGTGAACATCTTGCTCTTCTCTTTCATGAAATATACCTATACTTTGCGTGTATGTCCATCAATGAAAGTAACATAAAACGTGCAACCATCCATAGATGTCGGCTTTGCTGGACCCCAAACATCTATATGTACTACTTCTAGTACATTCTCACTAACATGCTTGTCATGTGGAAATGATGCTCTTGATTGTTTACCAAATTGACATGCTGCACACACCTTTTGCATTTCTACAACTTTGAAATTTGGTAGTCCATGGACAATCTCCTTTGACTGCATCAATTTCAGCCTTTGTAAGTATGCATGTCCAATCCGTTTGTGCCACATCTCTATATCTGCAATAACTCGTCCACCTTTTGCAAACATGGTAGCATGCATTTCAGGAATCTTCACATTTAAGGTGAACGTCCTACCCACTTTGTTTCCTTTGGCAACCAATCATCCATCGTGCTTGTACTCTTCTACATATAATCCATCAGCATTGAATTTGACTTGTAATCCCTGGTCAAATATTTTTCCAATAGAAACCAGATTCATTATTATTTTTGGAACATGCACCACATTAGCAAGATGTTTTACCTTTCCATCCTCCATCGATAGTGCTTTGTTTCTTGTATGCTGAATAGGATGTGATGTGTCATCACTTGTTTCAACATATCCAAGAACTGATAATTTCTGCAAAGTACTAAACCATTCGACATGATTGGTCATGTGATTTGAAGCACGTGAATCAACATACCAAACATTATCATTTGATTTTGAAACACCAAGAGACATCGTATTCAACATGTGATGTTGAACCATGAATAACTTCTCAAAATCATCTACACTTGTGGATGCATATTTATTCTGTTGCCTTTTGTTATTTTGATTCTTCAACCTATAATCACGTTCAAAGTCTCCAGGTTTACCACAATTCTAGCGTCCTTTACTGTCATTACCTGAATCATTTCTTTGGAAACTTCTGCGGCCTCTTTCGTTCCCCCTACCTCGAAATTGTCCTCTTCCTTCTCCATGATTCTGTTGTTCACTTTGGTATTGATTACTATTTCCTCTTCCACTGCCAAAACCTCTACCTCTGCCTCTTCCTCTACCTAAGTAGAATACTTGCTCAGAACTAGATTTTCCTTGGGAGTTTGAATCCTCACCAAGATTCTTTTGTTCAATAATCAGCATAGATACCAGATCTGCAAAATTTGGAATATTTCCCCTGTTCTGTATAGAAGTTCTGAATTACTTATATGCAGCTCCTAAGAAACGAAGACACACTTCCACCTTATGATCATCATCTATATTCATACCAATAGATGCAAGTCACTCACATATGCTTTTGATTTTCAAGGTGTAGTGACTTACCGACATGCTCTTCTTCTCCAATGTATGCACCTCGTTCTTGAGTTGCAATTTCGATGCCTTTGTATTGGTTTCAGATAATGTGGCCAAACTATTCCAAGCCTCTTTTGGAGTCTTGGCAGACTATGTGTCCAATCATGCTATCCTGTATGCTAACAGATAGCCAATACATTACCTTTCATGCTCCTTGATTCCATTCCTCATATGCTCTTAACTGATCTCCAGTCCGGTTCCTTTCTAGCAACTGTGGAGCATGGTCATTCTCTCCTTCGATGTAGTTCCAGTAGCCTTATCCCATTAGGAAATTCTTCATTCTGAATCTCCAAGCATGGAAGTTGTTCTTTTCTAGCTTATGGCTCATAAGGTGACTCATTCCATCTGTGTTTGCCATTTTTGCAGCAATTCACAACACTACAAAACACGACAAGCAACACTTCTCCTTGAACACGATCGCACTATGACGTGATAATTCGATCTCAAAAAAACACAGTTTTCATGTATCAATAGTACATGAAATCTCTTGAAATTCTAGATCTGGAATATATGAGTTATTGAACACAACGCAAGTTACAGTTTCTGACATTGACCTGGTTTTTCTATGAGCCCCACCTTGCGTGCTCGAAACGGAGGTCGAGATGGCTTGCCACATACTTTTCCTCGGTGCCTTCTCCACGAGCTCGCTATAGCCACGCTGGTTCTGATACCATGTCAAGAGGAAGGAGATACAGAAGAGAGCTCTGACACACACTCTCACTCTCAAGGAGAAACACACACACACATAGATTGAGGCAATAAATAATGATCTTCTTCTTCTTCTATTACATAAAAAGGAATGTACAAGAATGACCTAAAAAACAAGAATACAACAAGTGCAATATATAAAGAGGAAAAACCTGATGTCCGCAAATGAGTGAGCTGGCAAGGAACAAATGTGCCATCACTCTCGGTAGATAAATCTATTAAAGTTCAATGAAGTATCCCTGACATATACCGGCATGACCACTATACATGCCAGACACTACAACATATGAGGGGCATACCGATGCTGCATATACCGACGGTCACACTCGGCATCGGTATGGGCGTTGGAAAATATCACGTAGAGATACTGACGGTCAAGTGACCATCGGTATGACCGTTTTAAACGGATCGTCAGTGTGGCCCCACGTCGTCGGTATATGCGTCGGTATTACGGTCAGTATAAGCGTCGGTATATGCATCGGTAATTTACTGGAAGTTATCGACACCCATAGCGACGTATATACCGATAGATATACCGAGGGGGAGTTTTAAACATACTACGAACTGGAGAGCAAAACTTCACATTTTTGCACATTTTTGAGTACTATTGGTCTTCTGTCGAACTTGCACGCGTGAATCGAATTGTGACCTCCATTGTATTGTGCACACACACACACACAAATCTCTCTCTCTCTACACACACACACACTCTCTCTCAGCTTAGATCTCACATCTTGGTAAGTGCTGCGCATACTGTTAGCATTTGTGTTTCTCTATGCTTTAGGTTTTATATTTCTCATTTCTTTGATTTTGGAGAAGTTCTTTGGCATGGATTGTTTGGAATTGGACAATAAGCAACATACATTACACTTTGGCGACAACGATCCAAAGGAAGGACATACTCGTAAGTGATTGTTTTATTCTCTATTGATAGAGAGAGAAGGAGAGAGAGAAAGAGAGAGAGAAGAGAGAGAGAGAGAGAGAGAGAGAGAGAGAGAGAGAGAGAGAGAGAGAGAGAGAGAGAGAAAGAGAGAGAGAACAGAGAGAGAGAGAGAGATAGAGAGAGAGAGAGAAAGTGAGAGATATAGAATAATGAAAGAAAGGAAGATAGAGATAGGAAAATAGAGCATACATACACACACACATTTACACATTTACACATGCACACATACACATATACATGTACACACATGCATGCTTACATACACACACCTATACACACATGCATCCTTACATACACACACATATACACACATGCATGCATACACATACATACAAGTTTATACACATGCATGCTCACACAGACACTCTCACTCTCAAGGAGAAACACACACACAAACAGATTGAGGCAAGGGAGAATTATCTTCTTCTTCTTCTATTACATAAAAAGGAATGTACAAGAATGACCTAAAAAACAAGAATACAACAAGTGCAATATATAAAGATCAGTACATAAGGAAAAACCTAATGTCCGCAAACGAGTGATCTAGCAAGGAACAAATGTGCCATCACTCTCCATAGATAAATCTAATAAAGCTCAATGAAGTATCCCTGACATATACTGGCGTGACCACTATGCATGTTAGAGAAACGAAAAACTCGTACGTGTCATCATGGATCATCACATGTTGAGCTTGATATCCCAACACTCCCCCTCAAGATAAATGCCATATCTTATAATCCAAGCATCTCCCGAAACTTCTTTAACTTCTCAGCTCCAACTGCTTTGGTGAAAATATCAACAACCTTCTCATTTGTTCTCACATAAACAAGATGAATGTCACCTGCTTATACCTTCTCTCTGATTAAGTGATAATGTACCTCGATATGCTTTCTTCCTGCATGGAAAACAAGATTCCATGCTAACTATATGGTGCTAACATTATCACAAGAAATAGTGATAGGCTTTCCCACTTCCACACCTAAATCTGCAAGTAACATTTCTAGCCATGATGCCTCTCATGTTGCCATTGTAGCACCTCTATATTGAGCCTCTGTACTTCAGAAAGCAAAATTAGGTTGCTTCTTGCTGTTCCATGTAACAGCTCCACTCCTAAGTGAGAATAGAAAACCACTAGTAGATCTTCGATCTCGAATGCTACTAGCCCAATCTGCATCGGTGTATCCATAAACTTGCAAATCTACACCAGCCTCATAAATCAATGCATAATCCAAAGTAGCACTCACATAACGTAGAGTGTGCCTCAGAGCATCCAAATGTGGCTTCCTGGGAACCTGCATAAACTGACGTTCAAGTCCAACAATATAACTTAGATCAGGCCTTGTAATTGTGAGATATATAAGACTTCCCATTATTTTCCTGTACATAGTAGCATTTTCCAATGCTTCACCTGATGTAGTATCCAACTTCAAATTGTGATCTAGTGGCATAGAAATTGACTTACAATCATCCATACCATGCTTTTGCAACATATTCAAGGCATATTGCCTTTGTGCCATCCATTTACCTGTTTCTGTATGTATAAACTCAATACCCAACAAATAGTGTAGCACACCAAGATCATTCATGTCAAATTCCTGCATAAGATGTTGCTTTACCTCTTTGATGCTTCCTTCATTATCACCATCTACAATCAGGTCATCAACATAAATAGCCACAATAGTGATGCCATCATCAGCCTTCCTTACATATAATGAGTGATCTACATCACATATAGAAAACTCAATGCTCGTTAAGTAATCTGCAATCCTTGCATGCCATGCACGAGGGGCTTGCTTCATCCCATACAAAGCCTTTTGCAACCTGCAAACAAATTTTGGATGCTTTGAATCTTCATATCCTTGTGGCTGGTCCATATATACTGCTTCCTATAACTCACCATGTAGGAAAGCATTCTTCACATCCATCTGATGCAAAGTCCATCCTTTTGTTGTAGCTAATGCAACAAGTGTTCTGATAGTAGACATTTTAGCTACAGGGCTGAATGTTTCCTCATAATCAATGCCATATGTCTGTGCATATCCTTTAGCTACCAGTCGTGCTTTATACCCGCTTATGCTACCATCAGCATTATGCTTTACCTTGTAAACCCATTTGCAGCCTATGGGTTTCTTTTTTCGCAGCAACGGAACCATCTTCCATGAATCATTTCCATAAAGTGCAGCCATCTCCTCATCCATAGCTTTTTCCCAATCTGCAATTCCAATTGCATCTTCAAAGCAAGAAGGTTTAGCATCTTGTATTACCTTTGTCATGTAGGCACAATGTAGATCCATATAACTTTCATACGTCAATCCTTGTACTTAATGCCACATCCTCCCAGATCTTCTTGGTCCTCGATCACTTCTCCTTGTATCATCTGCATGTGCCCTTCTTACTCCTAGAATCTTCACAGAGGGTAATCCAAGTTCCTCATCAAGACTCTTTTATGAAGCACTTGAATCTCCATCAACATCTTCAAAACCTACACATGTTTTATGACCTGCAGAAAGCTTTTCTTTACCTTTCTTAGATGTATTTGATGAATTTGCTGGACTGAAATTTCCACGCAATCTTCAACTCCATGGATTTGAGTTGGAACTATTGCTTTGTGATGCATCCGGTCCACTCAAAACTTGAGAATCTACACTTGATTTTTCAGCATTTCTTTGTCATTTGGTTGAAGATTTAGTCCTTCTTTGGCATATGCATAGAAGCTTGAACTTTCATCAAATACCATATCTTTGCTCACCTTTATCTGTCATGTGAGTGGCTTATAACATTTATATCCCTTTTTCTCAAGGAAGTATCCAATGAAGACACACTTTTCTTCTTTTGGATCAAGCTTCATCCTCAATTCATGTGGGACATGTACATATGCAATAAAGCCAAAAACTTTCCGATGTGATAAGTTTGGCCTTTTACCTATAAACTTCTCTTCAGGTGTAACTTGATGTACAACAACAGTCGAGGTTCTCTTCATAATGTATACAGCAGTATGCACAACTTATGCCCAATAAAAATGAGGCATATTCTTCTCAACCATCAAGGCTCTTGCTATTTCTGCAATATGTCTATTTTTATGTTCAGCAATGCCATTCTATTGTGGTGTGTACGTGCATGAAAACTGACACCGAATTCCATGGTTTTTTAGAAAACTGTTGAACTCATTGGACATGTATTCACCTCCTCCATCAGATCTTAATGTTTGAATGTACTTTCATGCCTGCTTTCCCACCATAGCTTTAAAATTCTGGAAGTGAGTGAACATCTTGCTCTTCTCTTTCATGAAATATACCTATACTTTACGTGTATGATCATCAATGAAAGTAACATAAAACGTGCAACCATCCATAGATGTCGCCTTTCCTGGACCCCAAACATCTATATGTACTACTTCTAGTACATTCTCACTAACATGCTTGTCATGTGGAAACGATGCTCTTGATTGTTTACCAAATTGACATGCTACACACACCTTTTGCATTTCTACAACTTTGAAACTTGGTAGTCCATGGACAATCTCCTTTGACTGCATCAATTTCAGCCTTTGTAAGTATGCATGTCCAATCCGTTTGTGCGACATCTCTATATCTGCAATAACTCCTCCACCTTTTGCAAACATGGTAGCATGCATTTCAGGAATCTTGACATTTAAGGTGAGCATCCTACCCACTTTGTTTCCTTCGGCAACCAATCGTCCATCGTGCTTGTACTCTTCTACATATAATCCATCAGCATTGAATTGGACTTGTAATCCCTGGTCAAACATTTTTCCAATAGAAACCAGATTCATCATTATTTTTGGAACATGCAGCACATCAGCAAGATGTTTTACCTTTCCATCCTCCATCGATAGTGCTTTGTTTCTTGTATGCTCAATAGGATGTGATGTGTCATCACTTGTTTCAACATATCCAAGAACTGATAATTTCTGCAAAGTACTAAACCATTCCACATGATTGGTCATGTGATTTGAAGCACCTGAATCAACATACCAAACATTATCATTTGATTTTGAAACACGAACAGACATCGTATTCATCATGTGATGTCGAACCATGAATAACTTCTCAAAATCATCTGCACTTGTGGATGCATAGTTTTTATGTTGCCTTTTGTTATTTTGATTCTTCAACCTATAATCACGTTCAAAGTCTCCAGTTTACCACAATTCTAGCATCCTTTACTGTCATTACCTGAATCATTTCTTTGGAAACTTTTGCGGCCTCTTTTACTCCCCCTACCTCGAAACTGTCCTCTTCCTTCTCCGTGACTCTGTTGTTCACTTTGGTATTGGTTACTATTTCCTTCTTCAAGGTGTAGTGACTTACCGACATGCTCTTCTTCTCCAATGTATGCAACTCGTTCTTGAGTTGCAATTTTGATGCCTTTGTATTGGTTTCATACAATGTGGCCAAAGTGTTCCAAGCCTTTTTTGGAGTCTTGGCATCCTATATGTGTCAAATCATGCTATCCTGTATGCTAACAGATAGCCAATACATTACCTTTCATGCTCCTTGATTCCATTCCTCATATGCTCTTAACTGATCTCCAGTCCGGTTCCTTTCTAGCAACTGTGGAGCATGGTCATTCTCTCCTTTGATGTAGTTCCAATAGCCTAATCCCATCAAGAAATTCTTCATTCTGAATCTCCAAGCATGGAAGTTGTTCTTTTCTAGCTTATGGCTCATAAGGTGACTCATTCCATCTCTGTTTGCCATTTTTGAAGCAATTCACAACACTACAAAACACGACAAGCACCACTTCTCCTTGAACACTATTGCACTATGACGTGATAGTTCGATTTCAGAAAAACACAGTTTTCATGTATCAATAGTACACGAAATCGCTTCAAATTCTAGATCATGAGTTTGTAAGTACCATTTCATTTATTGAATTTATTTGTGTTAAATTTCTCATGTATGTTCCTCTAATCTTTCGTATATTTGTTTCAAGAGATGGCAATGGGTCATCCTCCAACACGAACGGAGGACTCTTACGGATATCGTCATGGGTTGATTGCACTATTGGAGGACTTGGAGGGACACGGTGCCGTCGTTTCATGGGAGCATTTGCGATGAGGTAATTAATTTATAAACTTGGTTTTTACTTTTTTGTAATTTTCATGTGAATTTATCTCATTCCATTAATGTTTTTTGTTGCAGGACTCTTGATATGGAACATTCTTTGCATGTGTATGGCAGTGGAACACCAAAATTTTGTATTTGATTTTCATATGGAAATGCACTGCTTTGCCACATTTTGTAAAAGCATCATATATGACAGTGGTTTTCCACACTCTTGTACATGCTTCATTATTGAAATATATAACTTCTTTTGTACATGGTTCATGGTTCATTCTGATTATCTCTTTTGTGTCCAATAATACTCTGTTTCATCAAATCATATTTCGGTTGACATTAGAGTACACATCACATGTACTTGGTTTTTTTTTGGGCAGATTGTATTGTCTTTTGTTAAGCAATATCATGGTTATGTTCTTGTAGCAAAAGACAACACACTCTGCCCAAAATAAATTTTGCAGGTATGGTCGTCGGTATACGCGATGGTACTCCTAGTAATGTCATCAGATATTGGTACACCCAGCAGCAGGCGACGGTATGTCTAGTAGAGGCCTCAATATGGGCGCCGGTATGGGTGCCAGTATTATCGATGCATATAGCGGCACATATATGACGCATATACTTATACCAATGCTTATGCCGATGCATATACCGATGCTTATACCGATGCTTTGGTACCGATGCGCATACCGACCTTTACACCAGCGTCACGGCAAATAAAGCCGCGTTCATTTCCCTCGATAAAAACATCGGTATACCATCGATCTGTTGTAGTGAGAGAAACGAAAAACGGATACGTGTCATCCTCGATCATCACATGTTGAGCTTGATATCTCAATAGAATGCTTATGAATAGCTTGTGGCATCACTTCAAAGCCTTCAACAACAAATCAAGGACCTAACTCATAGACAGATACAAGTCAAGATGGAACATCTAGTGCATGTAGGCACCTTCATCCAGGGACTACAAGAACGAGTCCGGAATCTTCATGCAAATGAAGTAAGCATTCAAGTGAACCAACAACCTAGTTCATCTTTCATGAGATCTCCCATGCTCCATTGATCCCTTAGTTTTCCATTTATTCATGTGGGAACCATATCCGATTTCACCATTGAGGGGGGAGAGACCTAGTCCTTCAACATCTATCGAGATTGATGGGCATGAGGAATTTGAAGTAGAGCATGTCCAAGAATATCTCGAGGAAGATTGGAGTAACTTATTCATTGAAAAGGGAATGACATTAGTGATTGTACTTGGGATCGTCTAGAAAACCTTTAGAGAGCACTAATTAAGGTTCAAGAATTCCATAAGAAAAATCCAATGAAGCCTAGACTAGAGAACATGACCGCTACTGTTGGAACTCTTCGCTTGAGGGGGAGATGATGTTATGGACGAAGGAAACCATCCTGAATGTTAGATTCCATGTGAATACTATATCCCATGATGGGATCAGAATTAGGAGAACCCAATCTTCCACTGTGTCTGAAATGTGCCAAAACCCTAAGATCGATTGTCTATTTGCTAAATTCTAATATGTAGAGGTCCTGTTTGGATTGCTCACATCATTGATGATATCATCAACTCATAGCCACCCTTGGGAAACCACCTGTCAAATCCTATATAAGGAGGCCTTGGCCACATACATACTCAGTCTTGCCAATGCCAGGCTTTGGAGCTCAAGGAGTCCTAATCACCAAGTAAGTACTTTCAAGTTCCCTTTCGAGTTCTAGTCTTGTCTCTTGCTCTAGTCTTGTCTAGTCTTGTATCCTAGACATTTATGTTTGTCCTGTTGTAATCTTGTAGTACGAGATCTTGTCGAGTTCTTTCTTGTATGTATTTCATCTTCCAAAAGGGAGTTCTTATAACCTAGAGATCTTGCTCCAGACTTACGATCCTAGGTTTTGGGATCTCCTGTATCAGTTTTGGGTTGTGGCACTTCTTGTATCAGCTACATATTCTTGTACTATGATCTATAGTTTATGATATCTCAAATGACGATGTTATTGCTTTTGGCATTTTATTTCATGGGCTATATAAGCTCATAGACTATGAAAACTTTTCCAATGATTTAGCATGTGTAGTTCAAAATTCTCAAACTTTCTTACATACAAAAGTGATCTACAAAGGACACCTATGAGTACCATGCACAAATTGTTGATATATTTTAGTAGTGATCTATGCAAACACATATGGGCCGCTCAGGTACATTTTTTCTTTCTTTAGGAGATTTTTTTCCCAAGATTGTATATATGTCTTTGACCCTAACTTGCCATTGATCTTTTGTACATTCACTTGGTAATACATGCAATATTGTGTGTTGTGCTTCAAGTTTCTTCTTCTTCCTTATGTCTTCTGCATGCTTTTGCAGACCCCAAACCTGAATAATTGGTATCATAGCAAATCATCACTTTATCTAGGGCATCCTAGACACCCCTTCTATCATTATCTCAATCGCATGAAAAGTGGTGAGCATAATCAAAGCACCATCGATGCACCTATACAGACAATGTTTTCCTTTTGTGCCAAACATATATACAAGGTTCGGTTTGTGAGTACAAGTCCCTCAAATTTTGCTACAGGTTTACAGGAGATTGATAGGGTAGATATGTTCAAGTTTTGAGATACAATCATTTTTTTGCATGAGATTATTTTAGTAAGTGGCTATGGCTGAAGGCAATAATATATTCTATATGTTGGTTGTTTAGGATAGGTTGGTTGGTAGCAATTACCCTTTGTGGGTGTATATGATGCATCATCTATTGTTCACAAAAGGACTATGGAATATCATGCAAGGTTTTAAAAAATGACCTACTACACCTCTAATGATAGTTATTGAAAGTGACGTAGATGGCATTGAGGATGACGACCTTCAAATTCATCTTCGTGCTATGGGTTTTTCTATACCTACTACATAGAAATTTTGATGGGATGGTAGAGATGCTTGCTCACATGCATTCATAGCTTTGCCTATCAAACATGCCATTATCCCTCATAATCACTCTTGCAAAATAGCAAATGATGCTTAGGATTCACTTATCATCTTACACCTAGAAAGAGATGAGGATCATGTTACTTACCTCCGAAAACAATTGGAGAGTGAACATATGAATAAAGGAGAGTCAATGGATAATTTTTTGATAAAGAACAAAGATTTGAAGGAACAATTGATTTTTGCTGATGAAGTCCTGCTCTAGTGACTTTTATTGTCCACACTATTCTGAACGGTCCTCTATATTCATATCAGAGTCTTGCTTCTACTCTTTTTGTTTATCATGACATGCAATCCAAATGATTTAGTATTTGAGGATTTAATCTCTATTTTCTTGCAAAAAGATGAGTTCAGATAAAATAGGTCCATTATGCATGAAGTAGATCAACCTTTCTTAGGTAGCGAGAATGATAAAGGTAAATGGACCTCATCTATTAGTAAGCAAAAACTTGTTAATTCCACATAGTCAAAAAAGGAAGGCAAAGACGAGGAGAAATCAGAAAGAAGAAGCTCTTTTGCAAATACTATAAAGGAAATGATCTTGTCATAAAGAGTTATCCAAAACTGGTTTCAAAAGAGGCAAAACAAAAAGAGGCTTGAATGGTTGTTGCAGAGGCTTCTACACCCAAACGAGAGTCTAGTAATCTTGTGCAAAATGAAGAAGAGGCATTTACTATTGTTTGTAGTAATGACCCATCTTCTCATGAGCAGTGTATGCCTATAGTAGATTGAGATGCTTGGTACTTTGACAATGGGGCAATTAGACATATTCCCTTAGAGCATAGTTTCTTCATTTCACATGAGCCTGCCTATAGGCAATACTATCACATGCGCCAACAAATCCTCTTATCCTATCATGGGATTTGGTAAGACTACTGCTCATGGTAGTTCTTTCACATTGTCAGATGCTTTGTTTGTGCGAGGGAGCAAGAGAAATATGCTCTCAAGTTCAGAATTGGCCAAGAGTGGCTTGGTTCTAAATTTTTTGATGATAGATGTACACTTCATGAGCTATCAAATGGTGATGTTATTATTTCTTTTGGAATCGTATGTCATGGGTTGTATAGTCTAAGAGAGTATGAAAAATCTATAAATGGTTCAGCATGTTCAGTTCAAGATTCTCTAACTATCCCTCATGCAAAGCTTGGTATTCATGCTTTGATAATCTTAATTTTGCTATCCTCTTATGCTTGTAGCAATATGAAATGGTGTTCTCTTTGTGCAAACTTTAGGCGTTTGGTAAACATGGTTGTGGGTTCTCTATTTTAGGCAAAATGCAACATTCCTCTGGCTCAAAAGATGCTTGAGTATGAGTTTCTCAAAAGTTGCAGCTTGTTCATAGTGATGTTTGTGATCCTATATATACACCTTATTTCTGGAACCATCTTTACTTCGTGACTTTTATTTATGATTTTTCTAGGCATGCACGGTTATTTCAATTGAAAGCAAATTCCGACATGTTTATGTGCTTCAAAAAATTTCTATTTTTTTGGCTTAAAATCTCTCAGCATGTAAAATAGGCACCCTCTATTCTAATCAAGGGGGTAATACATGTCTTATAATTTTAATGCATTCATGGATGAATGTGGGAGAAAACACCACTCTATAGTGCTACATACACCTCGAAAAACTGGATTTGCTTAAAGAATGAATAAGTTCTCATGAAGATGGTGAGATGTATGGTCAAAGGTCAAGCTTTACCACACAACTATTGGAGATAGACGCTGCGAAGCACGCAAACAACACAAGGAAGGAGAAGAAGCTTGCAGCACAAGACACAATAGTGAATGTATTACTAGAGAATGTACAAAGATAAGTAGCCCATTAGGGCAATAGGCATACATACAAGCCGAGGGAAGAAAACCTCCTAAAGAGGGAAAAAAGTGCCCCGGTGATCTTAGTGTGTTCACACACATCACTACCTAAATATATCAACAAATCCCCCCTGGGAGTGATGCCGTGAACAAGGAGCTGGCACTCATGTATAAGGAAGTGCCAAGCTATGTGGAAATTACTCCACAAAAGGAAGTAAGCCAAAAGCTTTGCAAAAAACTTCAAACTTCTCCGTAGGCAGAGCGTTCATGAAAAGGTCTGCAATGTTCTCCTGCGTGGGCACATATGCCAAGCTGATCTCCCCATCAGAGAACCTCTCCCTGACATAGTGATAATGCACCTCAATGTGCTTACTACAAGCATGGAACAGAGGGTTCCTCGCAATTGCTAATGCGCTCTGTCTATTAGTGAAGATGGTGGTGGCGGAAGATTAACCAACACCCAAATCAAGCATAAGGAATCTCAGCCACACACACTCAACAGTCTTTGTGAATCCTGCCCTATACTCAGCCTCATAACTAGAAGTGGCCACAGTAGGCCGCTTCTTGCTCAACCAAGATATACATGAGCTACCAAGCATGAAGCAAAAAGCCACTAGTGGACACACGAGTGTCATAACAACCAGCCCAATCAGAGTCAGAAAAAGCATGCAAATCTAGCACTAGTGATGCCCCCTTGGGATAAAACAACCCAAGTAGCCAAGTACCACTCAAGTAGCGAAAGATGTGCTTAATCACTTGCCAATGCTTGACTCCTGGGCAATGCATAAACGTGCTCATCTCTGAGACAGCAAACTGAATATCTGGCCAAGTAATGCATAAGTAAATGTAGCATCCAACAGCCTACTGATAGAGAACAACATCAAATGCATCTCCAACATCATGAAGACTCAATCATAAACCTGTCTCCATAGGAGTGGCAATAGGCTTATAGTCTTGAAGGCCAAATCGCTATAATAATATGTCAATATATTTTCTTTGAAAAAAAGCCATTCCACCATCAACTTGCATAAACTGAATGCCCAAATAGTGATGCAAATGCCCCAAATCAGACATCGCAAATGAGGCATGCAATTCAGCCTTGAAATCAGCAATATGCTTCTCAATAGGACTAGTGAGCAACATGTCGTCAACATAGACAACAATGATCAAAATCACATCATTAGCGCACTTAACATATAAGGTGCTTTTAGTTGGACTCTTCTCAAAACCATGTGCAATCAGATAGGCATGTATCTTCTCATTCCAAGCACGTGGTGCTTGCTTTAAACCATATAATGCCTTCTTTAACCTGCACACCTATTTTTCATGCCCTTTTTTGCACAAAGCCATAGGGCTAAAAAACATACACTTCTTCATGCAAGTCACCATTCAAAAATGCTATTTTAATGTCCAACTGATGTACATCCCAACCATGATGAGCTACAAGTGCACATATGCTACTATTTGTAGTCATTCGGCAAGTATGTGCAAAGGTCTCATCAAAGTCAATGCCTCTTTCCTGCGCATAACCCTTTGCAACAAGTCTAGTGTTATACATGTCAACTATACCATCAGGCTTACGCTTCAGCTTATATACCCACTTAGTCCCAATGGCCTTCTTGCCAGGAGGCAACTCACATAAAGAACAAGTACCATTCTTCATTATAGCTTCATCTTTATAGCATGAAGCAAAAAGCCACTAGTGGACACACGAGTGTTATAACAACTAGCCCAATCAGAGTCAGATAAAGCATGCAAATCTGGCAGTAGTCATGCCCCCTTGGGATAAAACAACCCAAGTAGCCAAGTACCACTCAAGTAGCAAAAGATGTGCTTAATTACCTGTCAATGCTTGACTCCTGGGCAATGCATAAACCTGCTCATCTGTGAGACAGCAAACTGAATATCTGGCCAAGTAATGCATAAGTAAATGTAGCATCCAACATCCTACTGATAGAGAACAACATCAAATGCATCTCCAGCATCATGAATACTCAATCGTAAACATGTCTCCATAGGAGTGGCAATAGGCTTACAGTCTTGAAGGCCAAAACCCTATAATAATATGTCAATATATTTTCTTTGAGAAAAAGCCATTCCACCATCAACTTGCATAAAGTGAATGCCCAAATAGTGATGCAAATGCCCCAAATCAGACAGCGCAAATGAGGCATGCAATTCAGCCTTAAAATCAGCAATATGCTTCTCAATAGGACTAGTGAGCAACATGTCCTCAACATAGACAACAATGATCAAAAGCACATCATTAGCGCACTTAACCTATAAGGTGCTTTTAGTTGGATTCTTCTCAAAACCATGTGCAATCAGATAGGCATGTATCTTCTCATACCAAGCACGTGGTGCTTGCTTTAAACCATATAATGCCTTCTTTAACCTACACACCTATTTTTCATGCCCTTTTTTGCACAAACCCATGGGGCTAAAAAACATACACTTCTTCATGCAAGTCACCATTCAAAAATGCTATTTTAATATCCAACTGATGTCCATCCCAAGCATGATGAGCTACAAGTGCACAGATGCTACTATTTGTAGTCATTTGGCAAGCACGTGCAAAGGTCTAATCACAGTCAATGCCTCTTTCCTACGCATAACCATTTGCAACAAGTCTAGCCTTATACATGTCAACTATACCATCAGGCTTACGCTTCAGCTTATATACCCACTCAGTCCTAATGGCCTTCTTGCCAGGAGGCAAGTCACATAAAGAACAAGTACCATTCTTCATTATAGCATCATATTTAGATTGCATAGCAACCATCCAATTTTCTGAATTTTGTGCTTCATCAAACAAAACAGGCTCATTCTCATCACAAAGACTAGATGCAGCCATAGCATCGCAATTTAATGCAAAAGAGGCTATGTGAGAGCTTGAAGGTATAGGATATGACAGAGGTGCATCTAATTTGCTGTCACACAAAGTCTGCACCAGCCATTTTGGGATAGTTTTTACCTGCTCAATATTAGCCCTCTCATCAACTAGTGCATCACGTAAATCTGCATAAAAAATGGAATGATCTGCATCATCACACGGAACCTGCAAAGGCTGAGAATTTGGCTCATTGGGACCAGCACTAGAATGTCCACCTATAAAAAGAGGCAACAAAGTATTATACATGTCTTTGGAGCTAATAAATGTCTCCTTAGTACATGAAAGCAATGGCTTAATAGCATCTTCCACAAAAACAACATCACAGCTAACCAAAATGTGTTTAGTCTCTAGATGATACATATGATAGACTTTACTTTTAGAACTGTACCCAACAAAAATACATTTTACTGCTTTATCATCCAATTTTCTACGATGTTGTTCAGGCACTAATACATATGCCAAACAACCAAAAACACATAGATGAGCAACAGATGGATTTCGATCATGCCAAGCCTCATATGGAGTGATAGACTACAACGCTCTCGGGAAGGAGTCAGGTGAATGGGAAGAGCCGGTGCGGGGTTGGATCAGGTCCCTGGTGTGCGTCGTTCCCATATCCGACGAGCGACGTCCATGTGCTAGGTGCCTTGCCCTCTTTCTTTGGTGTGGCGATCATCGTAAGGCCCCTACCCTCTCGAAAGAGACGAGCAAACGTGCGTACATGTATGACCGTAGCCGTCCAGAACAAAAGAAACCAGTTACAGTGGTAAAACACGGAAGTCACGAGATCGATGTGCAAAAAAGTTTAATGATACGATGTAGATGCCACTGAAATCGTCGAATAAAATCCCAATGATACAAATATTCCGGCTACAGTGCGGATCAGTGATACAACAAAACCGCTACAATGCGGAATGATGATAAAATAGCCACTATAGTGCGGATCGGCCAAATATAAGGTAGGCCTCCCGCTACAGTGCGAGAAGTTGCCCTCAGGACTCGGCTTCGATCTTCAGTCAACCTTCCTTTTCTTTGGTCTTTGGTACAAGATTTACTTCAAGTCTTCTCTTTACTTCAATAGTCCACAATCACTTCATATAATCTCTGAAATCATCAACCGGCTGGACCTGGAAAGACGATCCATAAGCAAGATCCACAAGGTGGGGAAGAAACAAATAAATTTGCACTTATTTATAGGGCCCCTCCCTAGGACTTCGTTCTAGAATGTTCTAACCTCCTTACTCAACTTTCTATTTTTAGAATCATCTTGCATGCTCATTTGCTATTTTGGGAAAGCCACACCTCTTATTTCTATTTTTTATTTTTCTTCTTTTTATTTTTCCTAGACTAAGTTTCTGGTTTCACACTCTATATATATACAAAATTAATTATTTTTAAGGGTTTGACCTAGGATAATCACCGATTCTAAGGGTCCAAGTTAGGGTTTTTGGTCGAGGAAGTTAGGATTTTCCTACAATTAATCTCAAAGGTGTCAATTCAAGGATCTATTTACAATTACGGCCTAGACTCCAAGGGTTTCTAAGGGTTGAGGCTCTGTTTTCATGGGAGTAAAGTCATGTTTTCAAGGGTTTTCAAGGGTCAAACCTACGGCTTTATGGATCAAAAGTTAGCTATTTACACATGCAGTTCTAATGTACATATTCAACATGGTTTTGCATCTCATAATCAATTAAATCGGCCAAATCATACAAAGAATATATCACTTTTTCAGTCAAAACATCACACAAAACTCATAAATGAACTTTGAAAAATTTTTATACACACTTCCCTGAGGGATTTCATCGCGATATTTGCCCCCACTAAACCTGCGCATTGTCTCGATGGTCCAACCTACAAAATTTAACAGAAGCGTATCAGGATTCTTTTGAAAAACTTTTTACTTTTACAGTTTTTCTTTTCAAGAATCAAAACGTGATCTCATGCACTCCATGCAGCTTTATAAAGACTAGTACAAATCTTAGACAATTAAGTAGATTCAAGCTTCACAAACATCATACTATGTTTCTATGTCTGCAATCTGACAAGTAACCATATAAATAAAATGTTGGCTTTCCAGATATTCTGTTTGTTCAACTAGTTTAGATCCAACAACTTATCCTAAGTACTAGTATATAGTAAGTTTCTAGTAGCTCAATTTGTAGAATATGCCTTGTTTCCTCTATTTATCTGCTATTGTCCTACTCTCCATAAAATCTTTCCTTTTCGTTATCTTTATCATTTTTCTTTTTCTTTTGTCTTTCTCTTTTCTTTTATTTTTCACTTCATCTCAGCTCAGCATTTATTCTTTTTATCTTTATTTCACAAATCGGCCTATGTCAAAATCGGATGCGACTCATGGACTTGCCCACCCGACCAAGTTTACCCCACCTGTCTGCCGACCCAACATAGCGTAGGACATACACAACATCATCCCTACATGAAATCGACGTCAGCTCGTGGATCTGACCACCCAAAAAGAGTAGCTCCACCCGCCTACCGATCCATGTAGGTGCATGACAACAGAAAGGTCAAGCCTATGACGAAACTAGCTACGGCTCGTGGCCTTGATCGCTCGACGAAGGTGATTCCACCTGCCTACTAGCCCATCGTAGCACACTAACAACATGCACATGCATATAAGCTAGCTTGAGTATGAAGGTTTTTCATGAATCATGATCCATATGGAGATAAGATCTCACAATAAACAAATAGTAAGACCCAAAGAATCCCACTCACTAAGCATTCAAATCTATCAGCATATACATGCACTTGCTCTAAGCATGCCATCACATTACCAAGCTTTCACTCTCAAAAGTCTCTAGTCTGCTTACTGATCTCATTCATATAGTTTCTAGTCGCTCATGCTTCATGCAAACCCCTAATAGATATTTTCTATCTTCATTCTACATGATTTTCTTAAACTCATACATATCTTTATCATACACATAATGCAATGCATATGCTCTTTCAAAAAGAAAACAGATTACAAATCAGACATATTTCACGTGGTCATTTTGCTTCATCTTCATCATTGATTGATCCAGCCTTTCTTCAATTTTATGGTCTATTATTCTTCATTAGCATCAGCATCAGTATCATCAGCACCCTCCAAAAGTTCCTACTCAAACTCATAATCCGCTTCATTTCTTTTCTTGAACAACTTTATCCTCTTTCCTCCAATCTAAGACTTTAAGGGAGTACTGTCTAACTCGTGAAGCGCATACGTCCCATTCTCAAACACAGATGTCACCATATACGGCCCGAACCATCATTTGGTTAATTTCTTCCTAGCATCGTACTGAGTATCGAGTGTACTATCGTACACCAACACCCAATCATCTACCTCAATCCTACGTGGTCTAAGCCGATGGATTTTATCAAAATAAATCTTATTCTTTAACCTTGAATCCTTTAACTTTTAGACTGCCTCTTTCAACTTTTCCTTTCCTTGCTCTAACTGCATTATTCTCAATGATAAAAGTTCTTCTCTCGTCATACTATCATTCCACGAGAGCATCAATCATGTCACTATTTGAGTGTAGATGGGGAAGAGTGGCTTCTCACAATACATCAATTGAGCGGGCATGAAACATGTGGACCGAGTATAAGACATCCTATGAGCCCATAACATGAATGGAAGAAACCTAGGCCAGTGCTTGATGTCATCGCTGCAAGCCTTAAAGATCGCCTTCACAATGGAAGGATGACATCTCTCGGTCTTCCCATTTGCCTCTGGGTTATAGGTAGTGGTGAGAGACAATCGACTTCCATGATGATCAAAGAACTCTTTTGCCCCTCTCACATCCAACTCTCCCCTATCTGCAACCACTTTTTCAACATAACGGAATCTCGAGATCACTTCTTCTAAAAGGAATTTGAATACATTATAAATCGTCTTCGTACGGAGAGCTCGACCTTCCACATGCTTGGTCAATTCCTCTCTAGCAATTACAACGTATCTCATCTTATCTATCCCTTTGGGCATGATTACAAGGTCGACCACCCACTTGTAATGGATACAAGGAGGATAAGTCGGATGTAATGGGTCTCTGTGCCTAACTGATGAATGCACCTGGCATGTGGCAGAGGTGTCAACAAAATCTCTCACACTCACATAAAGCCTTGGCCACCAGTAGGCTTTCCTAATCTGCTCATATGTAGCATAGATTCCTTTGTGACCTGCCCATAAGGTCTCATGCATCTCTCTCATCACCTTGCTTTGAAGACTCCTCAAAATCAGTACTCTCTGTGGACCCTTTACCTTACCTTTAGGGTGTCGCCAAATAAGCCCATCCTTGAAGAAAAAGTTGCAAGACTTTTTCCTGATGGATCTATACTTATTTGTGGACCAGCCTGGGGAAGATTTCAGAGTGCTTAGATATCTTTCTATATCTCTCCACTCGCCATCATACTCACTCTCACGGAACTGCTCGTATACATATACTAATGGATTATACCTCATCATGTGTGTATCTCTCTCTTTCTCATCATCATCATCAAACTCATCATCAAATTTCGCTCTTGAAAGCATATCAGACACTGTATTCAACTTCCCAGCTATGTGTACAAAGGCAGGATTTATAAACTTTACATAAGAGATCCATCTTAGCATAGCAATATCTCGAGATGAACAGTTCGCTATCATGCCAATCAGTGGAAGACAATCGGTCTCAACTACCACATTCGCCCCAATGAAATATTCTTTATTAGTCTTTAAAGCAGTCATCAATCCCCATAGCTCTCTCTTTATCTGTAGATATTTTCTTTGAGTGTCGTGTAGAATCTTAGCACCAAAGCGCACTGCATATCTCTATCCCTCATCATCATCTTGCCTTATCACCAAGCCTATACGAATGGGACTGGTATCAATGATCAAAATGATAGGCCTCTTACCTGAGTAGTCAACACGCTTCAGAATCAGGGCTTCAATTAGCAGTTGCTTTAGTCTATGCATAGCTCTCCACAATTTCTCTGTATATATAAACTTGTTTCTCTTTCTCGGAAGGTCATATAAGGGGTTCGCAACATGAGCAAAGTGAGGAATCCATATCACATAGAATACACAGGCTCCTAGAAACCTTCTCACCTCACTAACATTACGACACACCTCAGAGATCTTGCTAATGGCCTCAACGTTCTGTGGGTATGGCTTCCAGCCATAATGTCGACATAGATGTCCTACTATGAGGACCTCATCAATGCCAAAAATAGATTTCTCTAAAGAAAGTGTCAATCCCACATCTTCAAATCTCTCAAAGATCATCTCAAATCAAAAATGTGATTACTAACAAGCTTTCTGCACCTAGAAGCATCTAAACTCTCATCTTTCACTCTTTCCTCACATCCCATTATCAGAATATCATCAATAAACAACATAGTCAGAGATGATATAAAGTCTTATAAAACCAGATTCATGGCATTCATCATGTGAGCCATAGAATTCGTGGCTCATTGCGGCAAAGTACACATGCGTACAAGGCCTTGTGGAGTCTTCATGGTTGTGATATCTCTGCTCTCCATAGCCAACTGAAACTCGTCATACCCTGAATATAGATTGCCCATAGAGTAGATGGAATGCCCAGCAAACGCTTAAGCAAACTCATCTATTATGGGTCCTATCCCTACATTTCTAATTGTGACTTTATTCACAGGCAGCAGATCCTGAATGAAAGGAAGCTTCCCATTTTTCTTAGGCACTATAAACAACCTAATCGAACATGGAGCTGAGGACGGTTTCAATATCCGCATGGAAATCTTTTCCTTTCGCAGCCTCATCAGCTCAGGCAAGCGAGCCTTTGGAACGGGTATAGGCCGGATATTCCATGGTATATGTGGCATTGTAAATATGATCATGGGAGGTACTTGTTTCGGATCCGTGCAACCTATCTCGTGTGGAAAAAGTGCAAATGCTTTTTCATGTTTCTTGATGACTTCAATCTTTCTCTTCATCTCTTAGGAATGATTTTTCTCCAAACTTGATCTCTTTAAGAGTCTCATCAGTAAAATGATGCCCTATGAGCTCTCGTCGTCTCAGCATAGGGTCATCTGATACTCGTAGATACTTCTCATGACTATCTTGTGGTAATGGCTAGGCTATAGGTTTCACTTTCTTATCAACATTCTTATACTTTGTGTTTACATTTACTACATGCTCTCTCAAGAACTCATCAATCATCTCATACTCTTGGATAGAATTGAGCATAATGATTTCTAATTTCTCATTTCTCTCAAATGCCTGCTCAAGCTCTTCTAGAGTAGTCGAACCTCTCCAACTTGATCACATCCTCAATCCTCTCATCAGGTCATATGATTCCTAAATCTTTATAGTGTCTTTCATGAATTTTTCTGAACTTATTTGAATTATTCTCTTTCTGTAAGCACAACAACTTAAATGCAGATGAATAGATGGAAAAACTCTCAAAACTATGTACAGAATCATGCGAGACATCAAACCAACCCCCACTGTTGTCTCGCTCAACAGTGGATCCTAACATAAATTTTGATCACTAGAAGCACCATACTCTCCTATGGGCGTACAATCCTTATGGTCATGAGAGTTAATGGGTCTCTTTCTTATATTCTTTCTCTTTCTTGAGTGACTCGAACACACTGTCATAACTTGTAGAGAATGAAGGCCAGATCTAGAATGGATTTGTGCATAGGCAGATCGATCATCCATCACCTTAGTCTCCATTCACACCTCATCTATAAAGGGCTGCCCAAGGATAGCCTCGTACGAAGAGTGGTTCTAGCTGAAGAAGGGAAATTCCTGAGAAATCTCTCCTATCGTCACAGGCACAAAGGCGCATGCCCCAAGCAGTGCTCTAGAGCCAGTATGTGCCGTCCTTGTCCTCCATCCGTGGTCTTTATCTATCGGCCACCTAAAGTGATCATAGAGCTTCTTAGAAATGACATTTATCTGTTCAAAGTGTGTATGTGAAGCAATGCAAAAAATTCAAAGAAATTAAAATGCTAGTACTTGGAATATCTCTATCTGACGCGGAGGTTCCTGTCTGTCTTCTCAAGGAGTGGGTGACGTGTCGAGGATCACTGGGCAACCGTCTCGCTTCATTTCGAGTTCAGGTGTCAGGAAGGAGTCAGATGAATAGGAAGAGCCGACGCGGGGTTGGATCAGGCCCCTCGTGTGCGTCGTTCCTATGTTCGGTGACCGGCGTCTGCGCACTCGGTGCCTCACCCTCTCTCTTTGATGTGGCGATCCTTATAAGATCCCTATCCTCTTAGAAGAGATGAGCGAACATGCATACCCGTATGACCGTAGGCGTCCGGAACGAAAGAATCCATATATAGTGCTAAAACACGGTAGTCATCGGATCGATGTGCAAAAGAGTTCAATGATACGATAAGTCTCAATGATACAAATATTCCGGCTATAGTGCGGGTCGGTGATACAACAAAACCACTACAGTGCGAAATGATGATACAATATATATGCCGCCGCTACAGTGCGGATCTGCCAAATATAAGGTAGGCTTCCTGCTATAGTGCGAGAAGGCACCCACGAGACTCAGCTTCGATCTTCAGTCAGCCTTCCTTTTCTTCGGTCTTTGCTCCAAGCTTTACTTCAAGTCTTCTCTTTACTTCAAAAGTCCACAATCACTTCATATAATCTCTGAAATCATCAACCATCCGGACCTGGAAAGATGATCCACAAGAAAGATCCATGGGGTGGGGAGGAAACAATTGAATTTGCACTTATTTATACGGGCCCTCCCTAGGACTTCTTTCTAAAATGTTCTAACCTCCTTACTCAACTTTCTATTGTCAAAATCATCTTGCATGCTCATTTGCTATTTTGGGAAAATCACACCTCTTATTTCCATTTTTTTTTCTCCTTTTTATTTTTCCCAGACTAAGGTTTTGATTTCACACACACACACACACACACACTATATATATATATATATATATATATATATATATATATATATATATATATATATATATATATATATATATATATATATATATATATATATATATATATATATATATATATATATATATATATATATATATATATATATATATATATATATATATATATATATATATATATATAGAGAGAGAGAGAGAGAGAGAGAGAGAGAGAGAGAGAGAGAGAGAGAGAGAGAGAGAGAATTAATTATTTTTAAGGATTTGACCTAGGATAATCACCGATTCCAAGGGTCCAAGTTAGGGTTTTTGGTCAAGGAAGTTAGGATCTTTCCACAATTAATCTCAAAAACGTCAATTCAAGGGTCTATTTACAATTACGGCCTAAACTCCAAGGGTTTATAAGGGTTCAACTCAGTTTTCATGGGGGTAAAGTCATGTTTTGAGGGGTTTTCAAGGGTCAAACCTATGGGTTTATGGGTCAAACGTTAGCTATTTACACACGCAACTCTAATGTACATATTCAACATGGTTTTGCATCTCACAATCAATTAAATTGGCCAAATTATACAAAGAATATATCAGTTTTTTAGTCAAAACATCACACAAAAATCATAAATCAATGAACTTTGAAAAATTTTTATGCACACTTTCCTGAGGAATTTCATCCCGACAACACTTTAGTGGGACACCTGTTAAGTGCATATGCGACACACATGATAGGCTCAAGCTAGAAACTATGTGGTAAAGCCTGACTCTTGACTATACACCTAGCCATCTCCATGAGTGACCTATTCTTTCGTTCAGCAACTCCATTCTATTGAAATGTATACGATACTGTACAATGGTGTTTTATCTCACATTCAGCCAGAAATGCATTAAAATTAGAAGACATATATTCCCCCCTCTTTTAGAACGAAGGGTGCCCATTTTACATGCTCATAGATTTTCAGCCAAAACCAAAAACTCTTTGAAGCACATGAACACTTTGCACTTTGTCTTCAATGGATATACCTATGCATCCCTGGAAAAAACATCAATGAAAGTCATGAAGTAAAGATAATTTCCAAAAGAAGGTTTTTACATATGACCACAGACATCACTATGTACAAGCTGCAATTTCTAAGTAGCCCAAACTAAACCATCTTTTGGAAATGAGGAACGCTGCATTTTGCCCAAAATATAGCCTTCAAAAACATGTTTTTCAAGTGCCTCTAGTTTGGGCACAGAGGACACCATTTCAGATTTCTGCAGGCATAGTAAACTAGGAAAATTCAGATGACCAAAGCGTGCATGCCAAAGCTTTGCATCTTACATAGCCTGAGAATCAAGTACTGCACATGCCGAATTACTCAGAGATCTTTCAAAGTCGATGAGCTTATACAGCCCATGACATAAAATGCCAGAAGTAATAATCACATTGCTATTTGACAGATCATGAACTGTGCACCTCTCATCAACAAATTTCACAAGCAAGCCAATCTTGGCTAATGTAGAAACTGATAACAGGTTCTTCTTGATCTTTGGCACAAATAAAGCATCTGACAAAGTGAAAGAACTACCATCAGCAATAGTCAAAGTGATCTTACCAACTCCCATAACAGGATAAGAGGAGTTGTTGGCGCATGTAGCAGTATTCCCTATAGGGGTAGGCTTGAGTGAAGAGAAGAAAGTGTGTTGCGAAGTAATATGTTTCGTCGCCCCACTCTCAAGATACCAATTATCTGAGTCTACTGCAGACATGCACTGCTCATGAGAAGATGGGTCAAAACTGTAGATAGTAGTAAACGCCGATTCTTCTTCCTCCATAAGATTAGGAGACTCTGCTTTTGGTGTAGAGGCCTCTGAAACAACCATTCCAACCTCTTTCTTCTTTGCCTCTTAAGCAGCCAGTTTTGGATAGTTCTTTATGATATGATCATTCCCTTTAGAATAATTACAAAATAATTTTTGCTTTTTTGATTTCTTCTCAACTTTATCTTCCTTCTTCGAATGTGCAGCATTTGTAGATTTTTGCTTACTACTTGAAGAGCTCGAGTTTCCTTTGCCCTCCTGAGTAGCCAAGAAAGCTTGATCGCAACACGCATAGTAGACCTGTTCTGCCTGGACCGATCTTCGTGCAATGGAACAGAGACTAACTCCTCAAATGACAAGGTATTTAGATCGCCTTTCATCATTAACCAAAGAATAGAAGCAAAACTTTGATATAAACCAGGATGACCATTCAGAATAGTCTGCAAAAGTGAGCTATCTGATATAACCTCATTAGCAAAAATCAACTGTTCTTTCAAGTATTTGATCTTTGTTAGAAAACTGTCCATAGAATCACCTTCATTCATGTGATCACTCTCCAACGTTTTTCAGAGGTAAGCAATATGAGCCTCATTCCTAGCTTGGTACAATGTGGTAAGTGTATCCCAAGCATCCTTAGTTGTTCTGCAAGAGCGAATGTGAGGAATAATGGCACGTTTCATGGACAAAGCTATCAATGCATGTGCCTTGGCATCCATGTCATCCCAAAGAATTTGCTCTACAGTAGATGCAATAGAAACCGCATCACAAACAGGAATATATAGAATATCATTATCTTTGATACCTTCTGCCTCAGCTTCTGTACCTTTGGTTGTAATAGTTGCAAGTGTGATAGGATGTTTTTCAACACCCTACATAATGTTCCATAGTCCTTTTGCAACCAATACATGTGGCATCATATAAGCCCATAACGGGTAGGTATCATCCAACTTATCCTCAACACTCAACATACGAAATATATCACTGCTTTCAGCCATGGCCGGTGACTAAAATACTTTGATGCAGAAAATTGACTGTATCTCAAAAAGTTGAACAAGACCACCCAGATGAATTCTGCTAGACCTGTAGCAAACTTCAAGATGCTTATACTGGCGAACAGAAAGTGGTATATACCTTTGGCAGAAAAATATGAAATAGCCTACACAAGCACTATGATAGTGCGTTTGGAGACCGAAATGAGCTCAGATCGTAATTTTGGCACCACATAGCAGAGTTATTTTGATCTTGAAAATACGCTGAGTATGCTCACCAAAACTCCTGCGATTGTGCGACTACAACTGGAGGAGTCTCCATGACACCCTAGATGAAGCGACGACCTGCTCTGATACCAATTGTTGGACATAGACATCTGCAAAAGCATGTGAATAGCACAAGGAAGGAGAAGAAGCCTAGAGTACAACACACAATACTGAATGTATTACTGGAGAATGTACAAAGATAAGTAGCCCATTAGGGCAATAGGCGTATATACAAGCCGAGGAAAAAAAACCTCTTAAAGAGGGAAAAAAGTGCCACGACAGTCCTAGCGTGTTCACACACATCACTACCTAAATATATCAACAATAGCTTCTAGCTTAAGGTTGTTATGTGTGGAGAATATGTACTTATTATGTATCACACCAAAGCACTATAGTCTATCACTCCATATGAGGATTTTCATGGATGCAAGCCATCTATTGATCATCTACATGTCTTTGGTTCTCTAGTGTATGCATTCGTGTCAAAAAAACAATGCAAAAAATTGGATAATAAAGCAATAAAATGTATTTGTGTTGGGTACAATTAAGAAAGGAAATGCTATCATTTGTATCATCCATAGAATAAATTCATTTTGGTTAGTCGTGATGTTGTTCTTGTGGAAGATGCAATTCAATCATTACCTTCACGTACTAAAAAACGACATTACTTAACTACAAAGATCTTTTCTAAATTCACTTGCTAATGCATTCAGTATTGTGTTGTGCTCAAAGCTTCTTCTTCTTCCTTCTTTTGTTTGCGTGCTTCCGCAGATCTCAAACTCCCACACAAAGACATTCAGATTTCGAGGATTTTGATACCCTTGTGGTGGGAAGTTCTAAAATTAAGGATTTTGTTGGCAACATACTTCTTGAATAAGATAATAAGAATTTTGATAAGGCAACTAATGCATTTGAGGAGCTTGGGGACTCTCATGTGGCACTTGAAGTGTAAGATGAGCTAAGTCAAACCCTAGTTTTCAAAACCTATAATGTACGTAAACATCAATAGAAAGAGTGATTGAAACCACATATATAAAATTAATTTTAAAACAAAATATTAAAAAAACTATAAATTCAACTTCTAACTCGTGAAGTCCTAGTTTCCAATAACCCTAACTTTTGTACTATAAAGCCAACATTGGAGAAAGAAAATGAAATCCGTGTAAATTAATTTACCCAAAATTCCATGTATGTTCTAATCCTATCTTTGAGCTATCATTGGATGTTTCGTAAACCTTATCCATCAAAAACCCTAACTCAAAACATTAGGAATCCCATTTCCTAACCCTAGGACCCTTGAATATTCTATTTCATATGTGAACAACTTTACCCTATGATTGTAACCTTTAAAGAACCCTTGTATTTCCATCAATGATAAATTGAATTCTAACATTAATCTGAAATAAAAAAAGAAGTACAAAAAGAAGAAATGAAAATAAAAAATAAGAAAATAGAAAAGAAAAATAATAAATCGAAAACAGATGAATTTTTGAATTTTCCTAGAGTCTGAGAGAAGAAAAAGAAGGTCGTAATTTATAAAAGAGAAGAAGAAAAGTCCAAGGTTCAAGAACTATGCATATGTAAAAGCTATCTCAAATAGGAAAGTAGACCATTTTTTCTCTATGAAGATGAAGGTTTGATTAACTTTGGGTCTTCGAAATGCTCGTTTTGGGTAAATCATCTGCTCTCCTTTATCATCGTTTTGTGCATACTTCTCTAAGAGACAGAGAGAGAGAGAGAGAGTAAGGGTCCCCTTTCTCTCTATCCTCTCCCCTCCACTCCCTGTTCTTGTAGACGACAAAAAGAGAGACTAAGAGAGAGGATCCTATCTCTCGTCCCGGACCTCTCCTCTCTACCTCCATGAGAAGAAGCTGAATGACCTAATATTCTTATAAAGACAAACTGTATAGAGAGGGAAAGGTGGAGCTGCCAAAGCCTCATGCAAGCAGCATAATTGGAGGTACTAGAACTCCTGTCCATGCTCATTATCGAGCTTCAATTGTAGACATAACAGATTCATCCTTGACTATTTCCTCTCTCTTGCGCATCGACAATGAGAGAGATGGATAGAGAGAGCGAGATTCGATATGGAGAGAGAATGAAATTTAACTATTGAAGGACATCATTGTGTGTATATGACAGGGAGAGAGAGACACCTAGAGAGATGGATATCACTTGTATCAATTCTAAAAATCCTCCTACCATCTTTCTACTAATAGTCTTTTGCATTTTTTTGAACTCTCTATAGTTTGGTGCATGGACAAGCAGAGGTCTACCTTTAGGTGTGGGCATCACCAAACCGTTGGGGATAGAGACTGCAAATCGATGGTGCACACATTGTAGGATGGGCGTGTGAAGGGCCGCAAAACTTTGTAGCAAGATGAAGGGTCGATCAAGCGCTTCGACATCGCTAGCATGGAGAATCGTTGGGCTTGCAAGGATAGTGAGAAGCAACATGACCCTTAGGGCTGGAGATAATCCTGAGGCCCATTTGAGGTAGAAGTTGGGATGAAAGAGCGTTGACAACTTCATTGGTAGGAAGCAACGTAGCGGAATCATTTGCAATGCAGGGTGAGAGGGCACAAGAGGCCCATCGTGTGGCATCAGCATATATAGAGAGAAAAAAAAGAAATGATTTCATCATGCATTGCAATGGATGCTCTAAGTGTGTTGTCGCCAATATGGGCACTGGAAACGGTCTTCATCTGCACTCCAATGTGGTGCACATTCCGTTAGTAAGAAAATACCTGATATGTGAGGCAGACACAGGAAGGCCTAGGAGGTATGCCCGTTGTTCTTTGCTGCTGGTGTACATAGAAGAAACATCATGAGCCGAAGGTACCATTAGCAAAAGGTGACACGCATCAGTAGTAGCAGAATGTGGTTGGGGTGCGCCAAAAAAAAGCGCTCCATTACCATTTTGGAGTGTCATCGGCACAACATACACACGAAACGTTGTATACGCGTACACCAAGATCGTGGTAGACATGAATATACTGAGAGACGCACATCGAATGAATGATCCGTTGTTAATTATGAATGTAAAGATGTACTTATATAAAGATGAACTTGGTCATGCATGGATTCCTAGGCACGTCATCAAATAGGCCAGCGAGCATTACAATTTATCCTCCATAACAGGGTATCACCGCAGCGATCGCAGTTCAGAAATAAAAGAAAGCAACCTGTGTGAATGTATATGCGTGCCTGTATGTGTACGTACATGCGTAGTGTGTACGTTCTGTATGCGTGTGTGCGCGTGCGTGTGTGCATGTGTGTTCGCGTTCGCACACTGCACGTGTCTGTGGGAGAGAGAGAGAGAGTGTTCTGCGAACAGGTGAAAATCAAAAGATAACTTACAGATAAGGCATGCTGAGCACTTCCCGCCACGCAGATGGGGATCGCAAGAAGAGCGACTGACTGAATCAGTATACGAAGGAGGGAAGGGATCAACAATGGAGAATGGGAGGATCCGAGGAAGCCTTCTTTACCTTCGCAGGAGACTACCGGACTGCGTTCATCAGCAAGAGCGAAACGCCGATCACCATGCTGAACCTGTGACGGCCGAACCGACTCTCCCATGTTGATTGTCGTAGTTTTTTTCTTTTTCTTTTTTTTTTTTTTTTTTTTTTTTTAATGGAGGTTCGGCCGAGGCCTACTCCCCCGGACTTTAACTTTGAAATTGCAACTGTACAATGAAGGGCATAGTACCCATGGGACCCCTCTTATCCCAAAAGAAAAGGGATTTACAAGACTAGCTTAAATGGTGGTCACAACTACCGCAAGGATGCACAAACGGTGGCCAACAGCCACATACAATAGCTTTCCAAGATTCATGTCCCTTACATGTTGCTGCCACGGGTTGAACCTCGCCTCTGCCTCAAGAGGCGAGAGGCCCAACCACTAGGCCAGCGAACTGGGATTGTTGATTGTCGTAGTTGGTGCACGAAAAGAAAAGAGTAACAAATTGTCTCTATCAACTAGTTATTTAAATGGTTGGGAGAAGGTCATGTGTGTGCGCATCACATGATGAGAGAGAGAGAGAGTGTCTGTGCGTGCTCGAAACAGAGAGAATGAGAGAGAGAGAGAGAGGGCAATGCGAAATGCACACAAATCGCCATTTCCATACTTTACCATTCAGTCAACTATTAATCTTTCGCTTAGAGCAAAGGAGAACAAATCTTGATGTCTCGATAAAAGAATCGCCAAGTGTAAGAATTCCCCTTTTTAGGCATCATAAAGAGTTTCTCCTTATCAACAACAATCTTAAACCCAAGTGTGCCCCACATGAGGGCGATGAGAGCGTGATTAACCTTCTTTGTAATGCATGTTTACCTTGGGATGCTCATGACCATGATGACTCCAAGGTGTATAGTATCCGAGATGGAGCTCCAGTGATGGATGCAGCCAGAAAAGCAATGGGTGCATGTATACGAGAGCTTTGCTTCATATAGTTTGGACACTCTATCATGTTGAAATGGAGTGAACAAGATAAAGATCAGAAGAATTATATCACAGAGATGATTTATCAGGATTTTTGACCAGCCGATGGGTAGCCTCTTGTTAGATCAAAGTGAATTCTGCACACCGCATGTGAATTTTGTCCCATCGATGATCCGAGGCTCGTGATGCTTTCAGAGAAGGTTACAAAAGCCTATATGGTTAGATGCTGAGGAGTGGGATATGATTCACGACGACGAGCAGCAGACTCTTCACCGATATTCCCAGCAAAGAAATGCTGCGGGCACACGTTTAGATACGGTTGGAGCGTCACATTTGAGCAGCGACAGATATGACACCATGCATCACGAGGTTGTAAGTACCATTTGGTTTATTGAATTTGTTTGTGTTAAGCTTCTCATGTATATTCCTCTAATGTTTTGTATATTTGTTGCAGGAGCTAGCAATGGGTCATCCTCCAACACGAACAGAGGAGGCTTATGGATATCGTAATTGATTTACTGCACTATCGGAGAACTTGGAGGGACGCAGTGCGGTCCATTCATGGAAGTGTTTGCGATGAGGTGATGAATTTATAAACTTGGTTTTTACTTGTTGTTTGTAAAGCTCATGGGAACTTATCACATTTCATGAATGTTCTTTTTTGTAGGACTCTTGGTATGGAACATTCTTTGCATGTGTAAGACAATGGCGCGCCAAAATCTAGTATTTGATTTTTATATGGCAATGCAATGCTTTGCCACATTTTGTAAAATCCTCATATATGACAATGGTTTGCCAAACTCTTGTACATGCTTTATTTATGAAATATATAACTCTTTTTGTACATGGTTCGTGATTCATGGTTCATTGTGATTATCTCTTTTGTGTCTAATAATATTCTGTTTTATGAAATCATATTTCGGTTGACATTAGAGTACACATCATATATACTCAGTTTTTTTTGGGCATAGTGTATTGTCTTTTGCTAAGCGACATCATGGTAATGTAGCAAAAGACAACACACTCTACCCAAAAAAAAGTTTTGAAGCTATGGTCATCGGTATAAGCAACGGTACTTCCAGTAATGCCATCCGAATAAGCATCGGTACACCAACGGGCGCTCGTATACCGGACGGTGTGCTCAGCA
The DNA here is from genome assembly GCA_020310875.1 of Ceratopteris richardii. NCBI lineage: Eukaryota > Viridiplantae > Streptophyta > Polypodiopsida > Polypodiales > Pteridaceae > Ceratopteris > Ceratopteris richardii. The sequence goes on from CM035422.1 coordinate 83,025,217, forward strand.
GAGGTGTTGGTATGAGCCTCTCTAATAATGACGTTTATACCGATGGGTAATACCGACGCTCATACTGATGGTTATACCGATGCCTATACCAGTGCTTTAACTCCAATGCACATATCGACACCTACACCGACGTCACGGCAAAAATGCACCCCTTCAATTCCCTCGGTAAAACCCTCGGTATACAGCTGACCTGTTGTAGTGTCTTCAAATAAAGTGATTGCTAGTGTGTTAATATATCAGATAAAAGAACGATATCGATCGGTGTACTATGCAACTCATTATCTTGCCCCTACAAAGTGCAAATATTTTCTTACAGAGCGTGAATGTTTAAGTCTGATCTACTCTACCAAGAAGTTCTAGCATTGTTTATTGGATCCCAAATTATGGAGCGTGAGTGCTTAAGTCTGATCTATTCTACCAAGAAGTTCTAGCATTGTTTATTGGATCCCAAATTATAGAGCGTGAGTGCTTAAGTCTGATCTATTCTACCAAGAAGTTCTAGCATTGTTTATTGGATCCCAAATTAACGCTGCATATGGGTAGTCCAACGTTAAGCTATTTGGTTGAGTAGTCAAACATAGTAGGTTGCTTAGCTTGTTGGTTGGGTGGTACTCTTGCAAGAATTTAAATATGATTTATGATGTTATTTAGAGATCTTTTCCATTTCATGCAATTCTTTATTTTTCAAGTGGTTTTAAGGGAGGATACTACAAAGATTGATGAATCATTTCTAGGCATTGCCCTTTCTACATTGAGAATCCCTATGCTCATTAGGATTTATATGTCTCCTTCAATGAAAACCTATTAGATTTACTCAGGACATGAATCCCTCCTGATTTTTCTCCATTCTAGCTTGTAAATAAACAAGCTCACCATAGCCATCGGCTTAGAGCTATTGTAGGGAACTCTACTACCAAGATGTTTTTGGTGCTTGGCTCTACTATATAGCATCACATGAGACTCCCTTGAAGTTATCTAGAGATCTTATCGTTCATAAGGTATCACAATCTCGACTATGGTGACCTACTCTACCCTAGACATTATGCTCTTGTTTTCCACTCCAAACACTCATGCCTTTGGACCCTTTTCCAAAAGTGAGGATTAGATCTTGTAGGCCATATCTTTCCTCTAATGATTTACACTAACGATCATTATATCTTGACATGTACTAATAATGTCACCGCTGGACCAAAGGATGCACAATTGAGTCAACCACTACAACATTAGTTTCAAATTTGTATCTCAAGAAGTCTTTCTTTGTTTTGGAGTTTTGTCAGAAATAATTTAAGATCGTGGTACTTAATTTGCTATTAGCTGATTGAGGGATCAATGGACCAATGTGCGGTCTTTTAGAATTTTAGTACTCGTTTTTATCTCTCCAAATATCGTTTGGTAGAAAGAACAACCAAAGTATTGTTAACAATGCCACATAATCTCTTTTTGGAGTTCCTAAAATGAACTGGCCAGAAATGATCCATCTCATGGAAGAAATCTAGAAACCATACTATAATGCTTCATGACCATTAGACAGATACTATCTTGACCCACCATCCTTACACTCTTCCCCTCTCGCACACACACACACTTGCACCCTTACACCTTTGCACCCACCCCCTTAAACTCCCTCACTCCCTCTCACACACATGCATATCTCCTCTCACATACAACCCTTTGCACTAGGCCCTCCTCTATCTTTCGTTCCATATCTCTCTCTTTCTCCCCCGCCCCCCATGACCCCTACTCCACCTTTTGCTTTTTTCTTTTTTTCCTCCCTCTCTCTATCCCCTCTCTCTCTCTATCTCCTCTCTCTCTCTCTCTCTCTCTCTCTCTCTCTCTCTCTCTCTCTCTCTCTCCCTCCCCCTCCGCCACACCTGCATCCCTCCACAAACCCATAGCTATAGGCCCACCGTGCCTCCTCTGTAATAAAGTAAGTCTATGGTCTCCGGTTGACAGATCTGAAATCGGATACCGTTTGGTCACTCGTCTGTAGGACCAAAGATCTCAAGAATAGACTCAAGCATAAGTTCATGTGCTCTCATATTCAACTGATACACTTAGCCTAGTGGTTAAGTCCCATGGTTGTGAAGGAGGAGGTCTTGGGTACAATCCCCATGGGGAGCATGGGGAGAGAGTTTTGCCCAAAGAGCTCTAGAGCCTTCTAACTCAAGTTAAGGTGAGTTAACTTGAGTCTGGTGGACTTAACTGAAGAGGCGAGTACACCAACCACTAGTGGACTCTAGTGGAAGGTATGAAAGGAGTGGTGCAGATCGCACATGCACTTGTTGACTCTCGTTACATTTGTGGTCCTCATTGATTCAAGCAGCTATATATACAGGCATAAGGTTGCGAGGAGAGTTATCTCTCAAGCACGTGGTGGTCATAATCCTTGTTCTCTTGCATCCTCTCTCTCTCTCTCTCTCTCTCTCTCTCTCTCTCTTTGTCGCATTGCACCACACGACCTCCATCCCACAAGCCATAGTAACCCGCCCTCATCCTTCTCTTTCGCACTCTCTCTCTCTCTCTATCTCCCTCTGCCTCTCTCTCTTCCCTTCTCTCTATCACTCTCTCTCTCACTCACTCTCTCTCTCTCTCTTTCTATCTATTTATCTCTCTCTCTCTCTATCTCTCTCTCTCTCTCCCTCTCTCTCTCTCACTCTCTCTTTCTCCCCCTCTCTCTATCCCCACCACACCCCATCCCTCCCTACGCCATCCGACAACCCATATGCAGTAGGCTTGTAGCCACCCAACCCCCATTCCCCTGCCCCTCTCTCTTTGTGTCTCTCTCCTCTCTCTCTCTCCCTCTCTCTCTCTCTCTCTCTCTCTCTCTCTCTCTCTCTCTCCCTCTCTCTGCGAGCCCACGCAGCCATTCTCCTGCAAGCCACCATGCCGCCCCATCCATAGTGCTTCTCTTCTCTCTCTCTCTCTCTCTTTCTCTGTGTGTGTGTGTGTTGTGTGTCTCTCTCTCTCTCCCCCCCCCACCACCCTATTGTCATAGAGACTCTACTCCTTCCCACCTCCTTGCCCCCATCATGCAGGCTGCAAACTGCATGCCCATAGCCCCCTCCCTTCCATCACAACTCTCTCTCTCTCTCTGTCTCTCTCTCTCTCTCTCTCTCTTTGTGTCTCTCTTCTGTGCATGAGGTTCCACTTTATCATTTACAGGAGTTTTGTGATGTAATAAAGTGCATTTTTCGAGCACTACTGCAAATTTATTCAGCCCATCCATTATCTTCATGCTCTAGACAAGAAATGATATTATCTTCAAATGTTTTTTTTCTTTATTCTCATCATTTCAAAGTCTTGACTCAAAGAAAACCTATTCATTTCGTACAAAGCTATAGTTATGAAGGAAAAGCTGATATCCATCCATTCTCCTAAGGAAGCTCGAAGATTGGCTGATCGGAGAATTCTAAGGCAAGAGGAGTAGAGATCCTCTAGCAATGAAAGGTTTGCGATCATGGTCTTCCTTGTAGTTCAAAATGAATGTGTTCGATGGCACTCTAGGAAGCTTTGCATATTAGAATAGTGCTGATGGGAGCAAATCAATAGTAAGCTTTGATCATCTAAGCACACAGTCTTGGAGAAGGCCCCATTATGCATGCATTTGGTGACCCCTTTTGAGAAGACTTGCTGGTATTTGGAGAGATTTATCATATAGAGCCACTATCAAAAGAGCACAATATTGATTGACTAATTCCATGAACCTCAAACATGTCAAATCCTTCTTGAAGTGGTTTTGCTCAAAAATGGGTGAAAGGGGAGTGCAATGTTTAGGCGGTCAAAAGCAGCGAGTAGCACTTGCCATAACAGTTCTTAAAGATCCTGTTGCCTAGTTTCTAGATGACACAACAAGTGCTTTAGGCTCTAAATCTAAATAACTTGTGCAAGGTGCCATTTCTCACATTAGGGTGGGCCATACAAGTGTGATGGTCTCTCATCGTCTCCATACAATTGGGTATGCTAATATTATCGCAACTATGCTGAATGGGAGAATAGTTGAGTGTAGAACACATGAGGAACTTATTAAACAAGATGGGTCTTATTCTCATCTTATTCAATTTAATGATTATAATGCAAGGGATCTAACTTCAAACAAATAGTAGCTCATACTCTAAAGGGATAATGCAAGGGATCTAACTTCAAACAAATAATAACTCATATTCTAAGGCAAGAGGAATAGAGATCCTCTAGCAATGAAAGGTTTGCGATCATGGTCTTCCTCGTAGTTCGAAATGAATGTGTTTGATGGCACTCTAGGAAGCTTTGCATATTAGAATAGTGCTGATGGGAGCACATCAATAGTAAGCTTTGATCATCTAAGCACACAGTCTTGGAGAAGGCCCCATAATGCATGGATTTGGTGACCCCTTTCCGAGAAGACTTGCTGGTATTTGGAGAGCTTTATCATATAGAGCCACTATCAAAAGAGAACAATATTGATTGACTAATTCCATGAACCTCAAACATGTCAAATTCTTCTTGAAGTGATTTTTCTCAGAAATGGGTGAAAGGGGAGTGTAATGTTTAGGAGGTCAAAAGCAACGAGTAGCACTTGCCATAACAGTTCTCAAAGATCCTACTGCCTGGTTTGTAGATGATGCAAGTGCTTTAGGCTCTAAATCTAAATAGCTTGTGCAAGGTGCCATTGCTCACATTAGGGTGGGCCATACAAGTGTGATGGTCTCTCATTGTCTCCATACAATTGGGTATGCTAATATTATCGCAATTATGCTGAATGGGAGAATAGTTGAGAGTAGCACACATGAGGAACTTATTAAACAAGATGGGTCTTATTCTCGTCTTATTCAATTTAATGATGATAATGCAAGGGATCTAACTTCAAACAAATAGTAACTCATACTCTAAAGAACATTCTCTCGTATCTTCTTTAAGTTCAAGAGCTTTTAGTTTTTGTCTTATTGCATAGTCTGACATTTAACGTTGGCGAATTACTAAACCAGACATTAAGAGGAAAGTTTATTTGAAACCATTATTGAATCAAATTGTGGAGCTAAATCCACTAGATTGGCCTTATGCTCTTATGGGCATGTTGGAGCTATAACTCTTGAAGGGTTAGAGTGAGAATGAATGTAGGGAATATTGCTTCTAAACTGCAAGGATGTCAGAACCTAATTTAAGGACCTAATTAAGTTTAGGTTCAAGAGCCAAATTTAGCCCTCTCCATTTTGTGCAGCCACTTTGGCCCCTATTCAATGAACGTTGGGACTCGACAGGGCACTTCTGAACTCCTTGGAGTCTATATAGGCAGGTGTCTACCACTCTATTGCTATTTGCACACTATTGCTAAGGTCACTCTGTGGTGATTATACAGAGCATGGACCTCCAAGTGGGGTTGGCTATTAGCATAAAGAGTGATTGAGTGGCTTGGTTATAGCCTCTTGGTATAAATCATTTCCATTTCATTTGGAGAAAGTTCATCATCCCTACAATGTGCCTTGTGTCGATTAGTACCCTTGTATTGATCTTGTGTAGTTTCTAGAATAGCATGCTAGCTCATTCTACTATTATATGTAAACATTTTGTGACCTAAGAAGCTGGTTTTACTCTTGTATGAGCATTTTCATTTCCTTTCTTTGTGCAAGCACGATTTAAATATTGTCAATTAGTGTACCTGCACATGAAAATGTTATAGGGTATACTTCCCTAATGAAGAACGTGTTATACTTTATGGAATAATGGAATGTTATATGGATTTTAATGTCTTGAGATATTTAACGTGATTTGTATTTTGAGTTATTAAGTGAAGGCTCACAAGGGTGTGAATGCGTGTGGACTTATTGAAATATTTAGAAGATAGTATTTTAATGATTTTTTGTAAAAATAGTAGATGGCTTGAGAAGTGAAGATTTTGAAAATAAAGAAAATTTTCATAAACACACTCTTTTCGAAGTGCCACCCTCATGTATCTTCTATTCAAGACATAATAAAAAATACCTTTAAATAAACATGCTCTCATAGACTCATCACATGCATACACACATACATACACACACATATATACACATATGCATACATACACATACACACACATGCATACACACAAACATATACACATACATATACACACACATACATACACACATATACACAGATGCATACATACTGTAGAGCAGGTGAGCTTGCTAGCATTTGATTGATTTTATTTTAGGAGAAGCTTCTTGGAAGTGTTAAAGCATGAGCAATTTGAAGCAAAGTCTTTGGGAGGAAGTGGATGCAAGACAATCAACTTTGGTGACCCTTAAACCTGCAAGTATGTAGCAGAAAACGCACTCTATTGGCACGCTCTAGCCCTTTGCTCAACCCTTCACCCATATGAACTTCTTCTATGGAGTCCAATCTATATGTTATAAGAAATCAAATTGCAATTGTACTTAAATGCCAAAGCGTGGAAGAAAAACGTTGTTTTAAGGGAAGCCATTGTCTTAATTCCTTACAAAGACATGGGTGCTCACTCGCCTTGATTTTAGGAAAGGAAACAATCAATTCGGTGCTCACTCGCCTTGAATTTAGGAAATCAATAAGTAGTTTTATTGTAAAACATGGAATAAGCAAGTTTGGTGATGCCTTCACTTATCCACAATACCTTATGGGGCGAGGCGACGCCTATATGGTGATGTAGGAAGGAAAAAAGGCGATGCCTTACTTTTGCAACATAATAGCTAATGGGGCAACACCCATATGGTAAGGTAAGAAGGAAATAGGTGATGCCTTGAATGCTTAAGAGTCATTTCACTTATGGAAACATGGGCGACTCCCACTGTTTCATTACATGGGAATATGGCGACGCCCATATGATGGTGAAAGCGTGGAGGATGAGGCGACTAAAAATAAGGGCGACTACTTATGAAGAAAGAGCTTGGGCGACCACCGTTTGCTTTCATGGCTCACTAAGGTGACCAACTTAGTTTTGGCAACACATGAAGGGGACCTCTAACAAATTAGGCAGCCACCCACCTTCTACAAACAATTTGGGCGACCACCCCATTTCTTGCACACATAGGAGGAGGCGACCACCCATTTTGTGCTCACACCCACATTGTACATGTACTTGGGTGACCACAAAAGTTTGGGCTTCTCAAGTCAAGGTGACCACCAATTCTAGCAAGTCAATGAGGCGACGACCAACCACTTTTGGCATAATATGGATGAGGCCACCAACCACTTTTGGCATAATATGGGGCTAGACCACCAACCACTCTTAGCTAACTCCACATCATTGGGCGAGTATGTGATGACACCCTTGGAGGGTGGCTACCGACTTATGAAGGGCTCCACCATGAGGTGGATTATATATTGTTAGTGATGTGTCAGAGTGAAAAGTAATGCAAGGAATACTACCATTAAGCTTTGGTGGTGTCAAAAGCTAAAATTGGGGGCCTAATTGAAGTTGGCTACGAGAGCCATAATTAGTCCACTCCTCCACCTCTTTGACCACTACTTTGGCGCGTGTGGCACTTAATGCTGGGATTTGACATGGCCACCCTGGCCACTGTGGAGTCTATATAAACAAATGTTTGGCACTCATTTGGGGGTGTGATCTCAATCGTGTGGACTATTGCGTATCATCACTACCATCATTTGTTGATGCTAGTTGAGGCTATTTTCTGGTCTACTCTTTGCACTCTGTTGCCTCAAGCACACCATTGGAGGTCACTCTGTGATGAGTACACAGAGCGTGGGCATCCCAGTGGAGTTGGTGATTAGCATTACAGGGTGATTGAGTGGCTTGGATCTAGTCATTGGCATGCATCGGTGAATTTCTTGAGGATCAAGTCATCATCTTTATTGTATTCACTTTGTTGGTCCCTCTCTTGTATTGTTGCTATTTAGTTTTTGGCATGGCATGTTAGCCCACAGTTACATCCTTTCGTAGTATTGTAGCTCTCTGTAATCATTTTCAAAGTTACGAAGTAATTTCCTCTCTCAAGAGCACTTGTTATTGATCCTTTCTCTACAATCGTACATTTTCACTTCTATTGGTTTCTCTATTGTTAGTGAAGGTACCTGCATAGAGGTGTCACAGGGTATACTTCCCTGAGGAGAATCCCCCTTGAGTAGACTAGAAATGTATACAATTTGATATTGTTGGAAGTGGATACCCCAGTACCTCCTCTACAGTTTGGCACACCCGATGGGACCCTTGCATTTTTGTGTGAGGTATCTAGTGTGCACTACATAGTTGGTGTTGCATTAAATTCTTGATTTTTTGCATTCTGTGAGTGGGTGCATGACCCACACTCGAGTAGACAGAGAGCCCATTCATGTACAAAGGAGCCTCAAGAAGTCAGCTCTACCTTCGGCTAGTACCCCTCTACCCTTAAAATTTTCCATCGATTTGGCTTCAACCCCACTTTCAAAGGAGAAGCTGAGGAGGACATTAGATTTTTCCTCTAATACTTGAGAAGAAGCACCGGTGCCAATGGAGGATCTTTCTCATTTACTCTCTAGGTTGAACATCAAGTTCCCTACATTTAAGGGGTTGGCTTATGAGGATGCGGATGACCACGTGAGGAGATTCGTCTCGTTATGCCATGGACGAGGATTGCAGAACCGAGAGGATGCAATATAGGTACTCTTCCCATCTACATTGGAAGGCCTTGCAGATAAATGGTATAGTCAATATGTAGACGGACACTTCACTACGTGGGAGGCACTGAAAAAGGTATTCTCGCAGACATTCCGACCAAGCAACTCCTCAGAAAGAGCTCTAGATCAACAAGAGAACCTAAAACTGAGATCAGGTGAATCCTTTCATGAACTTCACACTAGAACAAAAGCACTTGTTTCACGTCTCCCACATGCTCCAGGTGATTTCTTGGTAAAAAAATGGATAGAGAAAGCTCTGCCCAAGTAATCTTAGCAAAAGTTTCCTGAATCTCTTAGATTGGATGCAACACTTGATGATTTTGTCGCAACTGCATCGCGCATTGAGGAGGCTAGGCTACATTTTGAAGGGGAGGCCCAACCAAATTATGCATCAGACTTGGATACTATTGGGCAACTCAGGAAGGAGTTGGAAGCCTTAAGAATGCAGCAAAGTCGCCAAGAAGAGGTCATGCCGCCACTCCCGCCCCACAATGTTGATGAAGTAGCTCAACTTCGTCGTGAGTTCGAAGAATTGCATACTACAGATGACATATGAAGACATGTTTGGTGTACAATATGTAGCAATAGTTGAAATTCCAATGTTAATTGTCCTAACAAGGTTAGTTGTCAATTTTGTGGCAAAGATGGTCATGAAGCTAGAGACTTCTACTGCCTCAAGGGAGCACAACAACGAGGTAACCATCAAGCTTTGGATTCATATTATGCTAGTACTTCGAATGCACTTAATAGAGAAGAGACTTGTCCAACTCGGCCTAGATATAATAGGCCATTGATGTGTTATCGCTGTGGTGAGTATGGCCATATGCAGAACAAGTGCTCCCTACAAGAAGGTGCACCTCCTTGTCAGCATTGTCCAAATGCTAAGGATCACTATACTAGAGATTTCCCAAGGAGCCGCCCTCCTCCAATTCACATGATTGCAGTCTCCCCACAAGAAGAAGGTATGACCAGTCATTCTTATGTTGTTTCATCTTCGTCAATGCCAATGATGACTAGAGCCAGGCAAGCGGCAACAGCCTATAGGGAGGAACAACAAGGACTCAAAGATAGAGATGAGGAAAAGAAGGTGGGATGGAAGGCCCAAGCACAGGTGTTATCATAGATGGAGGTTCAGGCATCAATTTGATGGAAGATTTCACGATGAAGAAACTAAAGTTGAATCCCACGAAGGAAGCACCCTTCACAGTTACATTAGTAGATCAACGTCGGGTTGCACCACTTGGCATTGTTGAAAAGGTTCTTATGATAGTGCACGGTTGTCACTTTGTTCTAGACTTTGTTGTTATTGCCCTGCCACAGGAGACCTCCTACCCTTTACTCTTGGGAAGGCCTTGGATAAGGCAAGCAAAGGCTCTACATGATTGGGGGAAGAACAAGTTATGGATTTCCACATGTACTAATAGGGAGGATTTTATAGAAGCAGCACAGGGAGGCCAGAAAGAGGAAGAAATTGATGTTTTTCACTTGAACAATATGAAAAAGACTTAGATATGTAATCACAAGAAACTAGAGGAAGAAGCAAAAATTGGGCACCATGAGGCCCAAATCAGGCACCTCACTCATATGGGGCACCACGAAGCCCAAGTTGGGCAGCTAGTAGGTGGTGGCCCAAGTAGACGTCACAAGGCCCAAGATGGGCACCTAGCTGGTGGTGGCCCAAGTGGGCACCATGAGGCCCAAGTTGTGCACCTAGCGAATAGTGGCCAAAATGGGCCAATCCTCTCTCAGGAACTCATTACTTCTGTGAAGCAAGGTAGTCGAGCTTATCTTTTGCAGGCACCTCCTGAAGGACTGAAACCTCCAATTGGTCCAGTAAACCCAGGTAGTCAAAATTTGACAATAAGCGCCACTACAATAATATGTAATGAGAAGAGAGGTAAACATGAAAAATTGGATGATTTTATGCTTGCAGGACCACAAAGGGATAAAGTTGTGCATGCATCTAAGGAGGCTAATTTTGACCTTCGTTCTAGACAGGACCTCCCATTTTCAAATATACCTTTAGGATGGATCAAGGAACAAATTGTCGATCATAAATTGAACTCCGCTCCTGCATACAATGGGGATGAATTTTCAAGTGTGTCCAATTCTGAAACGTTTGTTGAAGAATTAAATCTTGGAGATGAAGAGAACCCTCAAATAGTTCACTTGGCCTCTTGGTTGTGGCATTATCGCTCTTTGCTATAGAAGGTAACTTCTCTACTTTTTTCCTATAAAAATGTCTTCGCATAGTCCTACAAAGACCTAACAGGGATACCAGAGGAGCTTGGATTACATCGAATACCTTTAGTTGAAGGAGCTTCACCTGCAAGAAGTAGGCTTTATCGACTCAATCCAAAGTATGCAGAGGCAGTAAAGCTAGAAATAACAAAACTGGAAGAGGCAGGTATTATTGTTCCAGTAGAACATTCAAGGTGGCTTTCTTCCATGGTCATTGTACCAAAGAAAAATAGTGGCAAAATAAGAGTATGCATTGATTTTCGTGCTTTAAATAAGGTGACTGTTCAAGATGGCTTTCCTCAACCATTCACAAAGCAGGTGCTTGAAGAAGTAGCTAGACACACTCTATATACTTTTCTTGATGGTTTGAGTGGCTACAACCAGATAGTGATTCATCCCGAAGATAGAGACAAAACGGCCTTTATTACTCCATGGGGCACTTATGTTTATACCCGCATGGCTTTTGGCTTGAAAAATGCACGAGCTTCCTTTAATAGAACAATGTATCTGATATTGGGAAAATGGTTAACCACCTTTCTACGCATTTTTATGGATGAATTTTTAGCGTTTTCAAGCACGGATAGGAGAGCAATAGTTCAAGATTTCCATGATCACTTGGAAAATCTGAAAGAAATCTTTGAGCAGTGTCTCAAACCAGGTTTGAAGCTAAATCCTGCTAAATGTCATTTTTTGGTCACTAAAGGCACTCTTCTTGGTCACATAGTATCGGCCAAAGGGATAACTGTTGATCCAGCAAGGATAACTGCCATCCTCTCCATGCCTATTCCACAAACTCCAAAGGAATTACAAAGTTTTTTAGGCCATGCAGGATACCATAGACGGTTTATCAGAATGTATTCAGAAATAGCTAAGCCCTTGTCCAGGCTTACAAGTAAGAATGTTCCTTTCTCATGGAGTCCTGAAGCTGAGAAAGCATTTTGCGAACTAAAATTGAGGCTATGTAGTGCTCCACTTTTAATGGTTCCTAACTGGTCATTAGAGTTCCATGTGCATACAGATGTCAGTCTTCATGCAGTTGGAGCAGTCTTGGCTTAACCATCATCCCATAAGGTAGACCAACCTATTGTCTATGCTAGCAGATTGCTTACCAAAGCAGAAAGGAGCTACAACACTACTGAAAGGGAAGGTTTGGCTATCGTATTCGCTCTCCAAAAATTTTGGCATATGGTACTCCCAGTAATGTCATCGAAATAAGCATCGGTACACCCAGCGGGCACCGGTATACGTGACGGTACACCGAGCAGAGGCGTCGATATGGGCATTGGTATGGGTGTGGGTATGGGAATCGCAAATACCGATGCTTATGTTGAAGCTTATACTGACACCCATAGCAACGCTTATACTGATGCCCATACCGGCACTTTAATACTGACACACATACTGACACCTACACCGACATTGGGGCAAAAATACGCGCATTCGTTTCCCTCGATAAAACCCTTGATATACGGATGATCTCTTGTAGTGATGTTCATTTTTGTAATCACTTTTGGTTTGCATTATTTCAAAATTTAGGTTCCAACATACACTTCAGCCTTGCATATCATTCTTAGTCACATTAAATTCTAGTCTTTCCATGTGCATGCATGTGATTTTGCATGGAACATGCTTATGATTGTTGAGTGATGGGATATGTGGTTGGCCATCCATGTCTATTTTATTCTTATCAAGTTAGGTCAATTGCTTTTCAAGTGGTAGGCATGTTCTACTTTATGGAATAATGGAATGTTACATGGATATGAATGTCTTGAGGTTTTTAATGTGATTTATGTTTTGATTTAGCAAGTGAAGACTCATGAAGGTGTGAACATGCATGGACTTATTTAGATATTTAAAAGAATATTCAGAAGATAGTATTTAAATTATTTTTTGTAGAAATCATAGATCGCTTTAGAAAGTGATATTTTTGTAAAAGATATTACATCGCTTTAAAAGCCATGATTTTGTAAATAAAGCTGATTTTTGTAAACATATGCTTTACAGAGCACCACGCTCATGTATCTTCTATTCAGGACCTAATGAAAAATCTATAAATACAAATGCTCTAATACACTCCTCTATTTGAGTATATGGGGGGAGATTGTACCAAATCTGGTGTCAATTGTCTTGTCTCTTTCTATTCCCTGAGTACTTTTGTGAGATTTCATTTTTGTACTATCCTTTATATATGTGTGGTTATGGGATCTAGTCAACAGAACCTTGCTTGGATAGAATACGTAAAGAAGTGTGTATGTGGCTTCCTCTATAGTCTAGCACTTTGCCAAAGAAAAATACCCTAGTACCTCCTCTACAATTTGCCATGCCCCATGGGATGCTTGCATTTTTGCTGTGAGGTACCTAGTGGAGTAAATACTTGATTTTTGCATTATTCCTTCTTGATTTTTGCATTATTCCTTCTTGTTTTTTGCATCTTGCGAGTGGGTACATGACCCACAGTTGAGTACACAATGAGCCTCTTCATGTACAAAGGAGCCTCAAGAAGTCATCTTTATCTTTAGCTAGTCAAGTTAGCTCCCCTCTACTCATAAATGTGTCTATTGATTTGACTTCACATCCACTCTCAAGGCAGAAGCATAGAAGGGCATCGGATTTCTCTTTAGATACTCCAGAGGAAGTACAAACACCAATGGAGTACCTTTCAAACCTACTCTAAAGGTTGAACATTAAATTCCTTATCCTTTAGGAATCAACTTATGAAGATGCAGACAACCACATGAGGAGATTTATATCCTTAGGTTGTAGTCATGGGCTTCAAAACTAAGAGGATGGGATGCTGGTGCTATTTCCTTCTACATAGGAAGGTCTGGCAGACAAGTGGTACAACTAGTATGCAGATATGCATTTCACTACATGGGAAGCGTTGAAGACTTTATTCTCACAAACATTCCGATAGAGCAACTCCCCATAGCAGGCTCTAGATCAATGCAAGAATCTCACATTATGCCCTAGAAAACTATTTCATGAATTACATACTCGTACTAAAGCACTTATCTCCCAATTACCACATGCACCAAATCATTTCTACATCAAATTGTAGATAGAAAAGGATCTTCCTAGGTGATTCCAAAAAAAACTTAGGGAATCTTTCACCCTAGATGCCACACTAATTGACTTTATAGTAATTGCCTCTTGCATAGACGAGGCTAGGATTCCCTTTGAAGGAGGGACTCAAGAAAATTATGCTACAAATATCGATCCAATCGAGCAACTCATAATGGACTACCCCAATAGAGTAAGCTATCAATTTTGTGGCGAAAGTGGTTATGAGGCATGCAACTATTATTACCTCAATGGAGCCTATAATTAAGTTTGTGAAAGCTTCTATGTAAGTAAATGAAATATAGATAATAAAGTGGAGAATTGGGAAAATAGATCTAGATATACTAGACCTTTAATGTGTTATCATTGTGGAGAGTATGGCCATATGCAAAACAGTGCTCCTTACTAGAGGGTGTACCTTTGTGTCACCATTATCCCAAGGACAAGGATCATTATACAAGGGATTGTCCTCATGTTGGTGTAAGTTGCAAGCCTTCACATTTGGCTCAAAGGATGCATTGAAGTCCATACACACATGAAGAAGCATAGGAACATATGCTAGTGGCTAGTTACCACTTTACCTCATTGTAAAAGTCAAATTGACTTGGAATCTCTTGTAATCACCTACCAAAAGGATTCGTGGAAAATTAGTTGATTGCTTGAAAGAATATCTCCAAGCATTTAGGAACTTGATCATAGGGAGCCAAAAGTTTGAATTTGAAATTCAAAGTTTTAGTCATCTCTTATAAAAGTGGACATGAAAAGTTCCGGGAAAGAGAGAGCACTCCCGAGCATAGCATTAGTGTTTTTGATTGTGTGTGAGGTCTAAACTCAAGCCCACACCTCTCTATACCATTTGGCAATGGAATTCATGCCAACGGAGTTGTATATCAATGTTCATTAATACATACATTGATATTGTCCAACTCTGAGTTCTCTGTTAGTCTACTCAAAAGTCTTTCAACTTGTCAAAGGCATATCTCGGTCAATTCTTCACCACATTCAGTGATTCAAAGCTCTTTGGATTCATATTGAAGTAATCTACATGCTATCAAAGTTTGAGGACATTCTAGTCAGGCATTTTGGAGAAATCAGTGTCGAGGTGAACTTTGATCATTTTCTGCTACAGTCCTAAAAAGTCGAGGGTATAGCTTAACTTGCTAAATTGATTTCTCGTAGCACAGTTTATCATTTTACATCATTCCACTTGGTATAGGTAGCTTACTAAGATAATTAGATACCCCTAAAAGGAATTTTTCCAATTCCTATTGTGCTGGTCATACTGAGCAACATACTAAGCACGTGTCAAGACAAAAATAGAAAGTTTTCTTGAGTTTGTGACTTCCAAAGTTATCTATTTTGATTCAATCACTGCACACACCATTTCCAAAGGACACAGGACATTTTATGGTGTCATTGTAAAGCTAAGGAGGTCTAGTTATCAACTCTGAAGCAAAGGACGGATGGTACAAAGCAGGTATAGCAGTACCTACTCAGTCCCTTGGAGCATCCATCCATCTATCCCAACAGTGGTATCATAGCAAACTAAGGTAAAATGGGAGATGGTTTTCCTTCATTTATTGACAAATTGGACAGGAACAATTATCAAGCATGGTCTCTAAGGATGAAGACCTACTTACAAGGAAGGATTTTATATGGATACATCTCAGGAGATGAGGAATTGCCCTCATTCAAAGCAAGAGGATTACCAACCAAGGAAGAACATGAAAAGCACATGGTGTGCTAAGGATGCATTGGCAAGGTCTTATTTACTCAAATCTATATCTGATTTTCTTTTGCCACATATTAGAAATTGTAAGACATCACAAGAGACTTGGGAAACCTTGTCATCATATTTTTCCTCCAACACAAGGGCTAGGAAAAATTAGTTGTGGATTGAATTCACAACTCTAAGGAAGCAACCTAAGCAAGCTGTTTCAGAATTTTGAGCAAGATTAAAGATTAAGGAGATCACTTAGCAAGCATAGGAGAAGAGATTGAAGAAGAACAAATTGTAAGGCAAGTGATCAATGGGATCAAGGCTGATGACAAATGGGAAAGCTTCACCACTGCCATGGATCTCTACATGGACATGCACACTCTAGATCTTACAATTCTCATGGGAAAATTGTTTACTCATGAAGCAAAGCTCAACACAAATGGAGACACATCCAAAGGTAATAACTCTTCTACTCTATACACTGATAAGAAGTCTAAAGATAAAGGCAAGAGCAAGAAGGTGGAAGATGAAGGATCAACCTCTCAAGCCAACTATGCAGGGAGAGGTAGATCTTCAAGAGGAAGGGGTAGAGGAGGTAAGTCGGGTAGGGGGAGATCTTATAACTCCTCACCATGCAACATTTGTGGTCTATCAAATCATACTACAGATGAGTGTTTCAGGAATCACAAGAACTAGAGAGGAAGAGGATACCAAAGAGGTGGCTACTGACAGTCAAGAGGTAGATTCAACCATCACCAAGGTTACAACAATAACTACAACAACAACTACAACAATAATTACAATGGAAACTACCAAGGAGGTTTCAAATCCAGAAAGGATTACAAAAACTACACAGAGGAGCAAGATGACTCTCTTCTGATCATGAACATGACTTTAAAATCAGGTACAAACGATGACCACCTATTCTACATTGACTCAGGATGCTCAAATCATGTGGCTGGCAATGTAGCATTACTCTCTGATCTTGAGGAACCAAAAGGTACGCATCAAGTCCAAATAGGTGATGATACAAAGCATTCAGTAGTTAAAGTTGGAAATGTTAAGACTTGTGATGGAAATCAGAATTTGTTGAGCAGGGTACTCTATGTACCAACCATTACCAAAAAATTGATGAGTGTTGGTCAGATTGTGGAGAAAGGTTTGCAGGTCAGATTCAATCAATATGGAGCATATGTGGAGGATCCAAGACATGGGTTCAAGAGGATTTCTAAAGGAGAAAAATCACGTAGACTTTTCACTTTTGAGTTGGAAGATACAAAAAATATTGCACTAGACAATTATAAAGATCAAACACTTTTAGAGCTTGAGATTTGGCACAAAAGGTTAGGGCACATAGGAGAAAGAACCTTGAAACAAATGTGCAGGGACCAATGTGTGCTTGGGATACCTAATGTATCCAAGAAACATATGATTTAGAAGTGTGGTGCTTGTCAATTTGGTAAGTCTCATAGGTTACCCTTCTCCAAGAAAGGATATATGCATGAAGACTACCGAGAGCTTGTACACACAGATGTATGGGGACCAAGCAAAGACCTCTCAGTCTCAAGATCAAGGTACTATGTGTCTTTCATTGATGATTATAGCAGATGGAGTGTATTATACTTCATGAAGCACAAGGATGAGGTATTTAATTGTTCTAAGAAATATCTTGCATTAGTTGAAAATCAGACAAGAAGGAATTTGAAGAGGCTAAGGTCAGATGGAGGAGGTGAGTACTTCTCCAATGAATTTGAAGACTTCTTGCACGACAGAGGCATCAAAAGAGAGATAACCACAAGGATTTGTCCTGAACAGAATGGGGTAGCTAAGAGAAGAAATAGATTAATTGTTGAGGCAGCTAGATGTATGCTTAATGAGAAAACATTACCTAACTATCTATGGGTAGAGAGTGTTTCTACTACCACTTATCTCATAAACAGGTTACCATCTAAGTCTCCTGATGGCATGACACCCTATGAAGCATGGCATGGTAAGACCTTCACTTGACAATTGAAAAATATTTGGATGTGTAGCCTATGTACACATTCCTTCTCAGATAAGAGGTAAGCTAGACCCAAAGGTTGAAAAATGCATCTTTATTGGGTATGATTTAAATAAAAAAGGTTACAGGTTTTATAATCCTATCAATAAAGGATTTGTGGTAAGCAGAGATGTTGTCTTTGATGAAAATGACTCTTGGTATGAGAATGAATGCAGGAAGGTCAAATTACCCTATGATTTGGAAGAGGAATTTCCAAGTCTTACAAAGGAGGAACCTACTCAGAATGAAGCCTCAAGTTCAGATGATGAAGACACTATCAATCTTGAAGAATTCAAAGCATGGAAGTCCAAAGGCAAAATGAAGATGAAGAAGCTTGAAGACATACCTGAATCCTCAACTCAACCATTTAGAAGATCACAAAGAGAAAGCAAGAAACCTATCAGATATGGGTATGATACATCTCTTGTTCCTAAACATTTTGTTTATCTTGCCAAAGATTTGTCAAATGAAGAACCAAGATCATATGAAGAAGCAATAACCAAAACAGAATGGAAAGAAGCTATGCATGAGGAGATTGATGCTCTCAAACAAAGTGACACATGGGAGTTAGTACCTAAGAAGGACTCAATGAAGGAAATAGGATCCAGATGGATCTATAAGCTTAAAAGAAATTCTGATGGCACAATCAATAGGTACAAAGCTAGATTGGTAGCCAAGGGTTTTGCACAAACCCAAGGCATTGACTATGAGGAGACATTCTCACCTGTGGCCAAGATGCCAACCATCAGAGTGTTGGTAAGTGTGGCTACATCAAAAAATTGGAATATGTACCAATTGGATGTCAAGAATGCTTTCTTGAATGGATGGATTTCAGAGGAGCTATATATGTCACAACCTCCTGGCTATGAGGACCCTAAGAAGGTAACATATGTTTGCAAATTAAAAAAGGCTTTTTATGGATTGAAGCAGGCACCTAGGGCATGGAATTACAGGTTAACCACATACCTCCAAGACCAAGGATTTGTCATGAGCAAGGCAGATACTTCTCTATCCATTAAGAGAAGCAATTCAGAGGTAATATACCTTTGTGTTTATGTTGATGACATCATCATTACAGGTAATGATGTCAATGGAATCAGATATATCAAAAGTCAAATGATGAAGGAGTTCAAGATCAATGATCTTGGTCTATTGAAATATTTTTTGGGACTTGAATTAGTCTACACTAATTCAGAGATATATATTACTCAGAAAAAGTATATACAGGACATGTTGAAGAAGTTTCACTTGCAGGATGCTAAAGTAGCAAGCACTCCAATGGAGGTAAACTTAAAGCTAAGTGCCCATGAAGGTGATGAAGTCAAGGACATCACACGTTATCAAAGTATGGTGGGTAGTTTGAACTATGCTACCTTAACAAGGATAGATATTGCATATGGAGTTAGTGTGCTAAGTCAATTTATGCACAAGCCAAGGATACCTCACTTAGAGGCTGCCAAGAGAATCTTGAAGTATCTCAAGGGTACACAGAACCATGGTTTGTATTTCCCTTACACTTCAGATATTGATATCAAAATTTATTCAGATGCAGATTGGGCAGGATGCAAGGATGATAGGAGGAGCACTTCTGGATATATCTCTTTTGGAGGTGACAAACCAATTTCATGGTCTTCAAAGAAGCAACCTACTATTGCTTTATCTTCCACAGAGGCAGAGTATAGAGGAATAGCTAATGCCACACAAGAAGCAATATGGATTAAGCTTTTGTATACAGAATTGGGTTTGTTCACTAGGTCTCCAATAATCTTTGGAGATAATACAAGTTCTCTTCACCTTGCAGCTAATCCTATTTAACATGCTAGGACCAAACACATAGAGGTCCATTACCATTATGTGAGAGAGAAATTGATAAGCAAGGACATTCAACTTACCTATGTATCAACCAACATGCAATGTGCAGATTTGTTGACTAAAGCTTTGGATGGAACCAAACTTTGCAGATTCAAATCCATGATTGGATTGCAGGATATACTTGAAGATTGAAGATGAAGACTTAAGCCAAAATGTTTGGCTTCAGGGGGAGCTGTTGGTGTAAATTGCAAGCCTATACATTTGGCTCAAAGGATGCATTGAAGTCCATACACACATGAAGACGCATAGGAGCATATGCTAGTGGCTAATTACCACTTTACCTCATTGTAAAAGTCAAATTGACTTGGAATCTCTTGTAATCACCTACCAGAAGGATTCGTGGAAAATTAGTTGATTGATTGAAAGAATATCTCCAAGCATTTAGGAACTTGATCAAAGGGAGCCAAAAGTTTGAATTTGAAATTCAAAGTTTTAGTCATCTCTTATAAAAGTGGACATGAAAAGTCACGGGAAAGAGAGAGCACTCCCGAGCATAGCATTACTATTTTTGAGTGTGTGTGAGGTCTACACTCAAGCCCACACCTCTCTATACCATTTGGCAATGGAATTCATGCCAATGGAGTTGTATATCAATGCTCATTAATACATACATTCATATTGTCCATCTTTGAGTTCTCTGTTAGTCTACTCAAAAGTCTCTCAACTTGTCAAAGGCATATCTCGGTCAACTCTTCACCAAATTCAGTGATTCAAAGCTCCTTGGATTCAGCTTGAAGTAATTGACATGCTGGCAAAGTTTGAGGACATTCTTTTCAGCCATTTTGGAGAAATATGCATCGAGGTGAACTTTGGTCATTTTCTGCTACAGTCCTAAAAAGTCGGGGGTATAACTTAACTTGCTAAATTGATTTCTCGTAGCATAGTTTATCATTTTAAATCATTCCACTTGGTGTAGGTAGCTTACTAAGCTAATTAGATACCCCTAAAAGGAATTTTTCCAATTCCTACTGTGCTGGTTATACTGAGCAAACTACTCAGTAGGTATCAAGACAAAAATAGAAAGTTTTCTTGAGTTTGTGACTTCCAAAGTTATGTGTTTTGATTCAATCATTGCACACACCATTTCCAAAGGACATAGGACATTTTATGGTGTCATTGGAAAGCTAAGGAGGTCTAGGTATCAACTTTGAAGCAAAAGAGGGCTGGTACAAAGTAGGTTTAGCAGTACCTACTCAGTCTCTTGGAGCATCCATCCATCTATCCCAACACCTCGTAATCACCCTTGTCCAATCGGTAAGATTGTTGTGTCTCCAAAAGTAGAAGGTATGGCCCCACAATCTTATGATGTTTCCTCATCCACACTATCTATGATGACTCGGGTTAGGCATCCAACATCAACATGTGGTGAGGAGAAACATGCAGCATAGGAAAGGGAAGAATGCAAGAGGGCTACTTTTTAGGAAGGAGTGGCCATTTAAGAAGCTTATGACAGAGTGAGAACTTAACTAAAAGAGCAATCAACTCACCCTCAAGAAAATACTAATGAGATAAATATTGAGGAATTCTTGAAATGAGCTCATAATCAAGTAAATCTATTCCAACTAATTTAAATGGATGCAAAGGTGAGGAGTGATCTGTTAGGAATCATACACTCTTCCTACATGAGCCCACTTGCTAGTACAGATGGTTTTATGGTTGACTTTCCTCTTGCACCTTTTCCTCTAGCATCAATTTGATGCCTAGTTTTACAATAAAGAAACTAAAGCTGAACCTCAAAGGTGGCACACCTCAGTATCACATCAGCAGATCAACATCGGATTACACCAATCGGCATCACTAAGAAGGTACAAATAAAAGTTTAGGGTTTTTAGTTTTTATTAGATTTTGTTGTCATTGCCCTACCATAGGAGCCATCTTATCCTCTAGTCTTGGGATGGCATTGGATGAGGCAAGCAAACGAATTATAGGATTGGCAAAAGAATAAGTTGTGGATCTCAACAGACACTAACAATCAACTACAGGTACACTTGGAGATAGGATCCATGACTAGTAAGGCTACTAGGTATATTGTTGACACTCAGGAAATGCCTTCTTTCCCTTAACAAGATGACACATTGTTAAATTGGATGATGGGGAGTGCTTGTACAATGGAGATATGTTAGGTGAATGGATATTCTATAGAAGCAGCACTAGGAGGCAAGAAAGAGGAAAAAAATGATATTCTTGACGTAAAAAGTAAGGAAAAAGGTAAGATATGTTGTTACAAGAAACTCGATGAAGAAGCAAAAATTGGGTGCCATGACATCCAAGATGGGCACCTGTCAAGGAGTGAACAAGTAGAAAATGCACCCTCCATTGGCCAAAATGCTTTAATTCTCTCTTTGGAACCAAACCCTTCTCTAGAGCAAGGGAGTCAAATCCAATGGAGGTATCTCCAGAAAGGCAGAAACCACCAATGAAGCCACTTGGCCATAGTGGTCAGTTTTTACCAAAGCGGATTAGTGTGCTTCCTTCTCCATGTGAACAAGCAAACGTCAATATTTATGTAGATGTTGTCTTAAAATATGGAGAACATGACTAGGCACCCCAAGATCCATCCTATAATTTACTAGTACCTAAGAAGGTTCTCTTTCCAGAAATCTCTTCACAATGCACGATGGAGCCAATCATAAAGCGTGAGATAATTAAAGATCTTCTAGCTTTCAATGAAGAAAATAATTCTTGCAGGATGTGCAATTTGAAGAGAAACACAAGTATAAACTGACCAGAGCGACGAGATTATGGTACTAGGAAGACACATTCCTAAGATAAGATCAAATTCTCATTATAATGAGGCTACAAAGAAGAAGACCATAAGAAGGAAGCACCCTCAACATGTACAAGGTCATTGGACGACAAAGCCTCACTTGCAAGGTACCCCTACTACGCTAAGGAAGAATACAAATGGAGAGGTAGAAGCGTCCAAGAAGATGACAACTATGACTAGGAAGAGAATGAGGAAGAGGGACACTATGCCTTTAAAGAGGTTGGATGACATGAGGAGGGAAGTAAAAGGAACGACTTACACTACAACAAATCGGCCGTATACCAAGGTTTTTAGCGAGGGAAATGAATGCGCGTATTTTTTTCTCGATGTCAGTGTAGGTGTCGATATGCGCGTTGGTATTAAAGTGCCAGTATGGGCGTCAGTATAAGCATCGGTATAAGCGCTGGTATAAACATTGGTAATACTGACGTCCATACCGACGCCTCTGTTGAGTGTACCGTCGCGTACACCGGCACCCGTTGGGTGTACCGACACTTATTCCAATGACATTACTGGGAGTATCATCGCTTATACCGACGACCATATCTACAAATTTTTTTTTTGGGCAGTGTATTGTCTTTTGCTACAGCTGTTGCTTAGCAAAAGACAATATACTCTGCCCAAAAAAACCTAGTATATGATGTGTACTCTAATGTCAACTGAAATATGATTTCATAAAACAGAATATTATTAGACACAAAAGAGATAATCAGAATGAACCATGAACCATGTACAAAAAGAGTTATATATTTCATAAATGAAGCATGTATAAGAGTGTGGCAAACCACTGTTATATATGAGGCTTTTACAAAATGTGGCAAAGCAATGCATTGCCATATAAGAATTAAATACAAAATTTTGGTGTGCCCCTGCCATACACATGCAAAGAACGTTCCATATCAATAATCCTGCAACAAAGAACATTAATGAAATGAGATAAATTCACATGAAATTTACAAACAACAAGTAAAAACCAAGTTTATAAATTAATCACCTCATCGCAAATGCTCCCATGAAACGACCGCACCACGTCCCTCCAAGTCCTCTAATAGTGCAGTCAATCCATGACGATATCCATAAGCCTCCTCCGTTCGTGTTGGAAGATGACCCATTGCCAGCTCTCGCAACAAATATACAAAACATTAGAGGAACATACATAAGAAACTTAACACAAAAAGATTCAATAAATCAAATGGTAGTTACAAACTCGTAACACATCATGTCATATTCGCCGCTGCCCAAATGTGATTGTCCAACTGTATCTAAACGTGTGGCTATGGCATCTTGCTACTGGTGATATCGGTCAGGAGTCTACTGCTGCTCATCGTGAATCATATCCCACTCCTCAGCATCTAACCATACACGCTTTGGTAAGCCTCCTCTGAAAGCATCACGAGCCTCTTAATGTCGATGGGACATAGCTTCACGTATGGTGTGCAGAATCCACTCTGAACTAACAAGAGGCTATCCATTGGCTAGTCGGAACTCCTAATAAATCATCTGTGTGATATAATTCTTTTGATCTTTGACCTGTTCACTCCATTTCAACATGATAGAGTGTCCAAACTATATCGAGCAAAGCTATTGTATACGTGCACACATTGCTTTGCCAGCCGCATCCATCAGCGGAGCTGCATCTTGTATGCTATACACCTTGGAGTCATCATGGTCATGAGCAAACCAAGGTGTAGTGGTGTTCCATGTGGTGTACCGCGAGGTGTAGCTATATCTGAGTACTTGTCCTAGGAGTAGAAGCGGGCGACAAAACATCTTTTGCACTACCTCCACAATAGCCGCCTCCTCCATACCTACCTGTACATCCACTCCTACAACCTCTTGCTTCACAATGTGACCTCGACCTACGAGACGGGCCAAAACCTATATCGCGTTGAGGTGTCGAACACACATGTCTACTACTAGAGCCAATAGGGGATGGCTGAAAAGATGGTCGTGGTGGAGTCATAAAGCTAGGAGACATATCTCCTGGGGGAGTAGCACCACCCGCAAGAGTGACACCGGTAGCAGTGACATTGATGGGAATGACACCCGCGGGAGTGAGGATGGCAAGAGTGAGGCCAGCAGCAGTGAGGCTGCCAAGAGTGAGGCCAAGAGAAGTGCTACCACGAGCGATCCAATACTGTGATACAACAACCATATACGTGGGAAGTACCTGAGAGATGAACTCTAAGAAATGCTCCTTTCTCATGGAATGTGGAGTGACTGGAGGACTGTCTTCCATCGTGCTATGTAATAAAAGAACTCAAATAATTAGCATGTGATAATAAAGGTAATATAGAGAAATGATAGTGTACAAAAAAACATAGCAAAACAAAAACAAAAATTAGTATGTATAAGTGTTTGATTCAAAAATCCTTTAGTCTAGCATCCTCTTGGAGATCCGATGCACCAAAAATGTCTATCTTTATATTGATGACTTCTAAATTGCCTGCTATTCTAGTTTCTTCCTTATCATCATCTATTGCTTTGTCTTCTCGAACAATAACCTCTCCTTCTTGAACAATGATCTCTTCCTCCTCGACTATCGAATGAATCTTTGAGTCCACTATAGATGGACTTTTTTCTACATCTATGTTCTCACAAATTTTTTCACTACATGGGGCGACTTGTAAAACAAATAGCCACTCTGGTTCTTTTGAATGTGGTATAAAAACAACATGCTCACAATGTTCGGAAAGTGGATGAAATGTATCCCTTTCATCCATCAATAATTTTGTGGAGTGGACTTGAAGCAAACCGCTTTTATCCTGCCTCACTATTACATTTCTTCAAGAGGTAACTACTTTGAACCATTTCACATAAAAAACAAAGTAATCAAACTTCCTAAAAGATAGTTTCAAGATATCTTGAATTAGACCACAATAATCTAGCTCGCCTTCTTGAGCATTATCGTCTCTTGCACTCGCTCTACTTTTTTTCAAAAATTTCACCATCACCCCACAATCAAAAGTAAACCTATTTTTATTGATTCCTACGATCCAAAAGTGTCGTCCATGAGACCATAGTTTATCGTTTTTAGTATACTCCCAATCACATCCCTTTGCGAATTGTTCTTCTTCTTCAGAGATATCTTCACCCGCTTCCTTTGCTTGTGAAACCGCTGTATCTAGCCATCTACTCATTGGAAAAGATGGAAGAGGTCGAAGACTTTTTGGAAAAGGCAAAAATCGAGTGGAACGATTCCTTTGAAACTGAGCTCTTTCCTTTGCGTTAGTTTCCTTGGCAAGCTCATACTTTTCTAACCACTTCTGCATAGGCTTAGAGCTAACTATGCAAAACTTCATTGCCTTCTCTTTGAAAGCTGCATCCATTTTACTTTGCAATCCTTTACCTTGTGATTCATCACCTACGAGATGAACGTCTTCATCTTCGCTCCATAAGCAAGGTATTTTAGGATCCGACATATGTAGAAACTCAGTTATGAATAGAAGAGACTCTTGTACAAGCCATCCCTCTACCATGATTCCCTCTGGACGTGCTCTCTCTTGAACAAAGCCTTTTAATGTCTTCATAAAGTGCTCTAAGAAGAGCATCCATCGACTATGGATAGTTCCTGCTATTACAACTTCATCTACCACATGAACTAGTAAATGAAGTTGAATAGTGAGAATAATTGTAGGAAAGTATTTCTCTACCATACAAATGGCCTTGATAGCATTGAGTTTTGCACTCTTTATGCTATATTTATTTATCTTTTTAGAAGAGATCCACCGTACTAAAGAACTAATTTTATAAATGGTTCTTCGTACATCCTCCGAAAGACAATCTTTAAGGGCTAGAGGGAGCACAAATTGTAAAAACTTGTGCCAATCATGAGAGTTGAGCCGTTCAAGATTGTCTTTTTGTGGGAAAGTAGTCGTTCGACATCTCATGCATCCAGTAGGTGTCTGAAACTCTAAAATTGTTTTCTTCACTTGTTGCTCTTCCATCATGCAAAGCACCCAAGGAGCTCTTGGTAATGGTACTATTTCGTTGGGCTTAGTAGTTCACCATAACTCTCGCATATGATCTCGCTCTTCTAAGTCCTCTATTTGTGCTTTGCTTTCTTTTTTTCCGATCAAAGTCTTCCAAAGAATCTCTCCCACATTCTTAAAAATATGCATTGGGTCTACCACATGATTGATCAATAATTCACTCCAATAAGGGAGTTAATGAAAAATGAGCAACCATTTTATGCCACCGATTGGATTTTTTGAATTCCATAGTTGTTTCCAATCGCTAGCTTTCATTTGGCATTGTGCTTGTTGACCAATTTGTCCTTCACATAAAACATGTCCATCAGGAAAACATCTATGGTGTCCTCTATAGACAGTTTTACCTAGTGCTTTGGAATAGCATGCTTCAATTCGTGGTCCCCATAAGGGACAAGCATGGTAACCCGATATCCATAAATGTGAACATTCACCATAACTAGGCCAATCATGCATCATACACATAAGTATGCCTTGCGCTCATACGTCTCGTCTTCTTATAGGTTGAGACATGTCACGCACAGTAATCCCATCCCATAAAATGTGCAGTTCTTCCACAAGTGGTGCAAGATATACATCTATGTTGAGCCATGGTGGGATGTTATAATTGACCAACAATACAGGCCATGTGCTCCATGAGGAACTGCGTAAACCAAATGGATTCACTCCATCCATAGCTAGGCCTAGATGTATGGACCGAGGCTCACTAGCAAACTCTAGCCACTTACTATCTATGTGCTTCCAAGCATCAGAGTCAGCAGACACTCCCATTACACCATCTATAGACCTGCTCTTTGTATGCCATGACATTAACTCAGCTATAGATTTGCATCTAAACATGTTCTTAATTTGTGGAGTGATACGAAAGTGGTGAAGAACCTTTGTGGGGATTGCTTCACCTGCAAGGTCTTCTCTAACTCTATTTGCTCCACAATCTGGACATACGTGGAGATACTCATAATCATTCCGAAAGAGGATGCAATTATTCGGACAAGCATGAAGCATTAGTATAATCCATTCCAATGGACTATAAAAGTTTTCTTGCATCTCCACGTGTTGGAGGCATGTCATTGCCCTTTGGCAAAAATTGATCTTTAGGAAGCCTGCAATAAGCAATTAAAATGATATTAGTAAATAAAGGTATTTTGATACAACACTAAAAGTTTATTTCAAATCCACTTACCTGAACAATTCAATGATACTATTATCTGACCATCCATAAATGGATTGCAGATTGAGCATCGTGAGTGATGCATGTAGTACAGATATCTTTGATCCATTGTAAAGTGGTAAAGGAGCTACTCTTTGCATGTTTTCATATTCTTCATCGACTTCTGATCGTGGCACTTCTGTTGTGTCCATGAAACTCTCGACATCTTCTTCACCATCATGATCTTCGTACATCTCATAAAATGCTTCGAGCATCTCTTCCATATGTTCATTCCCTGTAATGCCATTAGAACTTGCTTGTACATCTAAGTCCGTTTTTGTTCTCTTTTGTCTACGAGAGGTTACCGGTGCAATGTCATTTGGGCCCATCTACTCACCTGGGGAACCATGCGAATGGTAGCATAGGTTTTCTAGTTGACTTTTATCAAAGGATCCATACTCTCTAACATGTGTAGTACAAATTTTTCGTTTCTGATAAATTTGATACTTGCACTAAGTTCAAGGACATGCCATTCTCTCCTTCGGATCAAAACTAGCCATGTGATACAATATGGACATTTTAGAACATTTGTTTTTTTTATTAAACCTAAAAATAATACTCATAAAGACTTAAACCTGAAATACTAAAACCTAAATACTCAAACACCTAAGAAAACCTAAAACCCTAATCCTTAAACCCTAATCTATATAATTACACCATGTTATATATATATATATATATTTATTTATTTATATATTCACGTTTTTTCTTCATTAATCCTATTTTTATATATTTAATTATATATAATTAATTAAATTATTTAAAACACTAGTTCTTTTTATATTTATTTATCTATATAATTATCCTATTATATATATATATATATATATATATATATATATATATATATATATATATATATATATATATATATATATATATATATATATATATATATATATATATATATATATATATATATATATATATATATATATATATATATATATATATATATATATATATATATATATATATATATATATATATACAGAGAGAGAGAGAGAGAGAGAGAGAGAGAGAGAGAGAGAGAGATTTTTTCCTTAACTTTTTCAATATTTTTTATTTATATAGATTTAATTGAATTATATGTATGCATAAACCCTAAAATCCTAATCTTAAAGATCTAGACCTAAAATATGTATATTTCTGTATGCATGTCTATATACATGTATATATGTATTATATGTGTATGTGTATGTGTATATATATTTACTCTGATTGAAATGGTTAAAATCAAACCTATTCTTATATATTTAATATTATATATTAAATTTATTTACTTATAACACTAGTTCTTATCATATTTATTCAACTATATAATTATCCTATATATATATATATATATATATATATATATATATATATATATATATATTTATATATTCAAATCTTTTTCTTAATTTATCCAATTTCTATATATTTAATTATATATATTTAATTATACATATTTAATTATATATATTTAATAAAATTATTTAAAAAACTAGTTATATATATATATATATATATATATATATATATATATATATATATATATATATATATATATATATATATATATATATATATATATATATATATATATGTATATAATTATCATATTTTATAAATATATATATATTTATTTATATATTTATATTTTTTTTCTTAATTTTTATCTATATTTTCTCTTTATATAAATTTAATTGACTTATATGTATGCTTAAACCCTAAAACCCTAATCTTAAAGATCTAGACCTAAAATATGTATATTGTTGTATGCATGTCTATATACATGTATATATGTATTATATGTGTATGTGTGTATATATGTTATGTAGGTGTTAAAGCCCTAAAACCCTAATAAGAAAGACCTAGACCTAAAACATATATATATGTGTATCCATGTGTATATATATGTGTATGTGTATATATATGTATATATAGATAGGTGTATAAGTATATGTGTGTACGTGTATGTGTATATATATTTACTCTGATTAAAATGAGTAAGGTTAAATCTATTTCTATATATTTAATCTTATATATTAAATTTTTTGAGTTAAAACACTATTTCTTATCATATTTGTTTATCTATATAGTTATCCTATTTTATATATATATTTATTTATATATTCTGATATTTTTCTTAATTAATCCTAGTTTTATATATTTAATTATATCTATTTAATTATATATATTTAATTAAATAATTTAAGACATTATTTCTTTTTATATTTGTTTACCTATACAATTATCCTATTTTTTATATATATTTATGTATATATTCAGATTTTTTCCTTAATTGTTTTTCTATATTTTCTCTTTATATAAATTTAATTGAGTTATATGTATGCCTAAACCCTAAAACCCTAATCTTGAAGATCTAGACCTAAAATATCTATATTTCTATATGCATGTGTATATACATGTATAAATGTATTATATGTGTATGTGGATGGCTAGAGCAAATAGTACACACACACATATAGAATGCACGGTATAAAGACGGCACAAAGAAAAGGAGAAAAATAAAGTGAGAGGCATGCAGAGTTCTTAGGGCATCATCATAAAAAAAGAGCATGGCGCATGGAAGAAATGGTGCATGGATACAAAGAAGGTAATGTTGGAAAAAATGTCACACAATCATAGGCAGAAAGTTATGAGGGTGGTACTCACATGGCATTAATTAGCCAAAATCAACCTTATTTTGATCATTGATCAGAGTGCGGAGCAATTTGCCGGATGGATTCTACAAGCACAATATTGTGAGAATGAAATAACTCGAAATTTAATACAATTTTATTAAGAAAACCTTGATTTTTGTTGCCTTACATTTTGACTTCAAATAAAAAAAAAAAAAATAGATCACCAACGTTGAAGACAAGCAAAGAAATTAGAGATGGGTGGGAGCTTTCCATAAGGACATTTTTTGTAGCACTAAAAATCTATCTTGTAAATCAATCTTCACCGAGTTCATGTACCATATCAATCGAGGAAAGGGTGAATCCACAGTTAATAACTTGTTCTCTATAGCCACTCAAAGCCTTAGTATAACGAGACCCATCACTACAATAGGATCAATACCATAGGCCAATTTAAAAGGACTAGAACCCACAGAAACCTTGTAAGTGTACTAAACTAACAACACATTAGAATAGACGAGTAGGCAAAGTTGCAAAAAAAATGCACACAAACATAGATGTAGACAGAGAGATAGAGACGTCAAATTCTCAGATTTTTAGGAGAAATATAGTAACAACAATGGTGTTTTCTACCTGTGGGCTCCCAATGTGGAGCTAGTTTAGATGGTTATCTAGAAAGACTCCAGATGAAGAGCTTACTCGTGCACAATGTTCCATAAAGCTCAACTTTGATCTTTCTTATATAGCTTTTACAAGTGAAGTATGTGTAGATAAACATAGTTAAAAGATACAAAATAGTCATGAGAATATATAATTTGACAATATCTCCATCACTTGAAGTCCTACTATCTTGGCCTTATGGGCTGGGGTGATAGGCCCTCCAGATGCCACAAAAGGGGGAAATTGACCTCTCCACTCCCCGTGTAAAGCATCTATGGGGAAACCGTGTGCCACCACAGGTCCTTAAACTTTTTCCTTGAATGGCAAGCCAATGGACGGGAAGTTTATATCCTAGCTAACCTAATGGCTAGGCTCACAAAGATCATCTATCACCATCAATGGTCACACATAGACCTCATCTAAGTTGGAGGTTAGGCTTCCACAAATATCTGAGCTCTCACAATGGCTTCTCCTCATAATGGGGGGCCTTACAAATTAGAGCACCATGGATCATTATTAAACTTGTACATGACCCCACACTCATTCATTAATGCCTCAATGAGCTAGTTATCTTTGCTCCATTGTAAAGTGGTAAACGAGCTAGTCTTTGCATGTTTTCATATTCTTCATCGACTTCTGATCGTGGAAATTCTGTTGTGTCCATGAAACTCTCGACATCATCTCCACCATCATGATCTTTGTACATCTCATAAAATGCTTCGAGCATCTCTTCCATATGTTCATTCCGTGTAATGCCATTAGTACTTGCTTGTACATCTAAGTCCTTTTTTATTCTCTTTTGTCTACGAGAGGTTACGGGTGCAATGTCGTTTGGGCCCATCTGCTCACCTCGGGGACCATGCGAATGGTAGCGTAGGTTTTCTAGTCGACTTTTATCAAAGGATCCATACACTCTAACATGTGCAGTACAAATCTGTCGTTTTCGATAAATTTGATACTTGCACTGAGTGCAAGGATATGCCATTCTCTCCTCCAGATCCAAACTAGCCATCTGATACAATATGCACATTTTAGAAGATTTGTTTTTTTTTATTAAACCTAAGAATCATACTCCTAAAGACTTAAACCTGAAATACTAAAACCTAAATACTTAAACACCTAAAAAAAAGCTAAAACCCTAATCCTAAAACCTTAATCTATATAATTATCCTATTTTATATATATATTTATTTATATATTCAGGTTTTTTCTTAATTAATCCTATTTCTTCTAAACCCTAAAACCCTTATCTTAAAGATCTAGACCTAAAATATGTATATTTGTGCATGCATGTCTATATACATGTATATATGTATTATATGTGCATGTGCAAGTGTGTATATATGTTATGTAGGTGTTAAAAGCCTAAAACCCTAATAAGAAAGATCTCACCTAAAACATGTTTATATTTGTATGCATGTGTATATATATATGTATGTGTATATATATGTGTATATATATGTGTATATAGATAGGTGTATAAGTATATGTGTGTATGTGTATATGTATATATATTTACTCTGATTGAAATGATTAAAATTGAACTTTTTTTAATATATTTAATATTATATATTAAATCTATTTACTTAAAACACTAGTTCTTATCATATTTTTTCATCAATATAATTATCCTATTTTATATATATATTTATGTATATATTTAGATCTTTTTCTTAATTAATCCTATTTTTATATATTTACTTAGATTATTTAAAAACCTAGTTCTTTATATATATATATATATATATATATATATATATATATATATATATATATATATATATATATATATATTCAATTTTTTTTCTTAATTTTTTTCTATATTTTCTCTTTATATAGATTTAATTTAGTTATATGTTTGCCTAAATCCTAAAACCCTAATCTTAAAGATCTAGACCTAATATATGTATATTTTTGTATGCATGTCTATATACATGTATATATGTATTATATGTGTATGTGTATGTGTATGTGTATGTGTGTATATATGTTATGTAGGTGTTAAAACCCTAAAATCCTAATAATAAAGACCTAGACCTAAAACATGTATATAGGTGTATGCATGTGTATATATATGTGTATATAGATAGGTGTATAAGTATATGTGTGTATGTGTATGTGTATATATATTTACTCTGATTAAAATGGTTATATATTTAATCTTATATATTAAATTTATTTATTTAAAACACTAGTTCTTTTCATATTTATTTATCTATATAATTATCCTATTTTATATATATATTTATTTATATATTCTAATTTTTTTCTTCATTAATCCTATTTTTATATATTTAATTAAATTATTTAAGACACTAGTTCTTTTTATATTTATTTATCTATATAATTATCCTATTTTATATATATATATATATATATATATATATATATATATATATATATATATATATATATATATATATATATATATATATATATATATATATATATATATATATATATATATATAATTTATTTAATTAAATATATATATAATTAAATATATAAAACACTAGTTCTTTTCATATTTATTTATCTATATAATTATCCTATTTTATTTATATATTTATTTATATATTCTAATTTTTTTCTTCATTAATCCTATTTTTATATATTTAATTAAGTTATTTAAGACACTAGTTCTTTTTATATTTATTTATCTATATAATTATCCTATTTTATATATATATTTATATATATATTTATTTATATATTCAGATTTTTATCTTATGTTTTTTGTATATTTTCTCTTTATATAAATTTAATTGAGTTATATGTATGCCTAAACCCTAAAACCGTAATCTTAAAGATCTAGGCCTAAAATATCTATATTTCTATATGCATGTGTATATACATGTATAAATGTACTATATGTGTATGTGTATGTGTGTATATATGTTATGTAGGTGTTAAAACCCTAAAACCCTAAAACCCTAATAAGAAAGACCTAGATTTAAACTTAAAATACTAAAATCTAAAGACTTAATCCTGAAATACTAAAACCTAAATACTTAAACACCTTAAAAATCATAAACCCCTAATCCTAAAACCCTCATCTTATTTTATATATATGTTTATCTATATATTCTTATTTTTTTCTTATTTTTTTCTATATTTTTCCTTAATATAAATGTAATTGAATTATATGTATGCCTAAACCCTAAAACCCTAATCTTAAATATCTAGACCTAAAATATGTATATTTGTGTATGCATGTGTATATACATGTATATATATATGTATGTGTATGTGTGCATATATGTTATGCATGTGTAAAAGCCCTAAAACCCTAATCGGAAAGACCTAGACCTAAAACATGTGTGTATGTGTATGCATGTGTATATATATGTGTATGTGTATATATGTATATAAGTATATGTGTATGTATGGGTAAATACCCTATAAACCCTAATCCTATATTAATATATTTGATGTAATAAAAACTTAAAATCAAAATTTTATATATTTAATTATATATATTTGACTAAAACACTAGTTTATGTGTGTCTATATGTGTGCATGTGTGTATGTATGTGTGTGTGTGAATGTATGCATGTGTGTATATGTGTATGTGTGTGTATCTATGCATGTGTGATTATATGTGTATGTGTGTGTATGCATTCATGTGTGTGTATGCATTCGTGTGTGTGTGCATGCATGTGTGTATATATGTGTGTGTGCATGGGAGTGTATGCATGCATGTGTGTATATGTGTGTGTATGTATGCATGCATGTGTGTATATGTGTGTATGTATGCATGTGTGTACATATGTGTGTGTATGTATGCATGTGTGTACATGTGCGTATGTATGTATGCATGTGTGTATATGTGTATGTGTGTGAATGTATGCATGCATGTGTTTATATGTGTATGTGTGTGTATGTATGCATGCATGTGTGTATATGTGTGTATGTATGTGTGTATGCATATGTGTATATGTGTATGTATGTATGTGTGTATGCATGTGTGTATGTATGTATGTATGTGTGTATATGTGTATATGTGTGTATGCATGCATGTGTGTATATGTGTGTGTATGTATGTATGCATGCATGTGTGTATATGTGTGTATGTATGTGTGTGTATGTATGTGTGTATATGTGTGTGTGTATGTATGTGTGTATGCATGTGTGTGTGTGTGTATGTATGCATATGTGTATATATGTGTGTGTATGTATGTGTGTACGCATGTGTGTGTGTATATGCATGTGTGTATATTTGTATGTGTGTGTATGCATGCATGTGTGTGTTTGTAAGCATGCATGTGTGTATATGTGTCTGTGTATGTAAGCATGCATGTGTGTACATATATGTGTGTATGTATGCATGTGTAGATGTGTGTGTGTATGTGTGTGTATGTATGCTCTATCTTCCTATCTCTATCTTCCTCTCTTTCATCTCTCTTTATTTTTCACTCTCTCTCTCTTTATCTCTCTATTTCTCTATGTCTCTATCCCTCTCTCTCTCTTTCTCTCTCTTTCTCTCTCCCTCTCTCTCTCTCATCTCTCTTTGTCTTTCTCTCTCTATCAATAGATAATAAAACAATCACTTACAAGTATGTCCCTCTTTTGGATCATTGGCATCAAAGCGTAATGTATATCGTCTATCATCGAATTCCAAAGAATCAATGCCAAAGAACTTCTATAAAATCAAAGAGAAGAGAAATTATAAGACCTAAAGCATAGAAAAAGACAAAGGCTAAGAGTATGCGCACCACTTACCAAGATGTGAGATCTAAACAGAGAGAGATAGAGAGTGTGTGTGTGTAGAGAGAGATATGTGTGTGTGTGTGAGCACAAGACAATGCAGGTCGCAATTTGGTTCGTGCATGCAAGCTCGACAGAAGACAACC
Source organism: Ceratopteris richardii (assembly GCA_020310875.1). Classification (NCBI taxonomy): domain Eukaryota; kingdom Viridiplantae; phylum Streptophyta; class Polypodiopsida; order Polypodiales; family Pteridaceae; genus Ceratopteris; species Ceratopteris richardii. The sequence continues at coordinate 83,060,864 of CM035422.1, forward strand.
AGTACTCAAACATGCACAAAAATGTTCAGTTTTTCTCTCGGGTTCCCGATATGTTTAAAACACGAGCTCGGTATGGGCATCACTCTGGGCATTCGTATGGGCGTCGGTAACTTCCAGTAAATTACTGATGCTCATACCAACACCCATACCGATGCCCATACCGATGCCCATATTGATGCCCATACCGGCGGATGCAGCACACCATGAGGATCCATTTTAAATGGTAATATCGATGTTCACTGGACTGTCGGTATGTTTAAGTGGACTTTTCCAACATTTATACCGACGCCGAGAGTGACCGTCAATATAGGTAGCATCGGTATGCCCCTCATATGTTGTAGTGTTATGGCCAACACGTAGGGGCCAAATTCGAGATTTTGATGAGGACAGGAAACCCCTTGATAGCACTTCGAGGATAGAGTCTAATTCAATCTCATTCTCTAGGACACAACCAATTCATTCTGTGCACATATCATAGTTTAGATCATTTCAATTCCTTTAGTTCAATTTTTTCTTGAATAAGCAGATACAAAGAGTACTTGCACTAGGATGGTGCAAATACTTGATGTGGGATTCTTTAGAGCAAGGATTCTTTAATCTCGATTCATAAGCATCTTCATCTCTTCCAGTATTGAAGAGAGTAAATAGGATTCAAACTATCTAGCTATTGTGTGAGTGTTACCTCGTGCAGCAATTTTGCCGCGAAGAGGTTGATGGATAGCAACATAACTCGAATTTCTAAACCTCATTTCTATTGGGAAGGGTAACGTGAAGTAGAGAACCCGTGGTGTGGCCTGGAGACCGGTGAAAGCACAGCCTTGGGTGTTATGCCTTGTAATCTATTATAATGAGTCACATTTTGTCATGAATGATTTTGCATACTATGTGCGAAGATAGTGAAGCGTGGACAATGCTTTGCAAGGCTATCATGGCCTGTGTTTGGTGCACATGGAGCCCATTTAACATGCACCTTGGGCTATGAGATGGCTGGTGTCATAAAAGCACTTGGGTTGGCGATGGAATATATTTGTAAACGGTATGAGCAAAGGTATGAGCAAAGAATAGGTACGGAGGTAGATACAGTTGGGGAACTTCTAGAATTCATTCAGAGTGCTCTTCATATGGCACTTAATGAAACAAAATCTAGGATGTGTACATTGTTCTCATCGAAGAGATCCAAAGATCATACCCTAATGCTTCATGAGCATTGGAAAGATACTATCCTCACCCACCATCCTCACACTTGCTCCCTCTCACACACACATACCCCCTTTCCACCCTTACACCCTCGCACATGCCCCCTTCGGCTCCCTGACTTCCTGTCATACATACACACTCCCTCACACCTATACCCCTTCACACTAGGCCGTCCTCTATCTTTTTTTCCCTCCCTCTCTCTCTCTGCCACCCCATGTGACCCCTCCTCCACCTTCGACTTTCTCCTATTCTCTCTCTCTCTCTCTCTCTCTCTCTCTCTCTCTCTCTCTCTCTCTCTCTCTCTCTCTCTCTCTCCGCATTCCTTCCCGCCTCCCTGCGCTATTCTGCAAGCGCTAGGCCTGAAACCCCCAATCTGTGTTCCCCTCCCCCCTCTCTCTCTCTCTCTCTCTCTCTCTCTCTCTCTCCGCCACCCCCCATTGCCACCCTCTCAAAAGCTACCATGCAACTCCACCTGCATCACCTCGCTAGCACGCAGCCTCTACCCCTCCCCGCCTCCCTAGCCCCATCTCGGATGTCGTAGTTCGTAGGCCCGCAGCTGCGTTGCAACACTTCCCGTCTTTCTCCCTCTCTCTTTGTGTTTCTCTCTTTCGTCCATGAGGTGTGACTTCGTCATTTAGAGGAGTTTCCTAGTGCAGTAAGGTGCATTTTGCAAGCGCGGCTCCATATTAATTTAGCCCATCATTTACAATTATCTTCACGCTTTGGAGAACAAAGAATAATATCTTCAAATGTTTGTATTCTTTATTCTTTTCATTGCAAAGTTATGATTTAGAGAAGACCTATTCATTTCGTACCAAGGTATCTTGGTACAAAGGTATGATTTACAGAAGACCTATTCATTTCGTACAAAGGTCTTCTTTTCATTGCAAAGTTATGATTTAGAGAAGACCTATTCATTTCGTACAAAGGTATCGTGGCGAAGGCAGAAGTGTCATCCGTCCCTTCTCCTCGGGAAGCTCGAAGACTGGTTGATTGCGGAATTCTAATGTGAGGAGGAATAGAGGTCCTCTTACCATGTAAGGTTTGGGATCACAGTCTTCCTTGCGGTTTGAAAGGAATGTGTTCGATGGCACTCCAGGAAGTTTTGCAGAGTAGAACAGTGGTGATGGCACTAGTTGAACAACAAGCTTTTGATTTATCTGACAGAACATTCCTGGAGAAGGGCCCATGGTGGATGGATCTGGTGACCCCTTTTGAGACGAAAATGATTCGACTACTAGTGGATCTGTGGACTATTGACCACTAGGTTGGCCCACTACGGCGAGGGAGAAGTCTTGTCTTTTTAAGCTCTATTCCCTTCCCGGTATTTGAAACACGAAAGAAATAATTCATTGGGATGAAGATAAGGAGAAAAATACAAAACTAGCTAGTTCAGATGATGTTTCTGAAATGGAAATGATGGAAGAACATTTTGCAAAGCTTCTTCATGGTGAAGACTTTCCTGGTTGTGGAAAACGAGTTCCAAGTGCATTCGCCATCTCAAACGCTATCACAAATCTCTTAGCATCGATATTTGGACAGCTTTTATCATATAGCACTACTATCAAAAGAGCACAATCATAGCATTGATTAAACGGTTCTATGAACCTCAAACAACTGAAATCCTTCGTGATAAACATAATATTAGCGATCTTCAATTGAAGTGGTTTTGTTCACAGGTGGGTGAAAGGGGAGTGCAATGTTTAGGTGGTCAAAAGCAAGAAGTAGCACTTGCCAGAGCTGCTCTTAAAAACTAGCTACTTCATCATTGACATTCCTCACAAGCACGAGTGCACTAGTGACCTCACTTTTCGAAGAGCAAGCGTTAGTGATGGATCGACAGGTCACGCCATGGTTGATCTTGTCGCCAGCTTCACAAAGTTTTTTCTCCATTGTTGGAGCATTGTTCATTGGATTTCTGAATGCATTTGGAGGAGCTAGGTGGATTGGTCATCTTATCCGATGCTGTCAGGGTTCACGTTATGGCGAAAACGCAAGCCCTCTCCAGATGCAGGGGCTTGGACTTGTGTTCTGCATCATTGGCACAACATTTGCAGCAGTAGTGGAATATTGGCGCCTAAAGACCATGTCAGAAGATGGAAGCTTGTTGTCCATCTTATGGCTGGTTCCAGAAACTCTAATTCTCGGTGCGAGCATGCATATAAATGTTGCCAGTGGCTTGGACTTCTTTTATAGTGAAGCTCCTCATGAGATGAGGATGGCAAGCTATTGCGTTTTATTTCTTTTCCATGGCTGTGGAAACTATGTGAACTCGGTTGGATTCCCAGCGACCTAAATGACGGCCATTTAGATTACTTCTACTGGTTCTATGCATCTCTGCTTTTAGTAGTTCTGTGCATTCATATTCCTTATGCCAGCTACTATGCCCGAACAAAGAAGCTTCAACCGATATAGCACACATACTCTTGATTGCCACTGCATCAATTGTAATGCATTCTTTTAATGTAGAAGCTGCTCAAATTGCGAAAGGAATCGATAGTTTATTCTTAATTCTGAAGGTGATTGTTGTTTTCCGTACCCCTTCTTTGTTCCTAGATTTCGATATATTATCGGAATTTCAGGAAAACTTCTGCATAAAACAAAAGCATGAAATTTATCAAACGAACAAAAAATACAATGAATTTATAGGTAACTGTATAGGAGGCTTACAAAAGTTTCAATTTTAATGAGGATTTCTTTTCATTTTTCCATCTTGATTATAAATGTCATCTTTTGCCGAAAACAGGGCACACGTTTGTGGTCTTTAATTCTGCGATAAAGGCTTCGTTGGGTTGCATTTGAAGTTAATAACATATCTTTCTTTTTAGATGTTTCATCTCGATTGCTTTCTAGTGGTGTTCCAAAGGGCCACAAGGCATCCCCATTGGCCTCTGAGAAGAAGGTAAGGTTGTTCCTAAAGGGCCACAAAGAGAGCATGGTGCATGGAAGGAATGGTGCGTGGATAATACTAAGAAGGTAAGGTTGAAAAATTTCGAAACAATAATAGCCAAAAAGTTATGAGGGCGGTCCTCATATGGCATTATGTATCCGAAATGGACCTAGTATTGATCATTGATCGGAGTGGGGCAATTGAACGGACAAATTTCACAAGCACAATGTTGTGGAAATGAATTTCTTCAAACTTCAATACAATCTTATTAAGAAAACCTTAAAATTTTTGGTCTTACAGTTTGACACAATTTAAAAAACAAAACTAGATCACCAGCATTAAAGACAAGCACATAAATGGGACATGGGTGCGAGGTTGCCGCAACTACATTTTCTGTAGCACTAAAATTCTAGTAAATCAATCTTCCGCAGGTTCGTGTAACACATCAATTGACGCAAAGGGCAAATCTTGAATTAATAACTTGTTCTCTATAGCCACTCAAAGACTCGGTATAACAAGAACCATCAATGCAATAGCATAAATAGCATAGGAAAATTCAAAAGGATTAGATGCCATAGAAACCTTGTAAGTCTAAGAAATTAACAGCACATTAAAATAGAATACTAGATAGAGTTGCAAAAAAAAGATCAAAGAGAAAAATAGATGCAGAGGAATACAATTACAACAATGGTGTTGTCTACATATGCGCTCCCAATGTGGAGGTAGCTTAGATGGCAATCTAGAGAGCTCCAAATGAAGGGCTAACTAGTGCACCATGTTCTATAGAACTCAACTTCGATCATTCTGATATAGTTTTTACAAGTGGAGTATATATAGATAAATTCAGTTCAAAGATACCAAATAGTCTGTAAAATATGTAATCTAGCAATATGTCCATGATCAGAAGTCCTATTATCTTTGCCTTATGGGCCGGGGTGAGAGGCCCCCAAGTCCTTGTAGAAGGGGGCAAGCCCCTGCTCTTTACTCCCCCCATAAAGCTTCTATGGTAAAAGTGTGTGGCACCAAAAGGCCTTTATTTTTTCCATGAATGGAAACTGATGGCCCCAGAATTTATGCCGTACCTAACCTAATGGCAAGGCTCACAAACATCATCTATTACCATCAATGGTCAGACATAAAGCTCATCTAGATTGGAGGTTATGGTTCCACAAATGTTGAGGCTCTCACAATGGCTTCCCCTCGTAATGGGCATCTTCCAGCTTAGAATACGATGGATCATTTGTGGTCACTTCATTTTAGGAACTTCGAAACAAGATTATGTACCATTCTTAAGAGTACGCTGATTGTACTTTCTACGAACTGATCTTCCGAGACATAATAAGGAATACTAAACTTCTACAAGACCTCACACTAGTTCATTAATGCCTCAATCAGCTAGCTAGCAAAATAAGTACCCCGATCTCAAAAAATTTCTAACAAAAATCCAAAACAAAGAAAGACTTCTTTGTTTCTTGAGATAAGAATGTGGAAGCTGTTGTTATCATGCTTGATTCAAGTGTCCATCCCTTGGCCCACCCGTGGAATTATTAGTACATGTCAAGATATAACGATCGATATGGCATATAAAATATCATCTCTACTTTTCGAAAAGGCTCAAAATGCATGAGTGGGTGGAGTGAAAAACAAGAGTATAATGTCCAAAATATTTGCATCGAGAAGGTCACCATAGTCGAGATTGAAATATCTTATGCATGATAAGATGTTTTGGATAAAGTCCACCAATAGGATCGGTATGAGGCATGTGTAGCACCAAGGGAGTCTCATGTGATGTAAGATAGTGGAGCCAAGCACCAAAAACATCTTGATAGTAGAGCTTCCCTACAATAACTTTAAGCTGATCACTATGGTGAGCTCGTGTATTACAAACTACCATGGAGAACAAGTCAGGAGGAATGCATGTCCTGAGTAAAGATAATAAGTTTTCATAGAAGGAGGGATCTAAATCCTAATGAGCATAAATATTCTCAATTCTAGTTGTAGAAAGGGCAATGGCTAGAAATCATTATCAATCCTTATAGTGTCCTCCCTAAAATCTAGTTGAGATAAAACTAAAAAATTGCATGAAATATAATCGGTCAATGAATAATATCATAAATCATAATTAAATTCTTGCAAGAGTATCACCCAACAAGCTTTCTAGCCTACTAAGTTTTACTACTTAACCAAATAGCTTAACGTTGAATGATCCATATGAAATGATCTATATGGTGTTCGAAATCTTCTTGTTATTGGAACGCACGAAGAAAAGATGGTCAATGTCCTCTTGTATGTAGCGGTATCTTCTACAATAAGATTGAGCTTGTCTATCACATGGCGGTCCTAATGATCCTCAGTTCTTATCATTGATATCAGAGCTCTAGGAAAAGTTCCAAGGACACCTTGATGGGATTATTACCTTGTTTACAAGCTTTCATAAAGATTTTATTGGTTTACCCGTCTCCTTATGGCCTCATTATCTATTTCATAAATGAAAATCATTCTTCATTTATCATGGATCTTCTAGCTCAAATATGAGTGTTTATATTTATTTTATGCAAGAGGTTTTCCATAATCTTGGATACAAAGAAGCTAAGGTTGGAAAAAATGTGACACAATGATAGGCAGAAAGTTATGAGGGCGGTACTCACATGGCATTAATTAGCCAACATGAACCTTATTTTGATCATTGATCGGAGTGGGGAGCGATTGACCGGATGGATCATACAATCACAATATTGTGAGAATGAATTTCCTCCAAATTCAATACAATTTTATTGACAAAACCTTGAAATTTTTGGCCTTACAGTTTGACTTCAAATTAAAAAACAAAACTAGATAAGCAACGTTGAAGATAAGCAAAGAAGTTAGAGATGGGTGGGAGCTTGCCATAACGACATTTTTTGTAGCACTAAAAATCTATCTTGTAAATCAATCTTCATCGAGTTCATGTAACATATCAATCGAGGAAAGGGTGAACCCGGAGTTAATAACTTGTTCTCTATAGCCACTCAAAGTCTTAGTATAACGAGACCCATCACTCCAATAGGATCAATACCATAGGGCAATTTAAAAGGACTTGATCCCATAGAAACCTTGTGAGTGTACGAAACTAAAAGCACATTAGAATAGACGAGACCCATCACTCCAATAGGATCAATACCATAGGGCAATTTAAAAGGACTTGATCCCATAGAAACCTTGTGAGTGTACGAAACTAAAAGCACAATTTAAAAGGACTTGATCCCATAGAAACCTTGTGAGTGTACGAAACTAAAAGTAAAAGTTGCAAAAAAAATGCACACAAACATAGATGTAGACTGAGAGATAGAGAGCTCAAATTCTCAGATTTTTAGGAGAAATGTAGTAACAACAATGGTGTTTTCTACCTATGGGCTCCCAATGTGGAGCTAGCTTAGATGGTGATCTAGAAAGACTCTAGATGAAGGGCTTACTCATGCACAATGCTCTATAAAGCTCAACTTGGGCCTTTCTTATATAGCTTTTACAAGTGGAGTATGTGTAGATAAACATAGTCAAAAGATACAAAATAGTCATGAGAATATATAATTTGACAATATCTCCATCACCAAAAGTCCTACTATCTTGGCCTTATGGGCTGGGGTGATAGGTACCCCAGATGCCACAAAAGGGGCAACCGACCTCTGCACTCCCCCCATAAAGCGTCTATGGGGAAACCGTGTGCCACAACAAGTCCTTCAACTTTTGCCTTGAATGGCAAGCCAATGGCCGAGAAGTTTATATCCTAGCTAACCTAATGGCTAGGCTCACAAAGATGATCTATCACCATCAATGGTCACACATAGACCTCATCTAAGTTGGAGGTTAGGTTTCCACAAATATCCGAGCTCACAATGGCTTCTCCTCATAATGGGGGGCCTTACAAATTAGAGCACCATGGATCATTTGTGGTCACTTCATTTAAGGAACTCCAAAACAAGATTATGTAGCATTGTTAACATTACTTTGTTTTTACTTTCCACCAAATTGATTTTTTGAAAGATAGAGAAGCTTACTAAACTTTATTTTTTAATATAAAGGAAGTTCGGCATTAGCCTACTCTCCTGAACTTGAATTAAATAAAGAAAAGTACAAGAGAAGGGGAGTAGTGCCCAGGAGGCCCCCCAAATCCCACGAAGCAAGGGAAGCTTTTACAAAGCTTAGATGTCATTACATAGAAGATTAATCACCCTCTCATCACCCTTATGTGGGGCCCACCTGGGTTTAAGCTTGTTATTGATCAAAAGGAGTACTTGATGATGCCTGAAGGGGGGGGGGGGGATTTATTACAGTTAACAATCCTTTTGTCAAGGAGGAACAGTGATTTCTCAATTCACCACTCTTTGGGGGAGGTACCGAAGTTGAAAGCACATCTTTCTTGCCACATTTTCCATAGGACCTCCCCTCTGAAGGCGTTCCAGAGAGTCGCTGAGCAGCTGATCGCTTCTCCCAGCAGGGCTTGCTGCCAACTGAGATGTTTCTGAAGTCTAATCTTCTTTCCAACCGTCTACCAGAGTCTGTTGGAGTTAGGGCAGGTAAAGAAGATGTGTGAAACATCTTCAATAGCCCAAGAGCAGCATTTGCACCAGGGAGGAATCCCACAAAATTTGCTAGCCTTAAGGTTGGTCTAGATTCCATGATGAAGAATTTGCCATAAGAGGACAGACGTTTTAATTTCTATGGGGGGGTGGCAGATAGCCATGAACTTCATGTCCCACCAAAGCCGCGTACATGATAGGCACCACTTCTTGTTGAGGTTAACCTTATAGTCAATCATTTCTTTGATGTTTGGGATTTTTGATAGGCTATTCCCATTGTGCCATTTGAGACCAATCGAGCTCGATGTGTCATGTCCCATGAGAAGGCAAACTTTGTGTCAGTCCCAGGCGAGACATCTGCTTTGCAAAGTGCCAGTTTGTTAGCCATGCACCCAATGTCCAGGATACCAAGTCCCCCACTATCTCTATGGCTAGTGCAGATGGACGATTTGATTTTAGCCATCCCCCTCCTATTGTGGTCGCCCGTCCAAACGAAGTTTCTACAAATACTATCCAGTTTGGACAGATCTTTCTCTTTCGGTCTCCAACAAGAAACGAAATAAATGGTAGATGATAAGAGGAATGTGTTGATAACCATAGCACGACCAGCAAGATTGATTTGCATACCTCTCCAATAGTTAAGCTTGTTTTCGAGTTTGGCAGCACCCAGTTCCACCGTTGTTCCATAAAGACACCAAACCCGAAGGAAATCCCAAGAAGCCGAAAAATTTTGCCCTACGGAATCATTTGATAGCCATGATCAATGAGAAGGTCAGGCTCTGACCCAACGATAGCTCTAAAGGTGGTCTTAGAGTGGTTGATTGTGGATCCAGAGGCTTCACAAAAAGTAGCTAGACACCTCCAGAACATCTCGAGGCTGGTACTATCATTGTGAACAAACACGTTCATATCATCGAGAAAAAGTCTCATGGTATCTGACGATGGTCATGAGGCAAACGGAGGCCTTTGATATTACCAGCTTCCACCTGATGCTCCACGAGCCTGCTAAGCCCTTCCGTGGCAATGGCAAAGAGAAGGGCAGCCAATGGGCACCTTTGTCTGATAGATCTTCTAAGTTTGATCACGTTCGAGAGTTTGCCATTAATGTTAATTTGGGTCCATGCGTTTTCGAGAAGGGTCGCGATCATGTTGTTGAATTTCTAACTAAATCCAAGATCTTGGAGCGACTACAGAATATAGTCCCATTCTAGCCTGTTGTAGGCTTTATCAAAGTCAATCTTGAGAAAGACCATGTCTTGTTTAGACTCATTTGCAAATTCAAGACCTTCCCAGATATCTATAATGGTTTCCAAAATTGACCTACCTTTGATGAAACCTTTTTGTTCCTCGCTTAACCACGCTCTCAAGTGGCATGAGATTTTATTAGCAATGACTTTGGCAATGGTCTTGTATCCTGTTTGGAGCATCGTAGTAGGACGCCAATTCTCTATTCTGTTCTTTTCCCCTTTTTGTGTATTAACTTAATAATGCCATTGTTGACACAAGAAGGAAGCGTGCCAAACTTGAGCACCTCTTGCCAAACCAGACAAAGAGGGGTGGCAACCACGAACTTGAAGGATTTAAAGAACTCATTAGTGAGCCTGTCAGGTCCCAGGCTTTTACCAGAATGGAGAGCCTCAATGACCTCAATGATTTTTGATTCAGAGATAGGGGCATGTAGTAGGGAGCAAAGGTTGGGTGGAGTCCTATGGCGGGAAACCCTAGATATGGCTGCCATACAGTCCCTTCTATGCTGGGAGAGGGGGTTAGAGGTCCCCAGGAGTCTCGTGAAGTTCCCTTCAATGATCCCAAAATTAACTTCTTCCACATTGCATACATTGCCATTTAAGTATAGCAATAAGGGGATCGATTCTCTGTTATGTTTCTTTTCAGGATACGGCACATCTCTTTGGTGGGTCTGTCGGCTTTGCCAACCCACCACTCCTTGAAGAAAATTTGCAAATTTCTCCTTTGTATTTCTTCCTCGTATCTTAGCAGCGCTCTGATTTTTCGAAGACCTTTCTGAGCTTGAGATTTTCCTTTGTTCACTTCCTCCTCGAGCCTCCAGAGTCTATGATATAGAGCTTCTCTACGAGCCCACCGCACAGTCTCGAGCATCTTCCTAGATCTAATCATGATCTGTCGTGACTTATCGATCGCACTTCTCAAGCACTTGGCTGGGGACAAGTCGGAGGCGAACGCCTCCTTCCACAGATCAGCAATTTCTTGATGGACGAAGGGGAGAGAGAAGGAGGGCGCACTGGCGTGGAACCAAGGAGCCTTATGGATCTTGGTGGGAGGTTGGAAAGTGATAACGATCGAGTAGTGATCAGAGATGGTGAGGTCAATGCATTGCGAGAGGGAAGGTGGCCCCACTCATGAGTAAAACTCTAAGAAATGTAGCATCTATCAAGTCTAGCTTTCCTCAGGTCCTCTCCCGCTTCGAGATTTGACCAAGAAAAGCCATTCGAATCTTTGAATTCGACCAAATCCAAGTGTAGTTTGGTTTTGTCCCACGTTTCTTTCTCGTGACTATCGATGACCCTGCCTTTGCCCATCCATCTGTCCATAGGGTCCTCCACCATGTTGAAGTCACCACAAATAAGCAGGTTGTGGGGGAGCGAGTCCAAGGAGGCCCAAGTGTTCAGTCTCTCTAACTTCCCATCAGGGGCATACAAAGAAACTAAAGTAAAACAAAAAGGACGACCAAAAAAAATTGCAATTCATCAATGGCATTCATCTTTAATGGAGTTCTCAAGCTTTTCAAATCAGAATTGATTAATACCGATTACCGTTCCAGTGGACCCCCGCTGGTGCACCGTTGAAACCCAAACATGGGTTGAGGAGACATGTCTATGCCATTTTTGGAGGTCTTCTCTGTCAATTTTAATCTCTTGAATACATATAAATTCTGGGTTTAGGCGAATGTCGTGAAGCCATTGACAATGATGGTCGCTCTTGACGGGTTGGTTAGCGCTCTAGAATTTAAAGAGATGATGATCATTGTCGTAGTGAATCTTTGCGAGAGGGAGCTTTGTCCTTTCTTTTCTTGGATTCATCTTTCTTTTTGGCTGGGATTGGATCCCAAATTAGCAATAGGTTCTTGCAGTGGCTTTTCCAGGCTAACTCCATAGGTTGTTTTCCTTTGCGGGATGCCTCTTGTGGGGAAGAACTGGGCACCGTTTTTGACACCGTTTCCGGAATAGTTGATCCGATGATGGAACTTTCACTATCCATGTTATCTTCGTTCCTAGTAGTAAAGCCATCTTCTTTGCTTGTATTGTAGCCCTCCTGGGAGGTTTCTTTATTGTCAGGGATCTCTAGGGCTTTGTCGTTGGTGTCCACCTCAAGTTGGTTCCCACCTGGGTAGTCAAACGCTCTCCTTTTCCAAATTGCAATACAAGTTGCCAGAAGGGGTAACTGACATGTTGTTTCACTCAGAAGTCGCCCTAGGGATTCTTTTCCTTCTTCTTGTGACTTTGATGAACCCGTCTGCATCAGCTTCAGGATTAAGGGGGCCCTTGACTTCCTCTTCGTTCGTAAAGTGAGTCAATGCCCCTTTGTTGTCTTGAGCATTTCTAGGGGCTTCTTGATTTTGCTTGCTTTTTTGTCTTAGAGGGCAATCTTTAATCCTGTGACCTTGTTGGCCACAACGAAAGCATGCATTGGGAAGGTTTTTGTAATTGATGTCTTGCTCCCATACATCCCCTTCGCGCAAGTCCACTTTGATCTTCGATGGAAGAGGCATCGATGGAAGAGGCATGCTGAGGTCAGCCTCGACACACATTTGAGGGTGCCACCGAGCGTTGAAGGAGTGTCTTGCACCTTCATAAATGAGACCACCAATGTCCTTGCGTGAGGCCAACGGCTTGCCGATAGGAGAAACAATGTCCCACACGAAGTTGTACAAGAAGTATGGCAGGTTAGGGAGCTCAACCCAGAGAGGGTACCGAAGTGATTTTGATTTCTCGGGAGTAAAATCAGGGGACCATCTGAATAGGCACAAGGTTTCGCGGTCGAGTTTCCAGGTTCCGACACTTAGGGCTCGAAACGCCATATCTTCATTTTCAAAGAATAGCAACATGTGGCTTGCCGCTAAGAATTGACACTTACAAACAATTAGCCCACGGGGGAACCACAGATTGCGAAGCCACTCTCGCACGGTTTCGAGCGGGGGCCTAGGGCCAAACATTTGGCCGACGAGGCAAACTTTCTTGAGCTCCTCCTAAGTTGAGAGAACTGCGAATCTATTGAAGGAGACCAAGGGGGGTCCAGCAGTCTCCGAGGCCCCAAGGGCAGCACAAGATCCCCCCCTCCAACAGAGAGGCCAGGCTACCGGTCTCCCCTGGAGGAGGGGCAAGGTTACTTCTCATAAATGAGGAGGTCACCGCACTTATCGACTGCACTTCTCCAGCACTTGGCTGGGGACGAGCCGGAGGCGAACGCCTCCATCCACACATCAACAATTTCTTGATGGACAGAGGGGAGAGAGAAGGAGGGCACACTGCTGGGAACCAAGGAGCCTTACGGATCTTGGTGGGAGGTTGGAGATAATGATCGAGTAGTGATCAGAGATGCTGAGGTTAGTGCATTGCGAGAGGGAAGGTGGCCCCACTCATGAGTAAAACTCTAAGAAATGTAGCATCTTTCAAGTCTAGCTTTCCTGAGGTCCTCTCTCGCTTGGAGATTTGACCAAGAAAAGTCATTTGAATCTTTGAATTCGACCAAATCCGAGTGTAGTTTTGGTTTCGTCCCACGTTTCTTTCTCGCGACTATCGATGACCCTGCCCTTGCCCATCCATCTGTCCATAGGGTCCTCCACCATGTTGAAGTCACCACAAATAAGCACGTTGTGGGGGAGCGAGTCCAAGGAGGCCCAAGTGTTCAGTCTCTCTAACTCCCCATTAGGGGCATACAAAGAAACTAAAGTAAAACAAAAAGGAGCACCAAAAAAAATAGCAATCCATCGATGGCATTCATCTTCAATGGAGTTCTCAAGCTTTTCAAACCACAATTGATTAATACGGACTACTGTTTCACCGGACCCCCGCTTGTGCGCCATTGAAATCCAAACATGGGTCGAGGAGGCATGTCTAAGCCGTTTCTGGAGGTCTTCTCCGTCAATTTTAATCTCTTGAATACATATAAATTGTGGGTTTAGGCTAATGTCGTGAAGCCATTGACCAATGATGGTCCCTCTTGAGGGGTCGGTTAGGCCTCTAGCATTTAACGAGATGATGATTATTGTCGTAGTGAACCCTCTTTGTGGGAGGGAGCTTTATCCTTTCTTTTCTTGGCTTCATCTTTCTTTTTCGCTGGGATCGGATCTCGAATTAGCAATAGGTTCTTGTGGGGGCTTTTCCAAGGTAACTCCATAGGCTGTTTTCCTTTGCGGGATGCCTCTTGTTGGGAAGAACTGGGCACCATTTTCGACACCGTTTTCGAAATAGTCGATCCGATGATGGAACTTTCACTATGCATGTTATCTTCCTTACTAGTAGTAAAGTTGTCTTCTCTGCTTGTAGTGTAACCCTCTTGGGAGGTTTCTTTATTGTCATGGATCTCTAGGGCTTTGTTGTTGGTGTCACCTGGTTCCCACGTGGGTAGTCAAACTCATTGATCTCTTTTTCCAAATAGCAATACAAGGTGCTGGAGGGGGTAACTGACATGTTGTTTCGCTCAAAAGTCGCCCTAGGGCTTCTTTTCCTTCTTCTTCTGACTTTGATGAACCCGTCTGCATTAGCTTCAAGATTAAGGGGGCCCTTGACTTCCTCTTCCTTCGTCAAGTGAGTCAATGCCCCTTTGCTCTCTTGAGCGTTTCTGGGGGCTTCTTGATTTCACTTGCTTTTTTGTCTCAGAGGGCAATCTTTAATCTTGTGACCTTGTTGGCCACAACGAAAGCATGCATTGGGAAGATTTTTGTAATTGATGTCTTGCTCCCATACATCCTCTTTGCCCAAGTCCACTTTGATCTTTGATGGAAGCGGCATGCTGAGGTCAGCCTCGACACAGATTTGAGGGTGCCATCGAGCGTTGAACAAGTGTCTTGCAAATTCATAAATGAGACCACCAATGTCCTCGCATAAGGCCAACGACTTGCCGATAGGAGAAACAATGTCCCACACGAAGTTGTACAAGAAGTATGGCAGGTTAGGGAGCTCAACCGAGACAGGGTACCGAAGCGATTTCGATTTATCGGGAGTAAAATCAGGGGACCATTTGAATAAGGCACAAGGTTGCCGGGCCGAGTTGCCAGGTTCCGACACTTAGGGATCGAAACGCCATATCTTCATTTTCAAAGACTAGCAACATGTGGCTGGCCGGTAAGAACTCACACTTACAAACAATTAGCCCACAGGGAACCACTCGTTGCGAAGCCACTATCGCACGGTTTCGAGTGGGGGCCTAGGGCCAAACATTTGGCCGACGAGGCAAACTTTCTTGAGCTCCTCCTGAGTTGACAGAATTGCGGATCTACTGAAGGAGACCAAGGGGGTCCAGCACTCTCGGAGGCCCTAAGGGCGGCACAAGATCCCCCCTCCAACAGAGAGTTTACGTTACCGGTCTCCTCCGGAGGAGGGGCAAGGTTACTTCTCACAAATGAGGAGGTCGCCAAATCCATGACAAAGGCCTGGCCCACTATCTTTTTAGTATTTCAGTTTTCACTATCCTAAAAGCTCCGAGTGTCCCAAAAGATCCAAAGAACCTTTAAGATTTTTTGCCAAACTTAAAAACACACTCTCTCGCGAAACAAGAATAAAAGCAACGGACCCAAGTTGACCCCCAAGCGTTTATCACTCAAAGATGGAAGTACCAAGAAAGACGGAAGTTTGAACCGTCGCGCAGCAAACCAAATTTTACTTGCTTTTGCCTTTGCGTCAGTATATTATTCGGGTCGCATGTAACTCTAAGAATGCCTCTGCGTCCTCTCACAATTTCTTGTGCACTACTCTTTCTCACACTCTCTCTCTCTCTGCCTGCTAAGCTAACCTTCGTGCATTTCGGAATGAGTCATATGATAAGTTTCAGCTCTGTGGAAGAGAGAGTTGCGCAAGTTCCAGAGGACGTCGAAAGTATTGGCTGTGATGCTATGGAGACGTCGACCTCGGCGATGTACGAGCGACTTGTAGAAAGATCTCAGCAAACGATAGAAGCGGGAGAATTCGACCGATATGACCTGTTCCTAAGCACAATGAACAAGGTCGTTCAGCAAGTAGAACCGGAAGTGGACAGGCAGTATATCGTCGAGCTCTTCCACTTTCTCATGTATGATGACGGCGGATTCGAAGGCAGTGTGAATGGCGAAATCTACGAGGAGGTTATTGATAATTCTGTGGAACGCTTGGAGCTTGAAGAGGGCTACGATGCTCAAGTACAATTAGATTATCTGGAATGGAGTTACCGGAATGCAGAACCCACAAAAAGAATGGAGTTAGCGGAATGCAGAACCTACAAAAAGAGCAAGATTGAAAATGGAGCCCTGGACACAGTCTGTTTGCAGGAGAACCATTTTGACTAAGCTTACTAAACTTGTACACGACCCCACACTCATTCATTAATGCCTCAATGAGCTAGTTAGCAAAATAGAAGCTTCAAAAGAAAGAAAGACTTCTTGAGATAAGAATTTGGGAATTATTGTTGTGGTTGTTGAATCAATAATCCATCCCTTGGCCCACTACTCGAAGTATTAGTACATGTCAAGATAGAATGTTGGTTAGTGTAAGTCGTTAGATGAGAGGTATGGCCTAGAAAATCTAATCTCCACTTTTGGAAAAGGTACCAAAGGCATGAGTGGTTGGGGTGGAAAACAAGAGTATAATGTCCAGAACCCTTGGATAAAGAAGGTCACCATAGCCGAGATTGTAATACCGTATGCATAATAAGATCTTTCGATAAATTCCACCAATGGAATGGGTATGAGGCATGTGTAGCGCTGAGGGAGTCTCATGTGATGGTAGATATTGGAGCCAAGCACCAAAAACATCTTGATACTACAGCTTACCTACAATAACTCTAAGCCAATCACTATGGTCAGCTCATTTATTATAAGCTACCATGGAGAAAAGTCAAGAGGAATGCATGTCATGAGTAAACATAAGAAGATTTGATAGTGGGAGTTATCTAGATCCTAATGAGCATAGGATTCTCAATGGTTGTAAAAAGGGCAATCCCTAGAAATGAGTCATCAATCCTTCTAGTATCCTCCCTAAAACTTAGTTGAGATATAAATAAAAGAATTGGATGAAATGGAACAAGTCTTATGACTAACATCATAAATCATAATTGGATTAGTGCAAGAGTATCACCCAATAAGCTTGGCAGCCTACTAGGGTCTAGTACTTAACCAAACAACTTAACATTATATGAAATGCTATTTTGCGACCCAATAAATAATGCTAGAACTTACTGGTAGATTAGATCACACTTAAACATTCACACTTTGTAAGAGAGTATTTTCACTCTGCAGGGGCAAGATAATGACTTGCATAATACAGGGGTTGATATCATTCTTTTGCATGCTATATTAACGTACTAGCAATCAGTCTGTCTAAAGAATCGAAAAGTGCATGAAAAGGTTTCAACGAATGCGAGGCTTGCAATATGGATGAACAATGAAGAGAATTTCCAATATGGTAAATGTGGATCGGTTGTGATTAGTCCAGTTCAAATGAAAGAGATGGGGTATGGTGGCTAATTTATCTAAAGAAATTATTGAATTTGCAAGAAACCTCAAAACAACACATCCAAGCGCACCATATGTACATCATATGCATACATAATTCAATGCGCTCACACACATGTTTATCATCATGCACATGCGATCAAGAGCACATACATGGATATATGCAAATACATGTGCACCTTCAAATTTGCACATGTAACCTTATATATTCGCATAAATAAGTACGCACATTAATTCCTTTGGTTTGCTCTAATGCTCCAGAATGGAAATAAGCATGAATGATGTAAAGGAAACACCGTGAAATGGATACGTAATCAAATAGACATACGTTTAAGCATAGAGCTCACCTAGTTTAGTGACTTTCCTTGTGAGCAGACCATCTTAAAATATATCTATAATTGCTTTTACTAGATCTCAGCTTTTTACACCTCAACAACCTGGAATAATAGCATCATGCGCTCTTCACACTTGAATTACACTTACCTTCTGTTTTCAATGGCTCATAATATTTGTTAAGTTCTATGCCTTACTTGAATTCAAGACCACATCCACCCCCTCTGAACCTGTGCATCCTCCGAATTTGCTAACCTACATACATAACATCAAACCCAAGCGAGCATCAAGTAGTTATGGCAATAAACAAAACTTAAAGAAAAATTTATTTACATGCATAAAATATGAAAGTGAGATGTACTTTGCATAAATTAAGAGAAAGGAATAAACACAAGTATTGCAGACAATCATATTGAGATATTCTAACACATTCAGGTGAGAAATCATGCAAGCGGATTGAAAACTCACTAGTTCTTTCGCTAACTTAACATGGTAAGATCTAGTAGCCCATCCTAAACATATACATATATAAGCCCTTACTAATCCGATTTGTGAAACATCAATCTAACTTCACCATTAATTTCTCACTCTCTCATTCCCCATCATACCTTAGATTATTTTTCTCTTTGCTTCTTATTTTTATTTTTATTTTGTTCATCAATCAAGCTCAGTCTTTTGTTTTTATTTCCGTTTATTTATTTCTTTCATAATTCTTGGCCTATGCCGAAGTCGGGTGGGACTCATGGACGTATCCACCTAGTGAGGTTTACCCCACTTATCTCGGTCCAACATAGTGCACGATACACAAGGTCAGCCTCATTCAAAATCGATGTCGACTCGTGACTCTGACCACCCGATCAAAGTGACTCCATCTGTCTATCAACACACGAGTACCTGTTATGCTTAGAAGAGTCACACTAAATGCATCTCTTAATTTCAGAGGCTTTTTAAGTTTTAGTTGCTGGTGCTTGTGAAGCTCGAGATTCAATCATTTGTTTCAAACTTTGGATTGTAAGATCATTGAATTTCTTAAATATGGCTTCCATTGTACTAGTGGGCACAACATCCTTTGGCACTAGTGGGTTCGCCTGAGAATTCTGTATAAGTTGCTGAACAGTCTGTGTTTGTTCTTCCTGCATATCTTCATGCCAACTCTGCATAAATTTAGATAAAGTTCTTTACTTTTCAATATCCCCTATAATAGCTTCTTCCATATTATCCTAGTCTTCAATCAAAATAGTCTTAGTTCCTACATGTTGTAATTATGGGAAACATTCTTCTCAAGCTTTCATATCTATAGCCTGGAGAAACAAGGATACTTTCTCTTGAGCTATAGCCCTCCTAGCATATTCAGATAAGTCTTCAAAATGCTAATCAAATTCTCTTTTGATGCTAAAATGGATTGGTCCTTAGGTTTATGTATCCATTTTAGAATTGTTGACATAGTCACTCTATCATCGTCATCAAGTGAAACATTCTCCTGAGTATTATCTTATATTGAAACCATCTTGTTTGCCCTTCTACAACTAGTCGGGGTGCATCCACAACTAGTTGGCTACGCAGATGCAATTCGGAAACATGTACAAAATTATCTATAAGCTCTTGGTCACTTAATGGCCTAAGGCGTGTGCCAAGATATCGCGCCTCTAACTCATACTCTTTTATAGAAGCGAGGAACATTTTTGCCAGTGAAATACCCACTCCTTTTAATAACTCATTTGTGGAAGTCCTCAATGGCACTTCATCTTTTTTTGTCCTGCTCGAAGCATAAGAGCTGGGTTATAGCGTCCATTGTAGTGTGGACCATAAATGTTCAAAACACAAAGAGCTCTTCAAAACCACACAACTAGCTAGGATCGAAGTCTCTACACTCTTGTCCTTCATGTCGGGTTCACCAAGTATGTCGAGTAGTTCATAGAAAGGGGAGAGAAATAGATGAAGATTCGTGTAGAATACCAAAAGCTTAGGAGTTTCGATGGAGTAAATAGGCTAGAGTGGAGTTTTTTTAGAAGATTTCCTACAGAGATGAAAATCACACGAACTACTTGATGATTGCTTCTTTAAATTATTCATCAAGTGAGAATGTTTGAGTCTTGAATTAACATTAGAGTTGACTCACAGTACTATGATGCATTTTTGGAATTCGGGTCAAATTGTATTTCAAAACGCTATTGATCAATCTATAATGGATACATTGATACGTTCTCCATTAGAAGAATATTGCTCCATTGCTTCCTAATCTGAGATATCTTTAGTGGAAAGTCCACCCTTGCGACCCGTTTCACTTTAATCCTTACTAGCGATCTGTTCCGCAAGCTTGTCAATGCAATCGAGTCATATGAAGTAACAGAATAACTACATAAGTAGGAAAGATGTCCTGATATATGGAAAGCGTAGCACAATACAACTATGGGCACATCGTCTAAGATGGATAGTAGCCCATAGTTTTATGATCTCTTTTTATATATTTATATATTTTTTTATTTATCCACTCCAATCCTTTTGTTAATCTTGAGATAGTATTAAATCAGAGGAACAGAGCAAACTTTCCAGAGCCCAATCATGTATATTGGGAAAAGCTTTTGTCACCACAACAACATCCTTCACTGTGTTTCTTTGAGATGAAATAAAGGTACAAACCAATAAAGCATATCTGTATAATTTTCGTGAATGAAGACACCCTAAGAACTCTGAAAACCTTTCTATATCAAAACCATTTTAGGTATCTCAAGTATCCTTTATTCAACAGTGCAAAATTTACATATTTGAATATTAATGATAAAATTCAACGATATCTGCCAATAAACTCGCAAGACTTTGGCGATCAGTCCTATAGAAATATCAGTTTTTGTTCACTGTACTCTTTTCAAACCGTTGGAGCAAAGCATCATTTATCATAAATACAGTTTTATTAAATCCCATGAGTACATAAGGCTAGTGTGTGTTGGTGTTTATGCGGAAAATCATAGCTAACTCATACAGTGTTAAACTTTCCTTTCACACTATATGTTTATGAAAAAAAAAACCGTATATGCATGTACATTTTTCTGAGCCAGATTCAAAAATTTCCTTAATCCATAATCCCTACTTATACAGCTAGCACTGTAGGAAGGCATTCACAAAGAGAAAACTAAAGCATAGAGGGTTGTTACTTGAGATACTTTTTGAAGATAACGCGTGGATGCAGCAAAAGTCATTAGAGATCAACTACACGATGAAGGAAGTTGCTCATTTCTCTAGTTTCCATCAGCCTTGATGTCTCTCGCTTAATGAACGTTCAAGCCCATTACTTCCAAAAAATGCTCTACCGAACTCGAATGTGATCTCTTATTATAGCCTGAACATCTGGATCCATAGCAGTGCTACAACTCTTACTTTCATGAATGCTGCTGCTTCATTCTAACAGTAATGATCGTCATAGATCCTCTTGCAGAAACACCCGTAGCAGACTTATAAGCTTCTAGCTTTGCTTTCGTCCACATACGAGTTCATATTCAGATCTTCATACTTGTTTGCTTCGCTCTCCACTGAAAGAAAAAGCCAAACGCAAGCTAGAAAAATGGAGAGCTCCCTCCGATGTTTCAGTTTATATATAATCCTTTCTCACATGCAAATCCTCAGACATTCAGCCCCTCTGACTCTGAATAAGCATCCTCTATCTGCTTCCTCCTCTCCATCTCTCTGTATTGTTTGGTTTGGAAATATTGCCCTTGTTGGCTTCGGAAGCTCAGAGTATCCAACAAGAGCGTCCCTCCTTCAATATGCTGAAAGTAACTTTTTGTTTCTCCTCCTTGCGTGAGTTGCAGAGAACACTCCTTTATCTGTGCCTCAATGTCTGATCACATGGAACACCCACCCTGATTATTTTTCACTTTCCCTTCTAGGCCTCCTTTGTAAAGCAGCCAAAACTATCGTCTGCACCCTTTCCTCCTAAGCCGAGTCAATCTATCCCAAGAAAATCTTTCTTCTGTTAGCTCACCACGGCCATCAGCAACAGCCGCGTCCCCTTAATATGCCTCCCTTTCACTTGCTCATTCCTTCCGTTCCGGCTCTCAACAGGTGTCCTCCTTGTTTTCCAAGTGTTCTTTCTTTTTCAGATCCTCTTTCCTCTCAACTTCTATACATCTTCCTTCCAAATTTCGAAGAAGTGAAAGCTGGCATTTTTCTCACGCTTTCTACCTTTTACCCCTTTACGTATTATATATATTGCTCATATATTAACACATTTTAACATGACCTTATACACAATTCATACCTCAAATATGAAAGACATACACATGTATACACATACAAACTTGTATGAATATATACACTCTAATTACAAGCATGCAAATAGGAACATAA
Source organism: Ceratopteris richardii (assembly GCA_020310875.1). Taxonomy (NCBI): domain Eukaryota; kingdom Viridiplantae; phylum Streptophyta; class Polypodiopsida; order Polypodiales; family Pteridaceae; genus Ceratopteris; species Ceratopteris richardii. Next base: position 83,082,867 of record CM035422.1, read on the forward strand.
TTAAGCACTTCAACACATCCAAGCAGACCATATGTACATAATATGCATACATAATTCAATCACACATGTTTATCATCATGCACATGCGATCAAGAGCACATACATGGATATATGCAAATACATGTGCACATTCAAACTTGCACATGTAACCTTATATATTCACACATATAAGTGCACACATTAATTCCTTTGGTTTGCTCCAATGCTCCAGAATGGAAATAAGCATGAACGATGTGAAGGAAACACCATGAAATGGATATGCAATCAAATAGACATACGTTCAAGCATAGAGCTCACCTAGTTTAATGACTTCCCTTGTTAGCGGACCATCTTAAAATATATGTATAATTGTTTTTAGTAGTTCTCGGCTCTTTACACCTGAACAACCTGGAATAATAGCATCGTGTGCTCTTCACACTTGCATTACACTTAACTTCTACTGTCATTGTCTCAAAATGTTTTTTTGGTTCTAATATTGACTTGAATTTATGACCACAATGTAGAAAACATAATACACAAGGAGCACGAAGAGAGACTTCTTAGATGTTATAAAAGCGGTCAAACTTAGAGTCTATGGTTGACCAAGACACTATATGACTTATTAATGAACATATACAAAAGTGTGCGGTGGCTATTTAGCCTTTCACATGGACTTGAATGGATATAACAATCTCCCACTCAAGGCCAATATGGCCAAAGTAACTATGAGAGAAAAAATGAAGAATGATAAAGAATACGTGAGTTTAAGTATACAAGCTATACCTCCCACCTGATGGGCATGTTACACATTATACAAGTGACTCTGTAAGATCATGAATCAAGTAACCCCCATCAAGTTAGAACAGTGTCAAAAGCTATCCTGTAATAGAGCTTTAGTCAAAGCATCTGCAAATATCTCGAGTTTGAACCTTCTCACGAATAATGTGCTCAATGGCTAAGCAATCTCTAATGAAGTGATACCTTGCCTCAATCTTCTATGTATCTGCATGATAGACTAGATTCTTAGCCAAAGCAATGGTACTCTGACTATCACTGAGCAAATGAGGTACATGCTAAGGTAGACTCAAGGAAGATGAGGAAGGAACAATGGTTCCTTACATGCCTTTCTTGCTGCAACATACTCTGCTTCTGTGGTGGAAGCAACTATACATTCTTGAAGACGAGATCTCCAAGAGATATCACCTCCAGCAACCTGAAAAATGTATCGTGATCTAGGCTTACGATTGTCTACAGAACTAGCATAATCAGAAACTCTGTAACCAATAGTGGATGCTTTTCCTCTACCTAAGCATAGACACTTGTCCTTAGTGCTACTTAGATATCTCAAAATCATCTCGACTGCTTCCAATGTTTCTTGCTCGAATTAGAAATATATTTGCTCACAACTCCTACTACAAATGCAATGTCTAGTCTCATAGCTACCATAGCATACATGAGACTACCAACAATAGACTGATAAGGACTTTTGGTCATGAATTCTTTTTCCTCATCTGATTTTGGGCAATCATCCTTGCTTAATTTCACATATGTGGGTAAAGGTGTAGCCAATGCCTTTCCACATTGCATATTGAGCCTCTGAAGTACTTTGGATATGTACCCACTCTGAGACAAGTATATGAATCTTCTACTCCTATCACAAGTAATGGGCATGCAAGGAACATGTTTGGCATCCCCCGAATCCTTTATATTGAATTCCCCACTCAACTTCTTTTTGAGAATTGACAAGTCATAAGAGAACTTCCCAGCAATCAACATATCATTGACATAAAGTATCAAGCATATCAAGCTTCCATCTGAGCATCTCCTTGTGTAGAGACAATGATCCTCATTACTTCCAGAGTAGCCTTGAGACTTCATAAAAGCATCGAACTTTTGGTACCATTATCTAGGGGATTGTTTAAGTCCATATAAGCTCTTCTTGAGCTTACAAACTAGACTTTCTTTGCCAAGAACTACATATCCCTGTCGTTGTTCCATATAAATCGCATTTGTAAGATCTCCATGCAAGAAAGGAGTTTGCACATCCATTTGGACTAGCTCTACGTCCTCCGTTGCAACGAATCCAAGCAACACACATATACTACAACATATCAGGGGCATACCGATGCTGCCTATACCGACGATCACTTTTGCAATCGGTATAAACGTTGAAAAATTCCACTTAAAGATACCGATGGTCAACTGACCATCAGTATGACCGTTTAAAATGAATCATCAATGTGTGTCATGACCATCGGTATGGGCATCGGTATGGGCATGGGTATGAGCATCGGTAAATTACTAGAAGTTACCGACGCCCATATCCACGCCCATACTGACGCTTATACGGAGGCCGAGGTTTAAACATATCGAGAACCAGAGAGCAAAATTGAACATTTTTGCACATGTTTAAGTACCAGTTGTCTTCTGTCAAACTTGCGCATGCGAACCAAATTGCAACCTGCATTGTCTTGTGCACACACACACAAAGAGATCTTTCTATCTCCACACACATATTCTCTCTCTATTTAGATCTCACATCTTGGTAAGTGGTGCGCATACTCTTAGCCTTTGTCTTTCTCTATGCTTAAGGTACTATAATTTCTCTTCTCTTTGATTTTGCAGAAGTTCTTTGGCATCGATTCTTTGGAATTCAGTGATAGACGACATACATTATGCTTTGACGAAAATGATCCAAAAGAGGGACATACTTGTAAGTGATTGTTTTATTCTCTAGTTACAGAGAGGATGTGCAATTTGAAGAGAAACACAAGTATCAAATGACAAGAGCGATGGGATTATGGTACTAGGAAGACACATTCCTAAGATAAGATCAAATTCTCATTATAGTGAGGCTCTGAAGAAGAAAAAACACAAGAAGGAAGCACCCTCAACATGTACAAGGTCATTGGACGACAAAGCCTCACTTGCAAGGTACCCCTACTACTCTTAAGGAAGAATACAAATAGAGAGGTAGAAGCGTCCAAGAAGATGACAACTATGACTAGAAAGAGAATCAGGAAGAGGGACAGTATGCCTTTAAAGAGGTTGGATGAGATGAGGAGGGAAGTAAAAAGAAGGACTTACACTACAACAAATCAGCCGTATACCGAGGTTTTTACTGAGGGAAATGAACGTGCGTGTTTTTCCCCGATGTCCGTGTAGGTGTCGGTATGCCCGTAGGTATTAAAATGCCCGTATGGGCGTCGGTATAAGTGTCAGTATAAGCATCGCTATAAGAACCAGTATAAATGTCTATAATACCGATGCCCATACCGACGCCTATGTTAGGTGTACTCTCACGTACACTGGCGCCTGTTGGGTGTACCGACACTTATTCCAATGACATTATTGGGAGTACCATTGCTTATATCGACGAGCATATCTGCAAAATTTTTTTTGGGCAGAGTGTGTTCTCTTTTGCTACAACAACATTACCGTGATGTTGCTTAGCAAAAGACAATACACTCTACCCAAAAAAAAACCGAGTACATGTGATGTGTACTGTAATATCAACCAAAATATGATTTCATAAAATAGAATATTATTGGACACAAAAGAGATAATCACAATGAACCATCACTACAAGAAATAGGGGGGTGTAGCGACGCCCCCGAATTGAAAAAAAACAAGCACCGTCGCTTATGCGATGCTAGCGTCGCATAAGCGATGGTGCATTTTTTTGGATTTTTTTTTATGAGCATTCATCGCATAAGCGATGCCTGCATCGCTTATGGGACACTAAACCTGTGCATCGCAAATAGTGTCGCTAATTAGTGACACTATTTGTGACATTGGCAAACTGGATAGCGTCGCATATGCGACTTCCTATGTTCCAAAGCGTTGCATAAGCGACGCTCTAGAATATTAAAAAAAGGGTTCAATTTTTCCTGGCACATTTGTGTCGGGATTAACACGCGAGTCCAAGAAGAGAACGAGAGAGAGAGAGAGAGAGAGAGAGAGAGAGAGAGAGAGAGAGAGAGAGAGAGAGAGAGAGAGAGAGAGAGAGAGAGAGAGAGAGAGAGACATGCATCTCATTGAAGCCAGGTATGCGCACACACACACACTTACACACACATACATATGCATATACACACACATATACACACATAGACACACATAGACACACACACACATACACATAGACACACACACACAAATACACACACATATACACACATACACACATAATGTTGCATACACACATGCACACATAATGCATACACATACACACACATACACATACACACACATACACACACATACACATACACATACACATACACACCCATATATGCATACACACACACATAGAGAGACATGCACACACATACACATACATGCATACATATCCATACATAATGCATATGCATATGCGTACATACATACATACTTACATGCATACACACACATATGCATACATAATGCACACGCAGACATACATATACATAATGCATATGCATACATAATGCACATGCATACATACACATACATAACGCATACACACACATATGCATACATAATGCATACACACACATACACACACATATGCATACATACATGCATACACATACACACATACACACACATAGACACATACACACACATAAACAGGTACACACTCATAGACACACACACACATACATATAGATGCACACACACATACACACACATACACACACACATACACACATAGACACATACACACATAATGATGCATTCACACACATACAAATGCATACACACATACACACACATATACACACACATACACACATAGACACGTACACACACTTATATGCATACACACACACACATAGAGAGACATACACACACATACACAAACATGCATACATATGCATACATAATGCATATGCATATGCATACATACATATTTACATGCATACATAATGCAATGCATACATACACATACATAATGCATACACACACATATGCATAAATAATGCATACACACACATACACACACATATGCATACATACATGCATACACATACACACATAGACACATACACACACATAGACACATACACACACATAAACACATACACACTCATAGACGCTAAGCGACACATACACATAGACACACACACACATAAACATACACATATACACACACATACACACATAGACACATACACAGATAATGATGCATACACACACATACACATGCATACACATACATATGCATACATACATGCATACACATATTCACATAGACACATACACACAGTAGACACATACACACACATAAACACATGCACACCCATAGATACACACACATACACACATAATGATTCATACACACACATTCACATGCATACAAACATACATACACATATACACACACATACACACACACATATATGCATACACACACAGAGAGAGACATACACACACATACACATACATGCATGCATACAAATGTATGTATGCATATGCATGCATGTATGCATATGCATATGCATTCATGTATGCATATGCATGCATGTATGCATATGCATTCATGTATGCATATGCATGCATGTATGCATATGCATGCATGTATGCATATGCATGCATGTATGTATGCATATGCATGCCTGTATTTATGCATATGCATGCATGTATGTATGCATATGCATGCATGTATGTATGCATATGCATGCATGTATGTATTCGTATGCATGCATGTATGTATGGATATGCATTCATTAATGTATGCATGTATGCATGTGCATGCATGCATGTATGCATGTGCATGCATGCATGTATGCATGTGCATGCATGCATGTATGCATGTGCATGCATGCATGTATGCATATGCATGCATGTATGTATGCATATGCATGCATGTATGTATGCATATGCATGCATTCATGTATGCATATGCGTGCAAGTATGCACATGCATTCATGTATGCATATGCATGCATGCATGTATGCATATGCATGCATGTATGCATGCATATGCATTCATGCATGCATATGCATGCATGCATTCTCTCTCTCTCTCACTCAAAAATAAAGAGAGAAGATATTAGAAAACAAAAATATACAGAAAGATAAAAGAGTGATATATGTCTTACTTACATTGATGTAATTTCTGAATCAAGGTTGTCAAAATGCACTTGAAGTTCTCCTTCGTTCAATTTCCAAAGATTTGATCTCTCTTGAAAAACTAAAGAGAGAAGATATTATAAAAGCAAAAACATAAAGAAAGAAAACAGAGTGCTACAATATGTGCGATCTACTTACCAAAGCGTCAGATTTATAAAAATAGAGGTGTGTTTAGAGAGAGAGGGGAATGAGAGAGAGAGAGAGAGAATTGTTTGAATCATAGTCGTCAAAATCGACTTGAAGTTCTTCTTCGTTGAATTTCCAAAGCTTTGATCCCAAAATCTCTTGCAAAACCAAACAAAGAACATATTAGTAAAGACAAAACATATGTGCGATCTACGTACCAAAACTTCAGATCTATAAAGATATAGGTTTGTTTAGAGAGACAGAGAGGGAGAGAGAGGGAGGGAGAGAGAGGGAGAGAGAGTGAGAGAGAGACAGAGGGAGAGAGAGAGAGAGATAGTGAGAGAGAGGGAGGGAGAGAGAGAGAGAGAGGGAGAGAGAGAGAGAGGGAAGGGAGGGAGAGAGGGAGAGAGAGAGAGAGAGGATGACAAACAAAGATCTGTTGTTGGCACGTGCAAACCCGAAAGCAGAAGATCTAGATTCAAAACGCTCAGAATGACAAATTTCCGATTCGGGCCCGGTTAAAAAGAGAGCGTCGGTATAAGCGTCAGTATAAGTGTCAGTAGTTTCAAAAAATTACTGACGCTTATACCGACGCTTTCTTTCCGAGGCAAAGCGGCTTTCCCAAATTGTCCGAGGGTCATACCAATGCCGACAGCTGACCGTCGGTACACTGACCATCGCTAATCCCTCGATATGTTGTAGTGACATAGAGACATACACACATAGACACATACACACATAACGATGCATACACACACATACACATGCATACACACATACAGACACATATACAAACACACATACACACATACACATACATATATGCATACACACACATAGAGAGAGACATACACACACATACACATACATGCATACGTATGCATACGTAATGCATATGCATATGCATACATACATACTTACATGCATACATACACATACATAATGCATACACACACATATGCATACATAATGCATACACACACATACACACACATATGCATACATACATGCATACACATACACACATAGACACATACACACACATAGACACATACACACACATAAACACATACACACTCATAGACGCACACACATACACATAGACACACACACATACACACATACATATACACACACATATAGACACATACACACATAATGATGCATACACACACATACAAATGCATACACAGATACAAACACACATAAACGCACATACATACACACACACATGCATACATACACATACTTAATGCATACACACATACATATGTACACGTATATGTATTGATTTATAACCCATTTTGTTTTATATGTTAGGTATTATGGATCTTAGTAGAGAGAGAAATGCAAAACTCACTCTCATAAAAAGTCTTATGAGAGCAAGACTTCCGTCTGATACTCTAGGGGCCATCATGCATGATTACTCAGAGATGTCTGATGATGATCTGGACTATATGATCCAGATGCTTACCCAGCGATCAGAGGAGGGCTCTTCTCGGCTCCACATGCAGGAAGACAGATGCAGGAAGACAGCTATCAGCTCATAGGTATGTTTTTTTTCATAAAATTTCTTAATGATATTATGACACATATTTTTATTTATTTTTATCTATCTATTTTTAGGACACCTATACCACCCCCCTGATCGTGATAGCAGAGCAGAGTTGCCTATGAGGACATGCATAGGCACCTTAGGACTAGAGTGCAATATAGAGCCAAAGGGGAACATTGTGTACATAGGGAATGGATTGGAGTTCAAGAGAAGAATGTAGGCATTATGCGACTCTTACCTACACCTTGTCGAGTGAGCATGATGAGAGGGATAAAAAATACATACGTAGTTGACTTGAGACAGAGTTTGGGACAGGATGGTCGCTTAAGTGGTGTCTAAATGAGATGCGGACACTCATGGCTCATTGTCGCAGTAATGCACGGTATGCACTGCTTTTATGTATATATATGTGGATATGAGTATGTGTGTTTATGTATGTATTATGTATATGAGAGAGAGAGAGAGAAGAGTGAGACTAGAGTACAAATACATGCATGCACACACATATACATCATACGTGCACATTTACACACATATACACATACATGCACATTTATACATACACACACATACATGCACATTTTTACACACACACACACATGCATGGAGTTACACACATATAATGAATACACATAGACACATACACATAAATGTTTATGTACATGCATACATATTTACATGTACACATTTACACATAGACATATATACTTATATACATGTACACATCACATATACATGCCTACATGCACACATAAACATATATATATATATATATATATATATATATATATATATGTGTAGATATATATGCATACATATTTACATGTACATATTTACACATAGACACATATACATATATACATGTACACAATTATAAACACTTGCATATATTACATGAATACATGAAATAAATATATATGCATACTAACATATGTATACATATAATACACATGAATACCCACACATATGCATACATACATGATAAAAATTTTCTCCTTGAAGATAAAGCTATATATAAAATAATTAGGCAAACCCCCGAGCTTCATGTTCTAACTTAAAAAGAACATGAATTCATCTCTCTAGTAGGATTCATTGTTATTCAAGTTAATAAAAAAAATCTATTATCCGATATCCATTCCTTATTAGTAGAATCAGCATGTGGAGAATTATCCTCTTCATCAAAAAGATTAGTATCATTACCACGTATAATGATTCTAATTTCTCTTTCAGATGTTGATGTATCAGTATCTAATGTTGAATCATCAAGAGGACTTTCTTCGATCTCTATAACAATAAATTGTTCAAACAATGACTTACCTCTAGGTTGCACATGAATGACTTGCCACCAAGGATGAGCATCTAGGTCCATATGACCAGGATGACCAAGACGTGGAAAAACATACTATCGAAAGCACAGTGGAATCTCAAAATGAGAAATCCAAACCATGATATGATGCATTATGGTTTAAAGGGAGAGACATATATCTATGATAGGAAGTAAGAGGATAGATAAAGTATACCAAACAAAAGCTGTGTGACGCATTCATTGTAGCTCGCATGGTCACAATCAAAAATCATAGCAGCAAGCTCCTCCGCCGGAAGGTTCAAGAACGGGAGCGGTGAAGAAGGAGGACGGCTAGCCCCAGAGGAAAGAGAATAAAGGCCTTTGCATGTTTCAGTCTTACGTCGAACTCCCATGACAGAAGCACTCCGCTGGCAATGAGACTTGTAAGAGTAATTTTAAAGTTTGTTGGAAAACGTTAATTACAAATTTATGTAATGAGATCATATGCTACATGTGTATTAATTACAATAATACTTTCATAATAACATTTTTTTATGAATGAAGGCATTCTGTGGCTACTGTTCATGCATAAGGACGTCCCTAAAATAAAACCAAGCCCAGGATTCCAAGTAAGCTTTAGATTCAACATTCTTCTCTACGTTCGCACAAATGCCATACCAAAGACATGCACACACATGAACATGCAGTAATATGTAAAATAAGGGCATAGAAGGAGATGATGTCCATATGACCAGGACGTGGAAAAACATACTATCGAAAGCACACATTATGGTCTAAAGGGAGAGACGTATATCTATGATAATAAGTAAGAGGATAGATAAAGTATACCAAATAGAATGTGTGTGACGCATTCATTGTAAGGCGCATGGTCACAGCCAAAAATCACAGCAGCAAGCTCCTGCGCCGGAAGGTTCAAGAACGGGAGTGGTGATGAAAGAGGACGGCTAGCCCCAGAGGAAGGAGAATGAAGGCCTTTGTATATTTCGGTCTTAGGTCTAGCTCCCATGATAGAAGCACTCCGCTGGCAATGAAACTTGTAAGATTAATTTTAAAGTTTGTTGGAAAACGTTAATTATAAATTTATGTAATGAGATCATATGCTACGTGTGTATTAATTACAATAATACTTTCATAATAACATTGTTTATGAATTAAGGCATTCTTTGGGTAGAATATTGACACCAATGGATGAAGATATGAAAGATATTTGTGATTTACCATAGTTTCCATTGATTTTTCTTTTAACAATCACCTTGCAACTACAAAAACTAGGCTGTTATGCACACATTGACAATTATGACTAACGATTTAAAATGGGGGATTTAAACTCCAAAAAATTTTAGATTGATGGAAAAAAGTTAAAGCAACTTGTTCAAATTTTCCTCTTTCATAATTTCACTTTGAATAATTGTATAATAGTAATCTAATTGAATTCTCAATTAAGAAGTAGACATATGTTTTTGATAGCAGAAAAAAATATAAGTTCAGTACCTTTTGCTATTGTGCAGGTTGATGATTCCAAGGGTGAATAAATGAAGAGAGTTCTTGTACCTTTCCCTATTGTGCATGTCCATGATTCCAAGGGTGAATTAATGAAGAGAGTTCTTGAATATCAAACATCATATTCATACTAGCTAATGACACCCAATATGTTGTTTTTTCTATTTCAATATTTTTAAAAGTTCTCTTTGGAGTTCTCCAAATATCATGACACCTATATCCATGTAAGCGACTACTCATGAATTATGAACCACTCTAGTAAAATGTGGATGATTGAAATCTTAACCAAGATCTAGATATATAGATGTTGGCAAACTTGAACTTCTGTAACATCTCAAGAACTAGAGTCAACGATTAGGAGAACCAAGAAAAACATTTCACTCAAAGTACTTAGGCTTGACTTCATATTATGCTTAGGATATTCAGCGATAACGAGAAACAATCATTTCAAATCATTCACAAGAAAACAAAGCTTAGCAAATTAAAGAACAAAATATTCTTCATGTATTACAAATAAGACAATAGTATGATAAAACAATGTTAAGCATCGAGCTCTATAATTCAAACACTACAACATATGAGCGTTATATCAGCCCTTATTCTAGCATAAATGCACACGGGTAATTCAGTAGCGACGTGATTGCCTTGTCTTTGAAAACTACATCCATTTTTCTTTGGCTCCCTTTACCTTGGGGCTCATCGCCTATGATACGAACATCACTACAAGAAATAGGGGGACAACGGTTGATATTTAAAATATATGTTTGATATATTTAAAACTAAATGTTTCATATACTTACAGTATATAGTCGTTGCACGATGAGGAGACGGTGGTGGAGTTCCATCTGATTAATCAGAATCTAAAAATAATGGTATTTGATATCAATAATCTGATTATCTACATACACAAATAATTCACATATACATATTTACACATACACACATATTCACATATACACATTTACACATACACACATATTCACATATACACAACTACACATTATTGTCAGATAAATGCATGTATTTTGTATGAATGAGTGTATATGCATGCATGTGTGTGTACGTATATATGTGGATATGTATATCTGTGTTTATGTTATATGTGTGTTTATGTTATATGTATGTATATGTGTTTATGTATACATATATGTATGCATATATGTTTGCATATATATATGTGTATGTGGGTATGTGTATGTGTATGTGTGTGTATATATGTGTATGTATTCTGATTTTTTTTGTTTGAGATTAAATTAACACGAGATATTGTATGGTGGAAAAAAATACGAGGCCACCTAACATACCACCTGAGACGTGGCAGTTTTTTCCTAGACAGCTACGTCTTCAGGAGTCATTTCCTCAACAGAAGGTACACAAATTAATAGTTTATATCCTTTTCTTCCCTAGAGAAAAAAATAGGTATAGAAAAGAAAAATCTTGCAATTCAATTAGTGCAAATGGGCCATAATGGTTTTGTAGCCACATTTGTAAGTATATGTGTTATTCTAAATATATTTTTTATTTTAGTTAAAATGCAAGCAACTAATCTTTTTTATTTGTTTCAATGCAGCGGAAGGATTATGGCCGATATCCTACGAAACATGAGATCGAGTATGCTACACATTTTGGATATCGGCGTTTGAGTGAGTATATGCAAGATCATCATGATGCCTTTGTGAGTATTATTAAATTTTATATAATTATTTTATTTTTATGAATGGTTTAATTGTATTATTTATTTATGTTTGTTATATGTAATACAGGAGTATTATGGAGAGACAGATATGGATGAGGTGGAGAGACAGACATAGGAGGGAGGATCTCGATCATCACAAGGTGATCATGACAATGAGGATGAGGATGATCAGGATGATCATGATAGTGCTGATGATGATGATGATCATCATGATTAGGATGATGATGATTAGGATTCTTCTTGATTGACATTCGATTATATGTATTTACATTGATATATATATATATATATATATTATCGATATATTTTTCATTTCAATTATGTTTTGAATTGTGTGTATGGTATTAAATAATGAAGAGTTTTTTTCTATTGATTGTTATTATTGTTTATATTAAGCATGTGTTTTAATACTTTACTTATATAATTCATTCATATGTGTGCACCTAAGTGTATATGCATGTGTCTGTATATGTATGTATGTGCATGTGTATGTGTGTGTATATGTATGTATGTGCATGTGTATGTGTAAATGTATATGTGTGTATGAGTATGTGCATGTGCATGTGCATGTGTATGTATGTGTATATGTATGTGCATGTATATGTGTAAGTCTATGTGTATATGTGTGTATGTGCATGTATACGTGTATATGTAGGTATGTGCATGTGTGTGTGCTTTTGTATATGTGTTTTAATACTTTAATTATCTAATTCATTCATATGTGTGTACCTAAGTGTATATGTATGTGTGTCTATATGTATGTATGTGCATGTGTATGTGTGTGTATATGTATGTATGTGCATGTGCATGTGTAAGTGTATATGTGTGTATGAGTATGTGCATGTGCATGTGTATGTGTGTGTATATGTGTAACTCTATGTGTATATGTGTGTATGTGCATGTATATGTGTATATGTAGGTATGTGCATGTGTGTGTGCATGTGTATATGTGTTTTAATACTTTAATTATATAATTCATTCATATGTGTGTACCTAAGTCTATATGTATGTGTTTGTATATGTATGTACATGTGCATGTGTGTGTATATGTATGTATGTGCATGTGCATGTCTAAGTGTGTATGTGTGTATGAGTATTTGTATGTGCATGTGCATGTGTATGTCTGTGTATATGTATGTGCATGTATATGTGTATATGTAGCTATGTGCATGTGTGTGCATGTGTATATGTGTTTTAATACTTTAATTATATTAATTCATTCATATGTGTGTACCTAAGTGTATATGTATGTGCATGTGTATGTGTGTGTATATGTATGTATGTGCATGTGCATGTGTAAGTGTCTATGTGTGCATGTGTAAGTATCTATGTGTGCATGTCTAAGTGTATGTGTACATGTATCTGTGTGTATATATGCATGTGTATGTACATGTGTATATGTGTATATGTGTATAAGTGTATAAGTGCAAATCAATGAGTGTGAGTATGCTACTAATGAAAATAACACAATTCAAATGATATACAAAGAATAGAATTTGTACTTACAATAGTTAGCCATACTTTTTTCTTGGTTGGCTTCTTGAATAACCTGCAATAAAGAGAGAAAGAAAAGAGAGAGAGAGAGAGAGAGAGAGAATTCAAAGAGAGAATGATGTAGAAAGAGAGAAATAGAGACAGAGGGAGACAATAAGCGAAAGCTTAGGCAAAACAACAATTCTGCATATACTTGCTTGAGGTCGTAAGGTTAGCACATGGAGAGCTCTTCGATCAGATGCGTGAAAATGCCGATCAAAGAGCCTCCAACATTTTAATTTTTTTCTGTCAAGAGACCGTTGTGTAAGCGATGCTACGAGTCGAAAAATCATTGCACTTGGCATCGCACAAGCCACATGTTTTAGCGTCGCTTATGCAACATTAAAAAGTGTCGCTTATGTGACGCTATTTAAAACCGTCGTGTTAGCGACGCTCAATGCGAGCATCGCAGACCCTATCGTGTCACAAGTCGCAAAAAATGTTGTTTGGCTTGTCATTTAATCAATGGTGGGTGCACGACGCTCATTACGATAAATTTTGTAATTTTTTAGCGACAAAATTGTGTCACCTTAACCGTCGCTATACGCCCGTATTCCTTGTGGTGCATGAACCATGTACAAAAAGAGTTATATATTTCATAAATGAAGCATGTACAACAGTATGACAAACCACTGTTATATATGACGCTTTTACAAAATGTAGCAAAGCAATGAATTTCCATACAAAAATCAAATAAAAAATTTTGGTGTGCCACTGCCATACACATGCAAAGAATGTTCCATATCAAGAGTCCTACAAGAAAGAACATTAATGAAATGAGATAAATTCACAGGAAATTTACAAAAAACAAGTAAAATCCAAGTTTATAAGTTAATCACCTCATCGCAAATGCTCCCATGAAATGATCGCACCGCATCCCTCCAAGTCCTCCAATAGTGCAGTCAATCCATGACAATATCCATAAGCCTCCTCCTTTTGTGTTGGAGGATGGTCCATTGCCAGCTCCTGCAAGAAATATACAAAACATTAGAGGAACATACATGAGAAACTTAACACAAAGAAATTCAATAAATCAAATGGTAGTTATAAACTCGTAATGGATCGTTTCATATCCGTCACTACCCAAATGTCAGGGTCCAACCGTATCTAAACGTGTGGCTGCGGCATCTTGCTCTTGGCGATATCGGTTAGGAGTTCGCTACTGCTTGTCGCGAATCATATCCCACTCCTCAACATCTAACCAGATATGCTTTGGTAAGCCTTCTGTGAAAGCATCACGAACCTCAGATCGTCAATGGGACATAACTTCACGTGTGGTATGCAGAATCCACTCTGAAATAGCAAGAGGCTATCTATCGACTGATCAAAACTCCTGATAAATCATCTATGTGATATAACTCTTCCAATATTTATCTTATTCACTACATTTGAACATGATAGAGTGTCCAAACTATATGGAGCAAAGCTATTGTATATGTGCATGCATTGCTTTGCTAGCCGCATCCATCATCGGAGCTCCATCTCGGATACTATACACCTTGGAGTGATCATGGTCATAAGCACCCCAAGATTGATGTGGTGTTCCACATGGTGTATCGCATGGCATACCTACATCTAAGGTACTCGTCCTAGGAGTGGAAGCGGGCGACACAACGTCCATCGCACTCCCTTCACAATAGCCGCCTCCTCTAGACCTACCTATACATCGACTCCTAGAACCTCCTGCTCTAGATTGTGACCTCGACCTATGAGATGGGCCAGAACCTGTATCGCATTGAGGTGTTCAACACACATGTCTACTACTAGAGCCAATAGGGGATGGCTGAAAAGATGGTCATGGTGGAGTCATAAAGCTAGGAGACATACCTCCTGCAGGGGTAGCACCATCTGCAAGAGTGACACCAGTATGAGTGACATTGATGGGAGTGACACCGACAGGAGTGAGGCTGGCAAGAGTGAGGTCGGCAGGAGTGAGGTGGCCAAGAGTGAGGCCGGGAGGAGTGCTACCACGAGCGATCCAATATTATGATGCAACTCTGAGAGATGAACTCTAAGAACTGCTCCTCTCTCATGCAATGTGGCGTGACTTGAAGACTGTCTCCCATCATGCTCTGTAATAAAAGAACTCAAATAATTAGCATGTGATAATATAGGTAATATAGAGAAATGATAGTGTACAAAAAACCTAGCAAAAAAACAAAAAATTAGTACGTACGAGTGTTTGATTCAAAAATCCTCTAGTCTAGCATCCTCTTGGAGATGGGATGCATCGAGAATATCTATCTTTATATTGATGACTTCTAAATCGCTTGCTATTCTGGTTTCTTCGTGATCATTGTATATTGCTTTGTCTTCTCGAACAATGACATCTTCTTCTTGAACAATGATCTCTTCCTCCTCGACTATCGAATGAATCTCTGAGTCCACTACAGATGGACTTTCTTCTACATCTATGTTCTCACAAAATTTTCTACTACATAGGGCGACTTGTAAAACAAATAGCCACTCTAGTTCTTTTGAATCTGGTATAAAAACAACATGCTCACAATGTTCAGGAAGTACAAATGTTTCCCTTTCATCCATCCATAATTTTGTGGAGTGGAATTGAAGCAAACCGCTTCTATCCTACCTCACTATTGCGTTTCTTCTAGAGGTGACTACTTTGAACCATTTCACATAAAAAAAAAGTAACCCAACTTCCTAAAAGATAGTTTCAAGATATCTTGAATCACACCACAATAATCTAGCTTGCTTTCTCGAGCATTATCATCTCTTGCACTCGCTCAACTCTTTTGCAAAAACTTAACAATCACCCCACTATCAAAAGTAGACCTATTTTTATCGATTGGTGCGACCCAAAAGTATCGTCCATGAGACCATTGTGCATCGTATTTAGTATACTCCCAATCACATCCCTTTGCGAGTTCTTCTTCTTCTTTAGAGATATCTTCACCTGCTACCTTTGCTTGTGAAACCGTTGTATCTATCCATCTACTCGTTGGAAAAGATGGAAGAGGTCGAAGACTTTCTAGAAATGCGAAAATCGAGTGGAACGATTCCTTCAAAATTGATCTCTCTCCTTTGTGTTGGTCTCCTTGGCAAGCTCATACTTTTCTAACCACTTCTACATAGGCTAAGAGTTAACTATGCAAAACATCACTGCCTTCTCTCTGAAAGCTACATCCATTTTTCCTTGCAATCCTTTACCTTGTGGTTCATCGCCTACGAGACGAACATCTTCATCATTGATCCATAAGCAAGGCATTTTGGGATCCAACATATGTAGAAACTTAGTTATCAATACAACAGACTCTTGTACAAGCCATCCCTCTACCATGATTCCCTTTGGACGTGCTCTTTGTCGAACAAAGCCTTTTAATGTCTTTATCAAGCACTCTAACAAGAACATCCATCAACTATGGATAGATCCTGCTATTGCAACTTCATCTACCACATGAACTAGTAAATGAAGTTGAATAGTGAGAATACTTGTGGGAAAGTATTTCTCTACCATACAAATAGCCTTGATTGCATTGCGTTTTGCACTCTCTATGCTATCTTTCTCAGCAATTTCTTGATGGAGAGAGGGGAGAGAGAAGGAGGGCACACTACTGGGAACCAAGGAGCCTTACAGATCTTGGTGGGAGGTTGGAGATAACGATTGAGTAGTGATCAGAGATGCTGAGGTTAGTGCATTGCGAGAGGGAAGATGGCCCCACTCATGAGTAAAACTCTAAGAAATGTAGCATCTATCAAGTCTAGCTTTCCTGAGGTCCTCTCTCGCTTGGAGATTTGACCAAGAAAAGTCATTCGAATCTTTGAATTCGACCAAATCCGAGTGTAGTTTTGGTTTTGTCCCACGTTTCTTTCTCACGACTATCGATGACCCTGCCCTTGCCCATCCATCTCTCCATAGGGTCCTCCACCATGTTGAAGTCACCACAAATAAGCACGTTGTGGGGGAGCGAGTCCAAGGAGGCCCAAGTGTTCAGTCTCTCTAACTCCCCATTAGGGGCATACAAAGAAACTAAAGTAAAACAAAAAGGAGCACCAACAAAAATAGCAATCCATCGATGGCCTTCATCTTCAATGGAGTTCTCAAGCTTTTCAAACCACAATTGATTAATACGGACTACCGTTTCACCGGACCCCCGCTTGTGCACCATTGAAATCCAAACATGGGTCGAGGAGGCATGTCTAAGCCGTTTCTGGAGGTCTTCTCCGTCAATTTTAATCTCTTGAATACATATAAATTGTGGGTTTAGGCTAATGTCGTGAAGCCATTGACCAATGATGGTCCCTCTTGAGGGGTCGGTTAGCCCTCTAGCATTTAACGAGATGATGATTCTTGTTGTAGTGAACCCTCTTTGCGGGAGGGAGCTTTATCCTTTCTTTTCTTGGATTCATCTTTCTTTTTCGCTGGGATCGGATCCCGAATTAGCAATAGGTTCTTGTGGGGGCTTTTCCAAGGTAACTCCATAGGCTGTTTTCCTTTGCGGGATGCCTCTTGTTGGGAAGAACTGGGCACCATTTTCGACACCGTTTTCGGAATAGTCGATCCGATGATGGAACTTTCACTATCCATGTTATCTTCGTTACTAGTAGTAAAGCTGTCTTCTTTGCTTGTAGTGTAACCCTCTTGGGAGGTTTCTTTATTGTCATGGATCTCTAGGGCTTTGTTGTTGGTGTCACCTGGTTCCCACCTGGGTAGTCAAACTCATTGATCTCCTTTTCCAAATTGCAATACAAGGTGTTGGAGGGGGTAACTGACATGTTGTTTCGCTCAGAAGTCGCCCTAGGGCTTCTTTTTCTTCTTCTTCTGACTTTGATGAACCCGTCTGCATCAGCTTCAAGATTAAGGGGGCCCTTGACTTCCTCTTCCTTCATCAAGTGAGTCAATGCCCCTTTGCTCTCTTGAGCGTTTCTGGGGGCTTCTTGATTTCACTTGCTTTCTTGTCTCAGAGGGCAATCTTTAATCTTGTGACCTTGTTGGCCACAACGAAAGCATGCATTGGGAAGATTTTTGTAATTGATGTCTTGCTCCCATACATCCCCTTTGCCCAAGTCCACTTTGATCTTTGATGGAAGCGGCATGCTGAGGTCAGCCTCGACACAGATTTGAGGGTGCCATCGAGCATTGAACAAGTGTCTTGCACCTTCATAAATGAGACCACCAATGTCCTCGCGTGAAGCCAATGGCTTGCCGATAGGAGAAACAATGTCCCACACGAAGTTATACAAGAAGTATGGCAGGTTAGGGAGCTCAACCGAGAGAGGGTACCGAAGCGATTTCGATTTATCGGGAGTAAAATTAGGGGACCATTTGAATAAGGCACAAGGTTGCCGGGCCGAGTTGCTAGGTTCCGACACTTAGGGCTAGAAACGCCATATCTTCATTTTCAAAGACTAGCAACATGTGGCTTGCCGATAAGAACTCACACTTACAAACAATTAGCCCACGAGGAACCACTCGTTGCGAAGCCACTATCGCACGGTTTCGAGCGGGGGCCTAGGGCCAAACATTTGGCCGACGAGGCAAACTTTCTTGAGCTCCTCCTGAGTTCACAGAATTGCGGATCTACTGAAGGAGACCAAGGGGGGTCCAGCACTCTCAGAGGCCCTAAGGGCGGCACAAGATCCCCCCTCCAACAGAGAGGCCACGTTACCGGTCCCCTCCGGAGGAGGGGCAAGGTTACTTCTCACAAATGAGGAGGTCGCCAAATCCATGACAAAGGCCTGGCGGACTATCTTTTTAGTATTTCAGTTTTCACTATCCTAAAAGCTCCGAGTGTCCCAAAAGATCCAAAGAACCTTTAAGATTTTTTTGCCAAACTTAAAAACACACTCTCTCGCGAAACAAGAATAAAAGCAACGGACCCAAGTTGACCCCCAAGCGTTTATCACTCAAAGATGGAAGTACCAAGAAAGACGGAAGTTTGAACCCTCGCGCAGCAAACCAAATTTTACTTGCTTTTGCCTTTGCGTCAGTATATTATTCTGGTCGCATATAACTCTAAGAATGCCTCTGCGTCCTCTCACAATTTCTTGTGCACTACTCTTTCTCACTCTCTCTCTCTCTCTCTCTCTCTCTCTCTCTCTCTCTCTCTCTGCCTGCTAAGCTAACCTTCGTGCATTTCGGAATGAGTCATATGATAAGTTTCAGCTCCGTGGAAGAGAGAGTTGCGCAAGTTCCAGAGGACGTCGAAAGTATTGGCTGTGATGCTATGGAGACCTCGACCTCGGCGATGTACGAGCGACTTGTAGAAAGATCTCAGCAAACGATAGAAGCGGGAGAATTCGACCGATATGACCTGTTCCAAAGCACAATGAACAAGGTCGTTTAGCAAGTAGAACCGGAAGTGTACAGGCAGTATCTCGTCGAGCTCTTCCACTTTCTCATGTATGATGACGGCGGATTCGAAGGCAGTGTGAATGGCGAAATGTAAAAGGAGGTTATTGATCATTCTGTGGAACGCTTGGAGCTTGAAGAGGGCTAAGATGCTTAAGTACAATTAGATTATCTGGAATGGAGTTACCGGAATGCAGAACCCACAAAAAGAATGGAGTTAACGGAATCCAGAACCTATAAAAAGAGCAAGGTTGACCATGGAGCCCTGGACACAGTCTGTTTGCAGGAGAACCATTTTGACTAAGCTTACTAAACTTGTACACGACCCCACACTCATTCATTAATGCCTCAATGAGCTAGTTAGCAAAACAGTTAGACGATCTAAAACAGTTTCTAACAAAGCTTCAAAAGAAAGGAAGACTTCTTGAGATAAGAATTTGGGAACTATTGTTGTGGTTGTTGAGTCAATAATCCATCCCTTGGCCCACTACTCGAAGTATTAGTACATGTCAAGATAGAATGTTGGTTAGTGTAAGTCGTTAGATGAGAGATATGGCCTAGAAAATCTAATCTCCACTTTTGGAAAAGGTACCAAAGGCATGAGTGGTTGGGGTGGAAAACAAGAGTATAATTTCCAGAACCCTTGCATAAAGAAGGTCACCATAGCCGAGATTGTAATACCGTATGCATAATAAGATCTTTCGATAAATTCCACCAATGGAATGGGTATGAGGCATGTGTAGCGCTGAGGGAGTCTCATGTGATGGTAGATAATGGAGCCAAGCACCAAAAACATCTTGATAGTAGAGCTTACCTACAATAACTCTAAGCCAATCACTATGGTGAGCTCATTTATTATAAGCTACCATGGAGAAAAGTCAAGAGGAATGCATGTCATGAGTAAAGATAATAAGATTTGATAGTGGGAGTTATCTAGATCCTAATGAGCATAGGATTCTCAATGGTTGTAAAAAGGGCAATGCCTAGAAATGAGTCATCAATCCTTCTACTATCCTCCCTAAAACTTAGTTGAGATATAAATAAAAGAATTGGATGAAATGGAACAAGTCTATGAATAACATCATAAATCATAATTGGATTATTGCAAGAGTATCACCCAATAAGCTTGGCAGCCTACTAGGGTCTAGTACTTAACCAAACAACTTAACATTAACTGATCCATATGAAATGCTATTTTGCGACCCAATAAATAATGCTAGAACTTACTGGTAGATTAGATCACACTTAAACATTCACACTTTGTAAGAGAGTATTTTCACTCTGCAGGGGCAAGATAATGACTTGCATAATACAGGGGTTGATATCATTCTTTTGCATGCTATATTAACGTACTAGCAATCAGTCTGTCTAAAGAATCGAAAAGTGCATGAAAAGGTTTCAACGAATGCGAGGCTTGCAATATGGATGAACAATGAAGAGAATTTCCAATATGGTAAATGTGGATCGGTTGTGATTAGTCCAGTTCAAATGAAAGAGATGGGGTATGGTGGCTAATTTATCTAAAGAAATTATTGAATTTGCAAGAAACCTCAAAACAACACATCCAAGCGCACCATATGTACATCATATGCATACATAATTCAATGCGCTCACACACATGTTTATCATCATGCACATGCGATCAAGAGCACATACATGGATATATGCAAATACATGTGCACCTTCAAATTTGCACATGTAACCTTATATATTCGCATAAATAAGTACGCACATTAATTCCTTTGGTTTGCTCTAATGCTCCAGAATGGAAATAAGCATGAATGATGTAAAGGAAACACCGTGAAATGGATACGTAATCAAATAGACATACGTTTAAGCATAGAGCTCACCTAGTTTAGTGACTTTCCTTGTGAGCAGACCATCTTAAAATATATCTATAATTGCTTTTACTAGATCTCAGCTTTTTACACCGCAACAACCTGGAATAATAGCATCATGCGCTCTTCACACTTGAATTACACTTACCTTCTGTTTTTAATGGCTCATAATATTTGTTTGGTTCTATGCCTTACTTGAATTCAAGACCACATCCACCCCCTCTGAACCTGTGCATCCTCCGAATGTGCCAACCTACATACATAACATCAAACCCAAGCGAGCATCAAGTAGTTATGGCAATAATCACAACTTAAAGAAAAATTTATTTACATGCATAAAATATGAAAGTGAGATGAACTTTGCATAAATTAAGACAAAGGAATAAACACAAATATTGCAGACAATCATATTGAGATATTCTAACACATTCAGGCGAGAAATCATGCAAGCGGATTGAAAACTCACTAGTTCTTTCGCTAACTTAACATGGTAAGATCTAGTAGCCCATCCTTAACATATACATATATAAGCACTTACTAATCGGATTTGTGAAACATCAATCTAACTTCACCATTAATTTCTCACTCTCTCATTCCCCATCATACCTTAGATTATTTTTCTCTTTGCTTCTTATTTTTATTTTTATTTTGTTCATCAATCGAGCTCAGTCTTTTGTTTTTATTTCCGTTTATTTATTTTTCTTTCATAATTCTTGGCCTATGCCGAAGTCGGGTGGGACTCATGGATGTATCCACCTAGTGAGGTTTACCCCACTTATCTCGGTCCAACATAGTGCACGATACACAAGGTCAGTCTCATTCAAAATCGATGTCGACTCGTGACTCTGACCATCCAATCAAAGTGACTCCATCTGTCTATCAATACACGAGTACCTGTTATGCTCAGAAGAGTCACACTAAATGCATCTCTTAATTTTTAGGGGCTTTTTAAGTTTTAGTTGCTGGTGCTTGTGAAGCTCGAGATTCAATCATTTGTTTCAAACTTTGGATTGTAAGATCACTGAATTTCTTAAATATGGCTTCCATTGTACTAGTGGGCACAACATCCTTCGGCACTAGTGGGTTCGCCTGAGAATTCTGTATAAGTTGCTAAACAGTCTGTGTTTGTTCTTCTTGCATATCTTCATGCCAACTCTGCATAAATTTAGATAAAGTTCTTTAGTTTTTAATATCCCCTATAACAGCGTCTTCCACATTATCCTAGTCTTCAGACAAAATAGTCTTAGTTCCTACATGTTGTAATTATGGGAAACATTCTTCTCGAGCTTTCATATCTATAGCCTGGAGAAACAAGGATACTTTCTCTTGAGCTATAGCCCTCCTAGTATATTCAGATAAGTCTTCAAAATGCTAATCAAATTCTCTTTTGATGCTAAAATGGATTGGTCCTTAGGTTTATGTATCCATTTTAGAAATGTTGACCTAGTCACTCTATCATCGTCATCAAGTGAAACATTCTCCTGAGTATTATCTTATATTGAAACCATCTTGTTTGCCCTTCTACAACTAGTCGGGGTGCATCCACAACTAGTTGGCTACGCAGATGCAATTCGGAAACATGTACAAAATTATCTATAAATCTTTCGTCTGTTAGCTCACCACGGCCATCTGCAACAGCCGCGTCCCCTTAATATGCCTCCCTTTCATTTGCTCATTCCTTCCGTTCTGGCTCTCAACAGGTGTCCTCCTTATTTTCCAAGTGTTCTTTCTTTTTCAGATCCTCTTTCCTCTCAACTTCTATACATCTTCCTTCCAAATTCTCGAAGAAGTGAAAGCTGGTATTTTTCTCACGCTTTCTACCTTTTACCCCTTTACGTATTATATATATTGCTCATATATTAACACATTTTAACATGACCTTATACACAATTCATACCTCAAATATGAAAGACATACACATGTATACACATACAAACTTGTATGAATATATACACTCTAATTACAAGCATGCAAATAGGAACATAATTAAGCACTTCAACACATCCAAGCAGAACATATGTACATCATATGCATACATAATTCAATCACACATGTTTATCATCATGCACATGCGATCAAGAGCACATACATGGATATATGCAAATACATGTGCACATTAAAACTTGCACATGTAACCTTATATACTCACATATATAAGTGCACACATTAATTCCTTTGGTTTGCTCCAATGCTCGAGAATGGAAATAAGCATGAAGGATGTGAAGGAAACACCGTGAAATGGATATGCAATCAAATAGACATACGTTCAAGCATAGAGCTCACCTAGTTTAATGACTTCCCTTGTTAGCGGACCATCTTAAAATATATGTATAATTGTTTTTAGTAGTTCTCGGCTCTTTACACCTGAACAACTTGGAATAATAGCATCGTGTGCTCTTCACACTTGAATTACACTTAACTTCTACTGTCATTGTCTCAAAATGGTTTTTTGGTTCTAATATTGACTTGAATTCATGACCACAATGTAGAAAACATAATACACAAGGAGCACGAAGAGAGACTTCTTAGATGTTATAAAAGCGGTCAAACTTAGAGTCTATGGTTGACCAAGACACTATATGACTTAGTAATGAACATATACAAAAGTGTGCGGTGGCCATTTAGCCTTTCACATGGACTTGAATGGTTATAACAATCTCCCACTCAAGGCCAATATGGCCAAAGTAACTATGAGAGAAAAAATGAAGAATGATAAAGAATACCTGAGTTTAAGTATACAAGCTATACCTCCCACCTGATGGGCATGTTACACATTATACAAGTGACTCTGTAAGATCATGAATCAAGTAACCCCCATCAAGTCAGAACAGTGTCAAAAGCTATCCTGTAATAGAGCTTTACTCAAAGCATCTGCAATATTATCTCGAGTTTGAACCTTCTCAAGAATACTGTGCTCAATGGCTAAGCAATCTCTAATGAAGTGATACCTAGCCTCAATCTTCTATGTCTCTGCATGATAGACTAGATTCTTAGCCAAAGCAATGGCACTCTGACTATCACTGAGTAAATGAAGTACATGCTAAGGTAGACTCAAGCAAGATGAGAAAGGAACAATGGTTCCTTACATGCCTTTCTTGCTGCAACATACTCTCCTTCTGTGGTGGAAACAACTATACATTCTTGAAGACAAGATCTCCAAGAGATATCACCTCCAGCAAACTGAAAAATGTACCCTGATCTAGGCTTACGATTGTCTACAGAACTAGCATAATCAGAAACTCTGTAACCAATAGTGGATGCGTTTCCTCTACCTAAGCATAGACACTTGTCCTTAGTGCTACTTAGATATCTCAAAATCATCTCGACTGCTTCCAATGTTTCTTGCTCGAATTAGACATATATTTGCTCACAACTCCTACTACAAATGCAATGTCTAGTCTCATAGCTACCATAGCATACATGAGACTACCAACAATAGACTGATAAGGACTTTTGGTCATGAATTCTTTTTCCTCATCTGATTTTGGGCAATCATCCTTGCTTAATTTCACATATGTGGGTAAAGGTGTACCCAATGCCTTTCCACATTGCATATTGAGCCAGTGAAGTACTTTGGATATGTACCCATTTTGAGACAAGTATATGAATCTTCTACTCCTATCACAAGTAATGGGCATGCAAGGAACATGTTTGGGATCCCCCGAATCCTTTATATCAAATTTCCCACTCAACTTCTTTTTGAGAATTGACAAGTCATAAGAGAACTTCCCAGCAATCAACATATCATTGACATAAAGTATCAAGCATATCAAGCTTCCATCTGAGCATCTCCTTGTGTAGAGACAATGATCCTCATTACTTCCAGAGTAGCCTTGAGACTTCATAAAAGCATCGAACTTTTGGTACCATTGTCTAGGGGATTGTTTAGGTCCATATAAGCTCTTCTTGAGCTTACAAACTAGACTTTCTTTGCCAAGGACTACATATCCCTGTCGTTGTTCCATATAAATCGCATTTGTAAGATCTCCATGCAAGAAAGCAATTTGCACATCCATTTGGACTAGCTCTACGTCCTTCCTTGCAACGAATCCAAGCAACACACATATACTACAACATATGAGGGGCATATCGACGCTGCCTATACCGACGATCACTTTTGCAATCGGTATAAACGTTGGAAAAGTCCACTTAAAGATACCGATGGTCAACTGACCATCAGTATGACCGTTTAAAATGAATCGTCAGTGTGTGTCATGACCACCGGTATGGGCATCGGTATGGACATGGGTATGAGCGTCGGTAAATTACTGGAAGTTACCGATGCCCATATCGACGCCCATACTGACACCTATACCGAGGTCGAGGTTTAAATATATCGAGGACCAGAGAGCAAAATTGAACATTTTTGCACATGTTTGAGTACCAGTTGTCTTCTGTCAAACTTGCGCGTGCGAACCGAATTGCAACCTGCATTGTCTTGTGCACACACACACAAAGATATCTTTCTATCTCCACACACATATTCTCTCTCTATTTAGATCTCACATCTTGGTAAGTGGTGGGCATACTCTTAGCCTTTGTCTTTCTCTATGCTTTAGGTATTATAATTTCTCTTCTCTTTGATTTTGCAGAAGTTCTTTGGCATCGATTCTTTGGAATTCAACGATAGACAACATACATTACGCTTTGACGAAAATGATCCAAAAGAGGGACATACTTGTAAAGAATTGTTTTATTCTCTAATTACAGAGAGGATGTGCAATTTGAAGAGAAACACAAGTATCAAATGACAAGAGCGATGGGATTATGATACTAGGAAGACACATTCCTAAGATAAGATCAAATTCCCATTATAGTGAGGCTCTGAAGAAGAAAAACACAAGAAGGAAGCACCCTCAACATGTACAAGGTCATTGGACGACAAAGCCTCACTTGCAAGGTACCCCTACTACTCTTAAGGAAGAATACAAATAGAGAGGTAGAAGCGTCCAAGAAGATGACAACTATGACTAGAAAGAGAATCAGGAAGAGGGACAGTATGCCTTTAAAGAGGTTGGATGAGATGAGGAGGGAAGTAAAAAGAAGGACTTACACTACAACAAATCAGCCGTATACCGAGGTTTTTACCGACGGAAATGAACGTGCGTATTTTTCCTCGACGTCCGTGTAGGTGTCGGTATGCCCGTCGGTATTCAAATGCCGGTATGGGCGTCGGTATAAGCGTCAGTATGAGCATCGCTATAAGAACCAGTATAAATGTTGATAATACCGATGCCCATACCGACGCCTATGTTAGGTGTACTCTCACGTACACTGGCGCCTGTTGGGTGTACCGACACTTATTCCAATGACATTATTGGGAGTACCATTGCTTATATCGACGAGCATATCTGCAAATTTTTTTTTGGGCAAAGTGTGTTCTCTTTTGCTACAACAACATTACTGTGATGTTGCTTAGCAAAAGACAATACACTCTACCCAAAAAAAAACTAAGTACATGTGATGTGTACTCTAATGTCAACCAAAATATGATTTCATAAAATCGAATATTATTGGACACAAAAGAGATAATCACAATGAACCATCACTAAAAGAAATAGGGGGGTGTAGCGATGCCCCCGAATTGGAAAGAAACAAGCACCATCGCTTATGCGATGCTAGCGTCGCATAAGCAATGGTGCTATTTTTGGATTTTTTTTTTATGGGCATTCATCGCATAAGCGATGCCTGCGTCGCTTATGCGACACTAAACCTCTGCGTCACAAATAGTGTCCCTAATTAGTGACACTATTTGTGACCTTGGCAAACTGGATAGTGTCGCATATGCGACTTCCTATGTTCCAAAGCGTTGCATAAGAGACGCTCTAGAATATTAAAAAAAAGTTCAATTTTTCCCAGCACATTTGTGTCGGGATTAACACGCGAGTCCAAGAAGAGAACGAGAGAGAAAGAGAGAGAGAGAGAGAGAGAGAGAGAGAGAGAGAGAGAGAGAGAGAGAGAGAGAGAGAGAGAGAGAGAGAGAGAGAGAGAGAGAGAGAGAGATGCATCTCATTGAAGCCAGGTATGCACACACACACACACTTACACACACATAGATATGCATACACACACACATATACACACATAGACACACACACACACATACACATAGACACACACACACATACACACACAAATACACACACATATACACACATACACACATAATGTTGCATACATACATGCACACATAATGCATACACATACACACACATACACACATACACACATACACACACATATACACACACACACATACACATACACACACACATACACATACACATACACACCCATATATGCATACACACACACATAGAGAGACATGCACACACATACACATACATGCATACAGATGCATACATAATGCATATGCATATGCGTACATACATACATACTTACATGCATACACACACATATGCATACATAATGCACATGCAGACATACATATACATAATGCATATGCATACATAATGCACATGCATACATACACATACATAATGCATACACACACATATGCATACATAATGCATACACACACATACACACACATATGCATACATACATGCATACACATACACACATACACACACATAGACACATACACACACATAAACAGGTACACACTCATAGACACACACACACATACACATAGATGCACACACACATACACACACACATACACACATAGACACATACACACATAATGATGCATTCACACACATACAAATGCATACACACATATAAACACACACATACACACATAGACACGTACACACACTTATATGCATACACACACACACATAGAGAGGCATACACACACATACACAAACATGCATACATAATGCATATGCATATGCATACATACATATTTACATGCATACATAATGCAATGCATACATACAGATACATAATGCATACACACACATATGCATACATAATGCATACACACACATACACACACATATGCATACATACATGCATACACATACACACATAGACACATACACACACATAGACACATACACACACATAAACACATACACACTCATAGACACAAAGCGTCACATACACATAGACACACACACAAATAAACACACACATATACACACACATACACACATAGACACATACACACATAATGATGCATACACACACATACACATGCATACACATACATATGCATACATACATGCATAAACATACACACATAGACACATACACACACATAGACACATACACACACATAAACACATGCACACTCATAGATACACACACATACACACATAATGATGCATACACACATATTCACATGCATACACACATACATACACATATACACACACATACACACACATATATGCATACACACCGAGAGAGAGACATACACACACATACGCATACATGCATGCATACAAAATCCATATGCATATGCATACATACATACTTACATGCATACATAATGCACATGCATACATAATGCACATGCATACATACACATACATAATGCATACACACATGCATACATAATGCATACATACACATACACATATATGCATACATACATGCATACACATACACACATAGACACATACACACACATAGACACATACACACACATAAACACATACACACTCATAGACACGTAGTAACACATACACATAGACACATACACACTCATAGATGCGTAGTGACACGTACACATAGACACATACACATACACATACACACACACATATAAACACACACAAAAGTACACACATAGACACATACACACATAATGATGCATACACATGGATACACACACATGCATTCATACATGCATTCAGATACACACATAGACACATACACACACATACCATAGACACACTCACATACACATAGACACACACACACATACACACACACAGATATACACACACACATGCACACATAGACACATACACACATAGACACATACACACAAAATGATGCATACACACACATACACATGCATACACACATACAGACACATAGACACACACACATACACACACATATATGCATACACACACATACACATACATACACATACATGCATACATATGTATACATAATGCATATGCATTACACACATACTTACATGCATACATACACATACATAATGCATACACACACATATGCATACATAATGCATACACACACATACACACACATATGCATACATACATGCATACACATACACACATAGACACATACACACACATAGACACATACACACACATAAACACATACACACTCATAGACGCACACACATACACATAGACACACACACATACACACACACATATGCACACGCATACACACATGGACACATACACACATAATGATGCATACACACACATACACATGCATACACATACATATGCATACATACATGCATACACATACACACATAGACACATACACACACATAAAAACATACACACTCATAGATACACACACATACACATAGACACACACACATACACACATAGACACATACACACATAATGATGCATACACACACATACACATGCATACACACATACATACACATATACACACACATACACATAGATATATGCATTAGAGAGACATACACACACATACACATACATGCATACACATGTATACATAATGCATATGCATATGCATACATACATACTTACATGCATAGATAATGCACATGCACACATACACATACATAATGCATACACACACATATGCATACGTAATACATACACACACATACACACATATGCATACATACATGCATACACATACACACAGAGACATACACACATATAGACACATACACACACATAAACATATACGCACTCATAGATGCATAGCGACACATACACATACACATAGACACATACACATACACACACACATATACACACACACAAACATACACACATAGACACATACGCACAGAATGATGCATACACACACATACACATGCATACACACATATGCATACCTACATGCATACACATACACACATTGACACATACACACACATAGACACATACACACACATAAACACATACACACTTATAGACACACACACATACATATAGACACACACACACATACACACACATAAACACACACACATAGACAAACACTACAACATATGGAGGGTATACCGATGCTGCTACCGAGGCAAATGAACGGGCATGATTTCTTCACGACATCGGTGTAACTATCGGTATAGGCATCGGAAGGAAAGCGACGGTCATTCCGACATACCCATTGGGTGTACCGATGCATATACCGACGTCTATACTGGTGCTACTGACGCGTATACCGACGACCATACCTGCACAAATGTTTTTGGGCAGAGTGTGTTGTCTTTTACTACAGCATGATGTTGTTTAGCAAAAGACAATACACTCTGCCCAACTGAGTACATGTGTTATGTACTCTAATGGCAACCAAAACATAAAGTTATATGAGCAAAAATGAACAATGATTCATGTATTGAAAGTCGTATATTCCATAATTGAAAAATGTACAAAAGTGTGGCAAAGCACTTCTATATAGGAATCGAATACAAAATGTGACAAAGCACTTCCATATAGGAATCAAATACAAAATTATGGTACATCATTGCCACATAGGAGTGTAATACAAAATTGTGGCAATGTGACAAAACACTTCCATATAGGAATCGAATACAGAATTATGGTTCATCATTGCCGTATGCGAGTGTGATGCAAAATTGTGGCATTGATCAAAATATTTACACCTATAATCCTGCAACAAAACATATGTATAAAATAAGACCAATTAACATCACATTTATAAACAACAACCAAAAACACAAAACCAAGATATAACTTTACCTAATCAAGAATATTCTCCCATGAGACGATTGCACCACGTCCCTTTAAGTCTTGTAAAAGTGCAGTCAGTCCATGTCGATATCCATATGATTCTTCAGTTCGCGTTGGAGGACGACCCACTGCCAACTCCTATAGTAAATATGAAAAATGTTAGATGAATATTCATAATGTACTTAACACAAACAACTTCAATAATTAACATCATACTTAAAAATTGGTAGCACATATTGTCGTATCTACCGCTACCTAAATGCGACGTTCCAACTGTATCTAAACGTGTGGCCGCCGCATCTCTCTGTTGATGTTACCGATCAGGAGTATGTTGATGCTCATCTTGAATCGATTCCCATTCTCCATCATCTAGCCATACAAGCTTTGGTAAGCCTGCTCTAAAAGCATCGCCAGCTTCTGATCGTCGAAGAGACATCACCTCGCGTGCTGCATGTTGAATCCATTCGGAACTCACAACAAGATTGCCAGGTGTTGGCTGGTACTCTTCATATATGCATTGTGTGATATGATTTTTAGAGTCTCTATCTTGTTCGGTCTATTTTAACATTACTGAATGACCGAATTCGATAGAGCAGAGTTGTCGTATGCGCTGACGCATAGACTTTCCCACCGCATCCATAACTGGAGCTCCATTACGGATATGATATATCTTCGATTCATCACGATCATGTGCACCCCAAGGTGTACGTGGAGATCCCATCTGATGCAATATGAAGATCTCATCTCATCCAATGTATATATATGCATGCTTAAGCTTGTATACATATGCATTCATGTATACATTTGCATATGCATTCATGTATGCATATGCATGCATGTATGCATATGCATATGCATGCATGTATGCATATGCATGCATGTATGCATATTTATTCATGTATGCATATGCATGCATGTATGCATATGCATTCATGTATGCATATGCATGCATTTATGTATGCATATCCATGCCTGTATTTATGCATATGCATGCATGTATGTATGCATATGCATGCATGTATGTCTGTTTAGAGAGAGAGAGGGAGAGAGAGGGAGGGAGAGAGAGGGAGAGAGAGTGAGAGAGAGACGGAGGGAGAGAGAGAGAGATAGTGAGAGAGAGGGAGGGAGAGAGAGAGAGAGGGAGAGAGAGAGAGGGAAGGGAGGGAGAGAGGGAGAGAGAGAGAGAGAGGATGACAAACAAAGATCTGTTGTTGGCACGTGCAAACCCGAAAGCAGAAGATCTAGATTCAAAACGCTCAGAATGACAAATTACTGATTTGGGCCCGGTTAAAAAGAGAGCGTCGATATAAGCGTCAGTATAAGTGTCAGTAGTTTCAGAAAATTACTGGCGCTTATACCGACGCTTATACCGACGCTTTCTTTCCGAGGCAAAGCGGCTTTCCCAAATTGTCCGAGGGTCATACCAATGCCGACAGCTGACCGTCGGTACACTGACCATCGCTATTCCCTCGATATGTTGTAGTGACATAGACACATACACACATAGACACATACACACATAACGATGCATACACGCACATACACATGCATACACACATACAGACACATGTACAAACACACATACACACATACACAGACATATATGCATACACACACATAGAGAGAGACATACACACACATACACATACATGCATACGTATGCATACATAATGCATATGCATATGCATACATACATACTTACATGCATACATACACATACATAATGCATACACACACATATGCATACATAATGCATACACACACATACACACACATATGCATACATACATGCATACACATACACACATAGACACATACACACACATAGACACATACACACACATAAACACATACACACTCATAGACGCACACACATACACATAGACACACACACATACACACATACATATACACACACATATAGACACATACACACATAATGATGCATACACACACATACAAATGCATACACAGATAGAGACACACATACATGCACATACATACACACACACATGCATACATACACATACTTCATGCATACACACATACATATGTACACATATATATATTGATTTCTAACCCATTTTGTTTTATATGTTAGGTATTATGGATCCTAGTAGAGAGAGAAATGCAAAACTCACTCTCATAAAAAGTCTTATGAGAGCAAGACTTCCGTCTGATACTCTAGGGGCCATCATGCGTGATTACTTAGAGATGTCTGATGATGATCTGGACTATATGATCCAGATGCTTACCTAGCGATCAGAGGAGGGCTCTTGGGCGGCTCCACATGCAGGAAGGCAGATGCAGGAAGACAGCTATCAGCTCATAGGTATGTTTTTTTTCATAAAATTTTTTAATGATATTATAACACATATTTTTATTTATTTTTATCTATCTATTTTTAGGACATCTATACCAGCCCCCAGATCGTGATAGCAGAGCAGAGTTGCCTATGAGGACATGCATAGGCACCTTAGGACTAGAGTGCAATATAGAGCCAAAGGGGAACATTGTGTACATAGGGAATGGATTCGAGTTCAAGAGAAGAATGCAGGCATTATGCGACTCTTACCTACACCTTGTCGAGTGAGCATGATGAGAGGGATAAAAAATACATACTTAGTTGACTTGAGACAGAGTTTGGGACAGGATGGTCGCTTAAGTGGTGTCTAAATGAGATGCGGACACTCATGGCTCATTGTCGCGGCAATGCACGGTATGCACTACTTTTATGTATATATATGTGGATATGAGTATGTGTGTTTATGTATGTTTTATGTATATGAGAGAGAGAGAGAGAAGAGTGAGACTAGAGGTACAAATACATGCATGCACACACATATACATCATACGTGCACATTTACACACATATACACATACATGCACATTTATACATACACACACATACATGCACATTTTTTCACACACATACACATGCATGGAATTACACACATATAATGAATACACATAGACACATACACATAAATGTTTATGTACATGCATACATATTTACATGTACACATTTACACATAGATATATATACATATACATGTACACATCACATATACATGCCTACATGCACACATAAACATATATATATATATATATATATATATATATATATATATATATATATATATATATATATATATATATATATATATATATATATATATATATATATATATATATATATATATATATATATATATGCATACATATTTACATTTACATATTTACACATAGACACATATACATATATACATGTACACAATTATAAACACTATTACATGAATACATGAAATAAATATATATGCATACTAACATATGTATACATATAATACGCATGAATACCCACACATATGCATACATACATGATAAAATTTTTCTCCTCGAAGATAAAGCTATATATAAAATAAGTAGGCAAACCCCCGAGCTTCATGTTCTATCTAAGAACATGAATTCATCTCTCTAGTAGGATTCATTGTTATTCAAGTTAATAACAAAAAATCTATTATCTGATATCCATTCCTTATCAGTAGGATCAGCATGTGGAGAATTATCCTCTTCATCAAAAAGATTAGTATCATTACCACGTATAATGATTCTAATTTCTCTTTCAGATGTTGATGTATCAGTATCTAATGTTGAATCATCAAGAGGACTTTCTTCGATCTATATAACAATAAATTGTTCAAACAATGACCTACCTCTAGGTTGCACATGAATGACTTGCCACCAAGGATGAGCATCTAGGTCCATATGACCAGGATGACCAAGACGTGGAAAAACATACTATCGAAAGCACAGTGGAATCTCCAAATGAGAAATCCAAACCATGATATGATGCATTATGGTTTAAAGGGAGAGACATGTATCTGTGATAGGAAGTAAGAGGATAGATAAAGTATACCAAACAAAAGCTGTGTGACACATTCATTGTAACTCGCATGGTCACAATAAAAAATCATAGCAGCAAGCTCCTCCGCCGGAAGGTTCAAGAACGGGAGCGGTGATGAAGGAGGACGGCTAGCCCTAGAGGAAGGAGAATGAAGGCCTTTGTATGTTTCGGTTTTACATGTAGCTCCCATGACAAAAGCACTCCGCTGGCAATGAGACTTGTAAGAGTAGTTTTAAAGTTTGATGGAAAACGTTAATTACAAATTTATGTAATGAGATCATATGCTACATGTGTATTAATTACAATAATACTTTCATAATAACCTTTTTTATGAATGAAGTCATTTTGTGGCTACTGTTCATGCATAAGGACGTCCCTAAAATAAAACCAAGCCCAGGATTCCAAGTAAGCTTTAGATTCAGCATTCTTCTCTACGTTCGCACGAATGCCATACCAAAAACATGCACACACATGAACATGCAGTAATATGTGGAGGGAGGGGGAGAGAGAGAGAGAGATAGAGAGAGAGAGAGAGAGAGAGAGAGAGAGAGAGAGAGACAAAGAGAGAGAAATAAGGGCACAGAAGGAGATGATGTCCATATGACCAGGACGTGGAAAAACATACTATCGAAAGCACAGTGGAATCTCAAAATGAGAAATCCAAACCATGATATAATGCATTATGGTTTAAAGGGAGAGACGTATATCTATGATAATAAGTAAGAGGATAGATAAAGTATACCAAACAGAATGTGTGTGACGCATTCATTGTAAGGTGCATGGTGACAGCCAAAAATCAGAGCAGCAAGCTCTTGCGCCGGAAGGTTCAAGAACGGGAGCGGTGATGAAAGAGGACGGCTAGCCCGAGAGGAAGGAGAATGAAGGCCTTTGTATATTTCGGTCTTAGGTCCAGCTCCCATGACAGAAGCACTCCGCTGGCAATGAGACTTGTAAGAGTAATTTTAAAGTTTGTTGGAAAACGTTAATTACAAATTTATGTAATGAGATCATATGCTATGTGTGTATTAATTACAATAATACTTTCATAATAACATTGTTTATGAATGAAGGCATTCTTTGGGTAGAATATTGACACCAATGGATGAAGATATGAAAGATATTTGTGATTTACCATAGTTTCCATTGATTTTTCTTTCAACAATCACCTTGCAACTACAAAAACTAGGCTGTTATGCCCACATTGACAATTATGACTAACGATTTAAAATGGGGGGATTTAAACTCCAAAAAATTTTAGATTGATGGAAAAAAGTTAAAGAAACTTGTTCAAATTTTCCTCTTTCATAATTTCACTTTGAATAAATGTATAGTAATCTAATTGAAGTCTCAATTAAGAAGTAGACATATGTTTTTGATAGCAGAAAAAAATATAAGTTCAGTACCTTTTGCTATTGTGCAGGTCGATGACTCCAAGGGTGAATAAATGAAGAGAGTTCTTGTACCTTCCGCTATTGTGCATGTCCATGATTCCAAGGGTGAATTAATGAAGAGAGTTCTTGAATATCAAACATTATATTCATACTAGCTAATGACACCCAATATGTTGTTTTTTCTATTTCAATATTTTTAAAAATTCTCTTTGGAGTTCTCCAAATATCATGACACCTATATCCATGTAAGCGACTACTCATGAATTATGAACCACTCTAGTAAAATGTGGATGATTGAAATCTTAACCAAGAATATCACATTAAATATACGGATGCAAAGTTGCATGTACGTAGTGTTATTTTCTCCTTTCTTTCGTTCATGTTGTATTCTCAAGATCTAGATATATAGATGTTGGCAAACTTGAACTTCTGTAACATCTCAAGAACTAGAGTCAAGGATTAGGAGAACCAAGAAAAACATTTCACTCAAAGTACTTAGGCTTGACTTCATATTATGCTTAGGATATTGAGCGATAACGAGAAACAATCATTTCAAATCATTCACAAGAAAACAAAGATTAGCAAATTAAAGAACAAAATATTCTTCATGTATTACAAATAAGATAATAATATGATAAACAATGTTAAGCATCGAGCTCTATAATTCAAAAACTACAACATATGAGCGTTATATCAGCCCTTATTCTAGCATAAATGCACACGGGTAATTCCGTAGCGACATGATTGCCTTCTCTTTGAAAACTACATCCATTTTTCTTTTGCTCCCTTTACCTTGGGGCTCGTCGCCTATGATACGAACATCACTACAAGAAATAGGGGGACAACGGTTGATATTTAAAATATATGTTTGATATATTTAAAACTAAATGTTTCATATACTTACAGTACATAGTCGTTGCACGATGAGGAGACGGTGGTGGAGTTCCATCTGATTAATCAGAATCTACAAATAATGGTATTTGATATCAATAATGTGATTATCTACATACACAGATAATTCACATATACATATTTACACATACACACATATTCACATATACACATTTACACATACACACATATTCACATATACACAACTACACATTATTGTCGGATAAATGCATGTATTTTGTATGAATGAGTGTATATGCATGCATGTGTGTGTACGTATATATGTGGATATGTATATGTGTGTTTATGTTATATGTGTATTTATGTTATATGTATGTATATGTGTTTATGTATACATATATGTATGCATATATGTTTGCATATATATGTGTATGTGGGTATGTGTATGTGTATGTGTGTGTATATATGTGTATGTATTCTGATTTTTTTTTGTTTGAGATTAAATTAACACGAGATATTGTATGGTGGAAAAAAATAGGAGGCCACCTAACATACCACCTGAGACGTGGCAGTTTTTTCGTAGACAGCTACGTCTTCAGGAGTCATTTCCTCAAGAGAAGGTACACAAATTAATAGTTTATATTTATAATTTCCATATAATTTAGGAAATTTTTACATTTAATTTATGTATTTGTTTCTTAAATAAACAGGCTGCTGCAAAGAAGAGAGTGGAGTCGGGCCACACATTGCAAATAGGCCAAATGGGCCATAATGGTTTTGTAGCTACATTTGTAAGTATATGTGTTATTCTAAATATATTTTTTATTTTAGTTAAAATGCAAGCAAGTAATCTTTTTTATTTGTTTCAATGCAGCGGAAGGATTATGGCCGATATCCTACGAAACATGAGATGGAGTATGCTACACATTTTGGATATCGGCGTTTGAGCGAGTATATGCGAGATCATCATGATGCCTTTGTGAGTATTATTAAATTTTATAGAATTATTGTATTTTTATGAATGGTTTAATTGTATTATTTATTTATGTTTGTTATATGTAATACAGGAGTATTATGGAGAGACAAATATGGATGAGGTGGAGAGACAGACATAGGAGGGAGGATCTGGATCATCACAAGGTGATCATGACAATGAGGATGAGGATGATCAGGATGATCATGATACTACTGATGATGATGATGATGATGATGATCATGATTAGGATGATGATGATTAGGATTCTAGTTGATTGACATTCGATTATATGTATTTACATTGATATATATATATATATATATATATATATATATATATATATATATATATATATATATATATATATATATATATATATATATATATTATCTATATATTTTTCATTTCAGTTATGTTTTGAATTGTGTGTATGGTATTAAATAATGAAGAGTTTTGTTCTATTGATTGCTATTATTGTTTATAGTAAGCATGTGTTTTAATACTTTACTTATATAATTCATTCATATGTGTGCACCTAAGTGTATATGCATGTGTGTGTATATGTATGTATGTGCATGTGTATGTGTGTGTATATGTATGTATGTGCATGTGTATGTGTAAATGTATATGTGTGTATGAGTATGTGCATGTGCATGTGTATGTATGTGTATATGTATGTGCATGTATATGTGTAACTCTATGTGTATATGTGTGTATGTGCATGTATATGTGTATCTATAGGTATGTGCATGTGTGTGTGCTTTTGTATATGTGTTTTAATACTTTAACTATATAATTCATTCATATGTGTGTACCTAAGTGTATATGTATGTGTGTCTATATGTATGTATGTGCATGTGTATGTGTGTGTATGTATGTATGTGCATGTGCATGTGTAAGTGTATATGTGTGTATGAGTATGTGCATGTGCATGTGTATGTGTGTGTATATGTGTAACTCTATGTGTATATGTGTGTATGTGCATGTATATGTGTATATGTAGGTATGTGCATGTGTGTGTGCATGTGTATATGTGTTTTAGTACTTTAATTATATTATTCATTCATATGTGTGTACCTAAGTCTATATGTATGTGTTTGTATATGTATGTACATGTGTATGTGTGTGTATATGTATGTATGTGCATGTGCATGTCTAAGTGTGTATGTGTGTATGAGTATGTGTATGTGCATGTGCATGTGTATGTTTCTGCATATGTATGTGCATGTATGTGTGTATATGTAGGTATGTGCATGTGTGTGCATGTGTATATGTGTTTTAATACTTTAATTATATTATTCATTCATATGTGTGTACCTAAGTGTATATGTATGTGTGTGTATATGTATGTGCATGTGTATGTGTGTGTATATGTATGTATGTGCATGTGCATGTGTAAGTGTCTATGTGTGCATGTGTAAGTGTCTATGTGTGCATGTCTAAGTGTATGTGCACATGTATCTGTGTGTATATATGCATGTGTATGTACATGTGTATGTGTATATGTGTGAAAGTGCATCTTCATCATGTATAAGTGTATAAGTGCGAATCAATAAGTGTGAGTATGCTACTAATGAAAATAACACAATTTAAATGATATACAAAGAATAGAAATTGTACTTACAATAGTTAGCCATACTTTTTGCTTGGTTGGCTTCTTGAATAACCTGCAATAAAGAGAGAAAGAAAAGAGAGAGAGAGAGAGAGAGAGAGAGAGAGAGAGAGAGAATTCAAAGAGAGAATGATGTAGAAAGAGAGAAACAGAGACAGAGGGAGACAATAAGCAAAAGCTTAGGCAAAACAACAATTCTGCATATACTTGCTTCAGCTCGTAAGGTTAGCACATGGAGAGCTCTTCGATCAGATGCGTGAAAATGCCGATCGAAGAGCCTCCAACATTTTAATTTTTTTCTGTCAAGAGACCGTTGTGTAAGCGATGCTACGTGTCGAAAAATCATTGCACTTGGCGTCGCACAAGCCACGTGTTTTAGCGTCGCTTATGCAACATTAAAAAGTGTCACTTATGTGACGCTATTTAAAACCGTCATGTTAGCGACGCTCAATGCGAGCATCGCAGACCCTATCGTGCCATAAGTCGCAAAAAATGTTGTTTGGCTTGTCGTTTAATCAATGGTGGATGCACGACGCTCATTACAATAAATTTTGCAATTTTTAGCGACAAAATTATGTCACCTTAACCGTCGCTATACGCCCGTATTCCTTGTAGTGCATGAACCATGTACAAAAAGAGTTATATATTTCATAAATGAAGCATGTACAACAGTATGACAAACCAGTGTTAGATATGACGCTTTTACAAAATGTAGCAAAGGAATGAATTTCCATACAAAAATCAAATACAAAATTTTGATGTGCCACTGCCATACACATGCAAAGAATGTTCCATATCAACAGTCCTGCAAGAAAGAACATTAATGAAATGAGATAGATTCACATGAAATTTACAAAAAAGAAGTAAAAACCAAGTTTATAAGTTAATCACCTCATCCCAAATGCTCCCATGAAATGATCGCACCGCATCCCTCCAAGTCCTCCCATAGTGCAGTCAATCCATGACAATATCCATAAGCCTCCTCTATTTGTGTTGGAGGATGGTCCATTGCCAGCTCCTGCAAGAAATATACAAAACATTAGAGGAACATACATGAGAAACTTACCACAAAGAAATTCAATAAATCAAATGGTAGTTACAAACTCGTGATGCATCGTGTCATATCCGTCACTACCCAAATGTCAAGGTCCAACCGTATATAAACGTGTGGTTGCGGCATCTTGCTCTTGGCGATATTGGTTAGGAGTCTACTAGTGCTTGTCGCGAATCATATCCCACTCCTCAACATCTAACCAGATATGCTTTGGTAAGCCTTCTGTGAAAGCATCACGAGCCTCGGATCGTCGATGGGACATAACTTTACGTGTGGTATGCAGAATCCACTCTGAACTAGCAAGAGGCTATCCATCGACTGATCGAAACTCCTGATAAATCATGTATGTGATATAAGTCTTCCAATATTTATCTTATTCACTACATTTGAACATGAAAGAGTGTCCAAACTATATGGAGCAAACCTATTGTATATGTGCATGCATTGCTTTGCTAGCCACATCCATCATCGGAGCTCCATCTCGGATACTATACACCTTGGAGTGATGATGGTCATGAGCACCCCAAGGTTGACGTGGTGTTCCACATGGTGTATCGCATGGCATACCTACATCTAAGGTACTCGTCCTAGGAGTGGAAGCGGGCGACACAACGTCCATCGCACTCCCTTCACAATAGCTGCCTCCTCTAGACCTACCTATACATGGACTCCTAGAACCTCCTGCTCTAGATTGTGACCTCGACCTATGAGATGGGCCAGAACCTGTATCGCATTGAGGTGTTCAACACACATGTCTACTACTAGAGCCAATAGGGGATGGCTGAAAAGATGGTCGTGGTGGAGTCATAAAGCTAGGAGACATACCTCCTGCAGGGGTAGCACCATCCGCAAGAGTGACACTAGTATGAGTGACATTGATGGGAGTGACACCGACGGGAGTGAGGCTGGCAAGAGTGAGGTCGGCAGGAGTGAGGTGGCCAAGAGTGAGGCCGGGAGGAGTGCTACCACGAGCGATCCAATATTGTGATACAACTCTGAGAGATGAACTCTAAGAACTGCTCCTCTCTCATGGAATGTGGAGTGACTTGAAGACTATCTCCCATCATGCTCTGTAATAAAAGAGCTCAAATAATTAGCATGTGATAATAAAGGTAATATAGAGAAATGATAGTGTACAAAAAACCTAGAAAAAAAAACAAAAATTAGTACGTACAAGTGTTTGATTCAAAAATCCTCTAGTCTAGCATCCTCTTGGAGATGGGATTCATCGAGAATATCTATCTTTATATTGATGACTTCTAAATCGCTTGCTATGCTGGTTTCTTTGTGATCATTGTCTATTGCTTTGTCTTCTCGAACAATGACATCTTCTTGTTGAACAATGATCTCTTCCTCCTCGACTATCGAATGAATCTCTGAGTCCACTACAGATGGACTTTCTTCTACATCT
This sequence comes from Ceratopteris richardii, assembly GCA_020310875.1. NCBI lineage: Eukaryota > Viridiplantae > Streptophyta > Polypodiopsida > Polypodiales > Pteridaceae > Ceratopteris > Ceratopteris richardii. The sequence continues at coordinate 83,125,892 of CM035422.1, forward strand.
ATGTTCTCACAAAATTTTCTACTACATAGGGCGACTTGTAAAACAAATAGCCACTCTAGTTCTTTTGAATCTGGTATAAAAACAACATGCTCACAATGTTCAGGAAGTACAAATGTATCCCTTTCATCTGTCCATAATTTTGTGGAGTGGAATTGAAGCAAACCGCTTTTATCCTACCTCACTATTGCGTTTCTTCTAGAGGTGACTACTTTGAACCATTTCACATAAAAAAAAAGTAATCCAACTTCCTAAAAGATAGTTTCAAGATATGTTGAATCACACCACAATAATCTAGCTGACTTTCTTGAGCATTATCATCTCTTGCACTCGCTCAACTTTTTTGCAAAAACTTAACAATCACCTCACTATCAAAAGTAGACCTATTTTTATCGATTGGTGCGACCCGAAAGTATCGTCCATGAGACCATTGTGCATCGTATTTAGTATACTCCCAATCACATCCCTTTGCGAGTCCTGCTTCTTGTTTAGAGATATCTTCACCTGGTACCTTTGCTTGTGAAACCGTTGTATCTATCCATCTACTCGTTGGAAAAGATGGAAGAGGTCGAAGAATTTCTGGAAATGCGAAAATCGAGTGGAACGATTTCTTCAAAATTGATCTCTCTCCTTTGTGTTGGTCTCCTTGGCAAGCTCATACTTTTCTAACCACTTCTATATAGGCTAAGAGTTAACTATTCAAAACATCACTGCCTTCTCTCTGAAAGCTACATCCATTTTTCCTTGCAATCCTTTACCTTGTGGTTCATCGCCTACGAGACGAACATCTTCATCATCGCTCCATATGAAAGGCATTTTGGGATCCAACATATGTAGAAACTTAGTTATCAATACAACAGACTCTTGTACAAGCCATCCCTCTACCATGCTTCCCTTTGGACGTGCTCTTTTTGAACAAACCCTTTTAATGTCTTTATAAAGCACTCTAACAAGAACATCCATCAACTATGGATAGATCCTGCTATTGCAACTTCATCTACCACATGAACTAGTAAATGAAGTTGAATAGTGAGAATACTTGTGGGAAAGTATTTCTCTACCATACAAATATCCTTGATTGCATTGCGTTTTGCACTCTCTATGCTATCTTTATTTATGTCTTTAGAAGCGATCCACCGTACTAAAGAAGTAATTTTATAAATGGTGCTTTGTACATCCTTCCAAACACAATATTTGTGGGCTACAAGGAGCACAAACTGTAGGAACTTGTGCCTACAATAAACAATTAAAACAATATTAGTAGATAAAGTTATTTTGATACAACAGTGAAAGTTTATTTCAAATCCACTTACCTGAACAATTCAATGACACTACTATGACCATCCATAAATGGATTGCGGATTGAGCATCATGAGTGACACACGTTGTACAGATATCTTTGATCCATTATAAAGTGGTAAACAAGCCAGTCTTTGCATGTTTTCATATTCTTCATCAACTTTTGTTCGTGGAAATTCTCTTGTCTCCATGAAACTCTCGACATCTTCTCCACCATCATGATCTTCGTACATGTCATAAAATGCTTCGAGCATCTCTTCCATATGTTCATTGTGTGTAATGCTATTAGTAATTGCTTGTACATCTAAGTTCTTTTTTGTTCTCTTTTGTGCAAGAGAGGTTATTAGTGCAATGTCGTTTGGGTCCATCTGCTCACCTAGGGGACCATGCGAATGGTAGCATAGGTTTCTAGTCAACTTTTATCAAAGGGTCCATAGTCTCTAACATGTGCAGTACAAATCTATTGTTTCCGATAAATTTTATACTTGCACTGAGTGCAAGGACATGCCATTCTCTCCTCCGGATCCAAACTAGCCATCTGATACAATAAGAACATTTTAGAACATTTGGCTTTTTTATTAAACCTAAAAAAAATACTTCTAAAGACTTAAACCTGAAATACTAAAACCTAAATACTTAAACACCTAAAGAAACCTAAGAACCTAATCCTCAAACCCAAATCTATATAATTATCCTATTTTATATATATATTTATTTATATATTCAGATTTGTTTCTTAATTAATCCTATTTTTATATATTTAATTATATATATTTAGTTAAATTACTTAAAACACTAGTTCTTTTTATATTTATTTATCTATATAATTATCCTATAATATATATATATATATATATATATATATATATATATATATATATATATATATATATATATATATATATATATATATATATATATATATATATATATATATATATATATATATATATATATATATATATATATATATATATATATATATATATATATATATATATATATATATATATATATATATATATATATATATATATATATATATATATATATATTTTTATTTTTTTTTTATTTATTTATTTATTTATATATTCATATTTTTTCCTTAATTTTTTTCTATACTTTTTCTTTATATAAATTTAATTGAGTTATATGTATGCCTAAACCCTAAAACCCTTATCTTAAAGATCTAGACCTAAAATATGTATATTTCTGGATGCATGTCTATATATATGTATATATGTATTATATGTGTATGTGTATGTGTGTATATATGTTATGTAGTTGTTAAAAGCCTAAAACCCTTATAATAAAGACCTAGACATAAAACATGTTTATATGTGTATGCATGTGTGTATATATATATATTTATGTGTATATAGATAGGTGTATAAGTATATGTGTGTATGTGTATGTGTATATATATTTACTCAGATTGAAATGATTAAAATTGAACCTATTTTAATATATTTAATCTTATATATTAAATTTATTTACTTAAAACACTAGTTCTTTTTATATTTATTGATCCATGTAATTATCCTATTTTTTATATATATTTATATATATATTCAAACTTTTTTCTTAATTAATCCTTTTTTTATATACTTAATTATATATATCTTATTATATATACTTAACTAAATTATTTAAAACACTAGTTCTTTTTATACTTATTTATCTATATAATTATCCTATATATATATATATATATATATATATATATATATATATATATATATATATATATATATATATATATATATATATATATATATATATATATATATATATATATATATATATATATATATATATATATATATATATATATTCATTAATATATTCAGATTCTTTCCTTAATTTTTTTCTATATTTTCTCTTTATATAAATTTAATTGAGTTATATGTATGCCTAAACCTAAAGACCTAATCTTAAAGATCTATACCTAAAATATGTATATTTATGTATGCATGTCTATATACATGTATATATGTATTATATGTGTATGTGTATGTGTGTATATATGTTATGTAGGTGTTAAAACCTTAAAACCCTAATAAGAAAGACCTAGACCTAAAACATGTATATATGTGTATGCATGTGTATATACATGTGTATGCGTATATATATGTGTATGTGTATATATATATGTATATAGATAGGTGTATAAGTATATGTGTGTATGTGTATGTGTATATATATATTTACTCTGATTAAAATGATTAAAATTAAACTTATTCTCATCTATTTAATCTTATATATTAAATTTATTTATTTAAAACACCAGTTCTTATCGTATTTATTTGTCTATATAATTATCCTATTTTATATATATTTATTTATATATTCAGATTTTTTTCTTAATTAATCCTATTCTTATATTTTTAATTATATATATTTAATTGAATTATTTAGAACACTAGTTCTTTTTGTATTTATTTATCTATATACTTCTCCTATATATATATATATATATATATATATATATATATATATATATACATATATATATATATATATATATATATATATATATATATATATATATATATATATATATATATATATATATATATATATATATATATATATATATATATATAGAGAGAGAGAGAGAGAGAGAGAGAGAGAGAGAGAGAGATTTTTTCCTTAATTTGTTTCTATATTTTCTATTTATATAAATTTAATTGAGTTATATGTATGCCTAAACCCTAAAACCTTAATCTTAAAGGTCTAGACCAAAAATATGTATAGTTCTGTATGGATGTATATATACATGTATATATGTATTATATGTGTATGTGTATGTGTGTATATATGTTATGTTGGTGTTAAAACCATAAAACCCTAATAAAAAAGACTTAGACTTAAACCTGAAATACCAAAACCTAAAGACTTAAACCTGAAATACTAAAACGTAAATACTTAAACACCTTAAAAATCCTAAACCCCTAATCATATTTTATATATATGTTTATTTATATATTCAGATTTTTTCTTTTCTTTCTATATTTTTCCTAATATAAATGTAATTGAATTATATGTATGCCTAAACCTTAAAACCCTAATCTTAAATATCTAGACCTAAAATATGTATATTTATGTCTGCATGTGTATATACATGTATATATGTATTATATATGTATGTGTATGTGTGCATATATGTTATGCATGTGTAAAAACCCTAAAACCCTAATCAGAAAGACCTAGACATAAAACATGTGTGTATGTGTATGCATGTGTATATATATGTGTATGTGTATATATTTGTGTATAAGTATATGTGTATGTATGTTTAAATAGCTTAAAAACCCTAATCCTAATTTAATATATTTGATGTAAAAAAAGCTTGAAAATCAGAATTTTATATATTTAATTATATATATTTAATTAAAATACAAGCTTATGTGTGTTTATGTGTGTGCATGTGTCTGCGTATGTGTGTGTATGAATGTATGCATGTGTGTATATGTGTATGTGTGTCTATGTACGAATGTCTGAGTATATGTGTATGTGTGTGTATGTATGCATGTGTGTCTATGCATTCATGTGTGTGTGTGCATGCATGTGTGTATGTGTGTGCGCATGTGAATGCATGCATGTATGTGTGTATATGTGCGTGTATGTATGCATGCATGTGTGTATATGTGTGTATGTATGCATGTGTGTACATATGTGTGTGTATGTATGCACGTGTGTACATGTGTGTATGTATGTATGTATGCATGTGTGTATATGTGTATGTGTGTGAATGTATGCATGCATGTGTGTATATGTGTATGTGTGTGTATGTATGCATGCATGTGTGTATATGTGTGTATGTATGTGTGTATGCATATGTGTAAATGTGTGTGTGTATGTATCTGTGTATGCATGTGTGTATATGTATGCATGTGTGTATATGTGTATATGTGTGTATGCATGCATGTGTGTATATTTGTGTATGTATGTGTGTGTGTATATATGTGTGTATATGTATGTGTGTGTGCATGTATGTGTGTATGCACGTGTGTGTGCATGTGTATGTATGCATGTGTATATATGTGTGTGTATGTATGTGTATGCATGTGTGTGTGTGTATGTATGCATGTGTGTATATTTGTATGTGTGTGTATGCATGCATGTGTGTATATGTGTGTGTATGTAAGCATGCATGTGTGTATATGTGTGTGTATGTAAGCATGCATGTGTGTACATGTATGTGTGTATGTATGCATGTGTAGATGTGTAGATGTGTGTGTGCGAATGTTTGTGTGTATGTTTGCTATATCTTCCTATCTCTATCTTCCTCTCTTTGATCTCTCTTTATTTCTCACTCTCTCTCTCTTTATCTCTCTCTCTCTCTCTCTCTCTTTCTCTTTCTCTCTCTTTATCTCTCTCTCTCTCTCTCTCTCTCTCGCTCGCTCTCTCTGTCTCTCTCTTCTCTCTCTTTCTCTCTCTATCTCTCTCTCATCTCTCTCTATCAATAAGGAATAAAACAATCACTTACAAGTATGTCCCTCTTTTGGATCGTTGTCATCAAAGCGTAATGTATGCCGTCTATTGTCGAATTCCAAAGAATCGATGCCAAGGAACTTCTGCAAAATCAAAGACAAGAGAAATTATAAGACCTAAAGCATAGAGAAAGACAAAGTCTAAGAGTACGCACACCACTTACCAAGATGTGAGATCTCAATACACACATAGAGAGAGAGAGAGAGAGTGTGCATGTGTGTGTAGAGAGAGGGATGTGTGTGTGTGTGTGTGTGCACAAGACAATGCAGGTCACAATTCGATTCGCGCAAGTTCGACATAAGACAACGATACTCAAACACGCACAAAAATGTTCACTTTTGCTCTCGGGTTCCCTATATGTTTAAAACACGGCCTCGGTATGGGCATCGGTATGAGCGTCGGTATGGGAATTCGTATGGGCATCAGTAACTTCTAGTAAATTACCGATGCTCATACCGACACCCATATCGACGCCCATACCAACGGTCCCGGCACACCCCGAGATCCGTTTTAAACAATCATACTGACGGTCACTTGACCATCGATATCTTTAAGTGCAATTTCCCAACATTTATACCAATGCCGAGAGTGACCGTCAATATAGGCAGCATCCGTATGCCCCTCATATGTTGTAGTGGTATGGCCAACACGTAGGGGCCAAATTGGAAGATTTTGATGAGGAGAGGAAACCCCTTGATAGCACTTTGAGGATAGAGTCTAATTCAGTCTCATTCTCTAGGACACAACCAATTCAGTCCATGCACATATCATAGTTTAGTTCATTTCAATTCCTTTATTTCATTCTTGAATAAGCAGATACAAAGAGTACTTGCACTTGGATGGTGCAAATACTTGATGTGGCGTTCTTTAGAGCAACGATTCTTTAATCTCGGTTCATAAGCATCTTCATCTCTTCCAGTATTGAAGAGAGTAAAATAGGATACAAATTATCTAGCTATTGTGTGAGTGTTACCTCATGTAGCAACTTCGCCGTGAAGAAGTTGATGGATAGCAGCATAACTCGAATTTCTAAACCTCATTTCTAGTGCGAAGGGTAATGTGAAGTAGAGAACCCGTGGTGTGGCCTGGAGACCGGTGAAAGCACAGCCTTGGGTGTTATGGGTTTCATGCCCTGTAATCTGTTAGAATGAGTCACATTTTGTCGTTAATGATTTTGCATACTATGTGCGAAGATAGTGAAGTGTGGACAATGTTTTGCAAGGCTATCATGGCCTGTGTTTGGTGCACATGGAGCCCATTCAACATGCACTTTGGGCTATGAGATGGCTAGTGTCAAAAAAGCACTTGGGTTGGCGATGGAATATATTTGTAAACAGTATGAGCAAAGGTAAGAGCAAAGAACAGGTTTCAGAGAACATGGAATCTTTGAGATATGCACACTGCAGGTTTTTTGCACTCCAAATCATGCAAGGTACGGAGGTAGATACAGTTGGGAAACTTCCAGAATTTATTCAGAGTGCTCTTCGTATGGCACTTAATGAAACAAAATCTAGGATGTGTACATTGTTCTCATCGAAGAGATCCAAAGATCATACCCTAATGCTTCATGAGCGTTGGAAAGATACTATCCTCATCCACCATCCTCACACTTGCTCCCTCTCACACACACCCCCTTTCCACCCTTACACCCTCGCACCTGCCCCCTTCGGCTCGCTGACTTCCTCTCATACATACACACTCCCTCACACCTACACCCCTTCACACTAGGCTGTCCTCTATCTTTCTTTCCCTCCCTCTCTCTCTGCCACCCCATGTTACCCCTCCTCCACCTTCGACTTTCTCCTATTCTCTCTCTCTCTCTCTCTCTCTCTCTCTCTCTCTCTCTCTCTCGCACCGCATTCCTCACCGCCTCGCTACGCTGTTCTGCAAGCGGTAGGCCTGAAACCCCCCAATCTGCGTTCCCCTTGCCCCTCTCTCTCTCTCTCTCTCTCACCCCGCTTTTCCACCCTCTCAAAAGCTACCATGCAACTCCACCTGCATCACCTCGCTGACACGCAGCCTCTACCCCTCCCCGCCTCCCTAGCCCCATCTCGGATGTCATAGTTCATAGGCCCGCAGCTGCGTTGCAACACTTCCCGTCTCTCTCCCTCTCTTTGTGTTTCTCTCTTTCGTGCATGAGGTGTCACTTCGTCAGTTAGAGGAGTTTCCTGGTGCAATAAGGTGCATTTTGGAAGGGCGACACCATATTAATTTAGCCCATCATTTACAATTATCTTCACGCTATGGACAACAAAGAATAATATCTTCAAATGTTTGTATTCCTTATTCTTTTCATTGAGAAGTTATGATTTCTCCACATGTTGGAGGCATATCCTTAACATCTGGCAGACACTCATCTTTCAAAAGTATCCAAGGGATAAGCAAATACAACGATATTAGTAAATGAACTTTTTTTGATACAATAATGGAAGTTTATTTTAAATCCACTTACCTTAAAAATTTAGAGACACTACTATTTGAACATGTATAAATGAATTGAACATTTAGCATTGCGAGCAATACGCCTAGTACAGATATCTCTACCCAAGTGCATAATAGTAAGCGAGCTAGTCTTTACATGTTTTGGTGCTCTTCCTCGGCTTCTGATTGTGGAAATTCTTCCATGTCTATTGAACATAGGATATCTTCTCCATCATCTCATAAAATGCCTTGAGCATTTCTTCTATGTGTTCATTGTGTGTAATGCCACCAAAACCTTGTACTACAACCTCCCTCTTCATTATCTTTTGTCCACAAGAGGTAGATGTTGCAATCTCGTTTGGGTCGACTGCTCACAATGGGAACCATGGGGATGGTAGCAAAGGTTTTCTCATCAACTTTATCAAAGGACCCATATTCTCTAACATATGCAGTACAAATCCATCATGCCTAAAAAATTTCATTTTTGCACTCAGTGCGAGGACATACCATTCTCTCCTACCAATCTAAAGATACCATTTGATACCATGTGGAGATGTTAGGACATTTAGCATATGATACATTAATATATATTTTTTAATTTTATTTCTAAAACCCTAAATTTTCTTATTTAATGTAAAATCCTATTTTTTCTATATTATATTATATATATTTAATTTAATCTAAAAATCCTAATTTCTTATATATTCAATATAATTCAACA
>CM035422.1:83137326-83217326 GCA_020310875.1 Ceratopteris richardii
GTTAGTGTAAGTCGTTAGATGAGAGATATGGCCTAGAAAATCTAATCTCCACTTTTGGAAAAGGCACCGAAAGCATGAGTAGTTGGAGTGGAAAACAAGAGTATAATGTCCAGAAGCCTTGCATCAAGAAGGTCAACATAGGCGAGATTGTAATACCGTATGCATGATAAGATCTTTCGATAAATTCCACCAATGGAATGGGCATGAGGCATGTGTAGCGCTGAGGGAGTCTCATGTGATGGTAGATATTGGAGCCAAGCACAAAAACCATCTTGATAGTACAGCTTCCCTACAATAACTCTAAGCCAATCACTATGCTGAGCTCATTTATTATAAGCTACAATGGAGAAAAGTCAAGAGGAATGCATGTCATGAGTAAAGATAATAAGATTTGATATTGGGAGTCCGATATCCTAATGAGCATAGGATTCTGAATGGTTGTGAAAAGGGCAATTCCTAGAAATGAGTCATGAGTCCTTGTAGTATCCTCCCTAAAACTTAGTTGAGATATAAATAAAAGAATTGGATGAAATGGAACAAGTCTATGAATAACATCATAAATCATAATTGGATTATTGCAAGAGTATCACCCAATAAGCTTGGCAGCCTAATAGGGTCTAGTACTTAACCAAACAACTTAACATTAATATGAAACGCTATTTTGCGACCCAATAAATAATGCTAGAACTTATTGGTGAATTAGATCATACTTAAACATTCACACTTTGTAAGAGAGTATTTTCACTCTGCAGGGGCAAGATAATGACTTGCATAATATAGGGATTGATAATATTCTTTTGCATGTTATATTACCATACTAGCAATCAGTCTGTCTAAAGAATCGAAAAGTGCATGAAAAGGTTTCAATCAATGTGAGGCTTGGAATATGGATGAACAATGAAGAGAATTTCCAATATGGTAAATGTGGATCGGTTGTGATTAGTCCAGTTAAAATGAAAGAGATGGGGTATGGTGGCTAATTTGTCTAAATAAATTGTTGAATTTGCAAGAAACCTCAAAACAACAAATCCAAGCACACGATATGTACATCATATGCATACATAATTCAATGCGCTCACGCACATGTTTATCATCATGCACATGCGATCAAGAGCACATACATGGATATGAAAATACATGTGCGCCTTCAAATTTGCACATGTAACCTTATATATTTGCATAAATAAGTCCGTACATTAATTCCTCTGGTTTGCTCTAATGCTCCAGAATGGAAATAAGCATGAATGATGTAAAGGAAACACCGTGAAATGGATACGTAATCAAATGGATATACGTTTAAACATAGACCTCACCTAGTTTAGTGACTTTCCTTGTGAGCAGACTATCTTAAAATATATGTTTAATTGCTTTTACTAGTTCTCGGCTCTTTACACCTCAACAACCTGGAATAATAGCATCATGCTTCTGTTGTCATTGGCTCATACTATTTTTTTGGTTCTAAGCTTTACTTGAATTCAAGACCACATCCATCCCCTCCAAACCTGTGCATCCTGCAGATGTGCCAACCTACATACATAACATCAAACCCAAGCGAGCATCAAGTAGTCATGGAAATAAACACAACTTAAAGAAAATTTTATTTACATGCATAAAATCTGAAAGTGAGATGAACTTTGCATAAATTAAGAAAAACAAATAAACACAAGTATTGCACACAATCATATTGAGATATTCTAACACATTCAGACCAGAAATCATGCAAACGGATTGAAAAATCATTAGCGCTTTCGCTAACTTAACATGGTTAGATCTAGTAGCCCATCCTAAACATATACATATACAAGCCCTTACTAATCCGATTTGTGAAACATCAATCTAACTTCACTATTGATTTCTCACTGTCTAGCTCCCCATCATACCTTAGATTATTTTGCTCATTTTTATTTTGTTCATCAATCCAGCTCAGCCTTTTGTTTTTATTTTCGTTTATTTATTTTTCTTTCATAATTTTTGGCCTATGCCGAAGTCGGGTGGGACTCATGGACGTGTCCATCTAGCGAGGTTTACTCCACTTGTCTATCGGCCTAACATAGTGCACGACACACAAGGTCAGCCTCATTCAAAATCGATGTCGACTCGTGACTCTGACTATCCAATCAGAGTGACTCCATGTGCCTATCGACACACGAGTACCTGTTATGCTCAAGAGAGTCACACCAAATACGCCTCTTAATTTTTGGGGCTTTTTAAGGTTTAGTTGCTGGTGCTTGTGAAGCTCGTGATTCAATGATTTGTTTCAAACTTTGGATTGTAAGATCACTGAATTTCTTAAAAATGGCTTCCATTGTACTAGCAGGCACAACATCCTTTGGCACTAGTGGGTTCGCCTGAGGATTATGTATAAGTTATTGAACAGTCTATGTTTGTTCTTCCTGCATATCATCATGCCAACTCTACATAAATTTAGAGAAAGTTCTTTGTTTTTCAATGTCCCCTCTAACAGCTTCTTCCACATTATCTTAGTCTTCAATAAGACTAGTCTCAGTTCCTACATGTTATAATTATGGGAAAAGATCTTCTCGAGCTTTCCTATCTATACCTTGGAGAAACAAGGATACTTTCCCTTGAGCTATAGCCCTCCTAGTATATTCAGTTAAGTCTTCAAAATGCTAATCAAATTCTCTTTATATGTGTAAAATGGATTGGTCCTTAGGTTTATGTATCCATTTTAGAAATGTTGACCTATAAGTTCTTGGTCACTTAATAGCCTAAGGCTTGTGCCAAGATATCACGCCTCTAACCCGTACTCTTTTACAGAAGCAAGGAACATTTTGGCCAGTGAAATACCCACTCCTTTTTGTAACTCATTCGTGGAATTCCTCGATGGCACTTCGTCTTTTTTCGACCTGCTCGAAGCACAAGAGCTGGGTTATAACGTCCATTGTAGTGTCGGCCATAAATGTTCAAACACAAAGAGCTCTCTCAAACCGCACTACTAGCTAGGATCGAAGTCTCTACACTCTTGTCCTTCATGTCGGGTTCACCAAGTATGTCGAGTAGTTCATAGAAAAGGGAGAGAAATAGATGAAGATTCGTATAGAATACTAAAACCTTAGGAGATTTGATGGAGTAAATAGGCCAAAGTGGATTTTTTTTAGAAGGTTTCCTGTAGAGATGAAAATCGCACGCACTACTTGATGATTGCTTCTTCAAACCACGAGGGAATTATGAATAGCTACAACAAAATTCTCTTTAAATTATTCATCAAGTGAGAATGGTTGAGTCTTGAATTAACATTAGAGTTGACTCACTGTACTATGATGCATTTTTGGAATTCTGATCAAATTGTATTTCAAAACGCTATTGCTCAATCTATAATGGATACATTGATACGTTCTCCATTAGAAGAATATTGCTCCATTGCTTCCCAACCTGACATATCTTTAGTGGAAAGTCAACCCTTCCGACCCGTTTCACTTTAATCCTTACTAGCGATCTGTTCCGCACGAGCTTGCCAATGCAATCGAGTCATATGAAGTAACAGAATAACTACATAAGTAGGAAAGATGTCCTGATATATGGAAAGCGTAGCACAATACAAACATGGGCACATCGTCTAAGATGGATAGTAGCCCATAGTTTTATGATCTCCTTTTATATATTTATATATTTTTTGATTTAACCACTCGAATCCTTTTGTTAGTCTTCAGATAGTATTAAATCAGAGGTACAGAGCAAACTTTGCGGAGCCCAATCATGTATATTGGGAAAAGCTTTTGTCACCACAACAACATCCTTCACTGTGTTTTTTTGAGATGAAATAAAGGTACAAACAAATAAAGCATTTCTGTATAATTCTCGTGAATAAAGACAGCCTAAGAACTCTGAAAACCTTTCTTTAGCAAAACCATTTTAGGTATCTCAAGTATCCTTTATTCAACAGTGCAATATTTACATATTTGAATATTAATGAGAAAATTCAACAATATCTGCCAATTAACTCGCAAGACTTTGGCGATCAGTCCTATAGAAATATCAGTTTCTGTTCACTGTATTCTTTTCAAACCGTCGGAGCAAAGCATCATTTATCATAAAGACAGTTTTATTAAATCCCATGAGTACATAAGGCTAGTGTGTGTTGGTGTTTATGCGGATAATCATAGCTAACTCATACAGTGTTAAACTTTCCTTTCACACTATATGTTTATGAAAAAAAAAAACCGTATATGCATGTACATTTTTCTGTGCCAAATTCCAAACATTACCTCAATCCATCATCCCTACTTATATAGCTAGCACTGTAGGAATGCATTCACAAAGAGAAGAGTAAATCATAGAGGGTTGTTACTTGAGATACTTTACGAAGATGACGCGGGGATGCAGCAAAACTCATTAGAGATCAACTACACCATCAAGGAAGTTGCTCATTTCTCTAGTTTCCATCAGCCTTGATGCCTCTCGCTTGATGAACGTTCAAGCCCATTACTTCTAAAAAATGCTCTACCGAACTCGAATGTGATCACTTATTATAGCCTGAACATCTGGATCCATAGCAGTGCTACAACTCTTAATTTCATGAATGCTGCTGCTTCATTCTAACAGTAATGATCGTCATAGATCCTCTTGCAGAAACACCGTAGCAGAGCTATAAGCTCCTAGCTTTGCTTTCATCCACATACGAGTTCATATTCAGATCTTCATACTTGTTTGCTTCGCTCTCCATTGGAAGAAAAAGCCAAACGCAAGCTAGCAAAATGGAGAGCTCCCTCCGATGTTTCAGTTTATATATAATCCGTTCTTCACATGCAAATCCTCAGACATTCAGCCCCTCTGACTCTGAATAAGCATCCTCTATCTACTTCCTCCTCTCCATCTCTCTGTATTGTTTGGTTTGGAAATATTCGCCTTGTTGGCTTCGGAAGCTCAGAGTATCCAACAAGAGCGTCCCTCCTTCAAAATGCTGAAAGTAACTTTTTGTTTCTCCTCCTTGCGTGAGTTGCAGAGAACACTCCTTTCACCACTGCCATCAGCAACAGCCGCGTCCCCTTAATATGCCTCCCTTTCACTTGCTCATTCCTTCCGTTCCGGCTCTCAACAGTGTCCTCCTTATTTTCAACGTGTTCTTTCTTTTTCAGATCTTCTTTCCTCTCAACTTCTATACATCTTCCTTCCAAATTCTCGAAGAAGTGAAAGCTGACATTTTCCTCACGCTTTCTACCTTTTACCCCTTTACGTATTATATATATTGCTTATATATTAACACATTTTAACATGACCTTACACACAATTCATACCTCAAATATGAAAGACAAACACATTTATACACATACAAACTTGTATGAATATATACACTTTAATTACAAGCATGCAAATAGGAACATAATTAAGCCCTTCAACACATCCAAGCAGCCCATATGTACATCATATGTATACCTAATTCAATGCACTCACACACACATGTTTATCATCATGCACATGCGATCAAGAGCACATACATGGATGTATGCAAATACATGTGCACATTTAGACTTGCACATGTAACCTTATATATTCACATATATAAGTGCACACACTAATTCATTTGGTTTGCTCCAATGCTCCAGAATGGAAATAAGCATGAAGGATGTAAAGGAAACATCGTGAAATGGATATGTAATCAAATAGACACACGCTCAAGCATAGAGCTCATCTAGTTTAATGACTTCCCTTGTCAGCGTACCATCTTAAAATATATGTATAATTGTTTTTAGTAGTCCTCGGCTCTGTACACCTAACCAATCTGGAATAAAAGCATCATGTGCTCTTCGCACTTGAATTACACTTAACTTCTATTGTCATTGTCTCATAATTTGTTTGGTTCTAACCTTGACTTGAATTCACGACCACAAGGTAGAAAACATAATACACAGGGAGCACGAAGACTGACTTCTTAGATGTTATAAATGTTGTCAAACGTAGAGTCTGTGGTTGACCAAGCCACTATTTCATTTATTAACGAAGATTTATAAAAGTGTGCAGTGGCTATTTGGACTTTCACATGGACATGAATGGTTATAACAATCTCCCACTAAACTCCAATATGGCCAAAGTAAGTATGGGAGAAAAAATGAAGAATGAAAGTAAGTGGCTATTTGGACTTTCACACAATCATAGGCAAAAAGTTATGAGGGTGGTACTCACATGGCATTAATTAGCCAAAATCAACCTTATTTTGATCATTGATCAGAGTGGGGAGCGATTTGCCGGATGGATTCTACAAGCACAATATTGTGAGAATGAAATAACTCGAAATTTAATACAATTTATTAAGAAAACCTTGATTTTTTTTGCCTTACATTTTGACTTCAAATAACAAAAAAAAAACTAGATCACCAACGTTGAAGACAAGCAAAGAAATTAGAGATGGGTGGGAGCTTGCCATAAGGACATTTTTTGTAGCACTAAAAATCTATCTTGTAAATCAATCTTCACCGAGTTCATGTACCATATCAATCGAGGAAAGGGTGAATCCACAGTTAATAACTTGTTCTCTATAGCCACTCAAAGCCTTAGTATAACGAGACCCATCACTACAATAGGATCAATACCATAGGCCAATTTAAAAGGACTAGAACCCATAGAAACCTTGTAAGTGTACTAAACTAACAACACATTAGAATAGACGAGTAGGCAAAGTTGCAAAAAAAATGCACACAAACATAGATGTAGACAGAGAGATAGAGACGTCAAATTCTCAGATTTTTAGGAGAAATATAGTAACAACAATGGTGTTTTCTACCTGTGGGCTCCCAATGTGGAGCTAGTTTAGATGGTTATCTAGAAAGACTCCAGATGAAGAGCTTACTCGTGCACAATGTTCCATAAAGCTCAACTTTGACCTTTCTTATATAGCTTTTACAAGTGAAGTATGTGTAGATAAACATAGTTAAAAGATACAAAATAGTCATGAGAATATATAATTTGACAATATCTCCATCACTTGAAGTCCTACTATCTTGGCCTTATGGGCTGGGGTGATAGGCCCTCCAGATGCCACAAAAGGGGGAAATCGACCTCTCCACTCCCCATGTAAAGCATCTATGGGGAAACCGTGTGCCACCACAGGTCCTTAAACTTTTTCCTTGAATGGCAAGCCAATGGACGGGAAATTTATATCCTAGCTAACCTAATGGCTAGTCTCACAAAGATCATCTATCACCATCAATGGTCACACATAGACCTCATCTAAGTTGGAGGTTAGGCTTCCACAAATATGTGAGCTCTCACAATGGCTTCTCCTCATAATGGGGGGCCTTACAAATTAGAGCACCATGGATCATTATTAAACTTGTACATGACCCCACACTCATTCATTAATGCCTCAATGAGCTAGTTATCTTTGCTCCATTGTAAAGTGGTAAACGAGCTAGTCTTTGCATGTTTTCATATTCTTCATCGACTTCTGATCGTGGAGATTCTGTTGTGTCCATGAAACTCTCGACATCATCTCCACCATCATGATCTTTGTACATCTCATAAAATGCTTCGAGCATCTCTTCTATATGTTCATTCCGTGTAATGCCATTAGTACTTGCTTGTACATCTAAGTCCTTTTTTGTTCTCTTTTGTCTACGAGAGGTTACGGGTGCAATGTCGTTTGGGCCCATCTACTCACCTCGGGGACCATGCGAATGGTAGCGTAGGTTTTCTAGTCGACTTTTATCAAAGGATCCATACACTCTAACATGTGCAGTACAAATCTGTCGTTTTCGATAAATTTGATACTTGCACTGAGTGCAAGGATATGCCATTCTCTCCTCCAGATCCAAACTAGCCATCTGATACAATATGCACATTTTAGAAGATTTTTTTTTTTTATTAAACCTAAGAATCATACTCCTAAAGACTTAAACCTGAAATACTAAAACCTAAATACTTAAACACCTAAAAAAAAGCTAAAACCCTAATCCTAAAACCTTAATCTATATAATTATCCTATTTTATATATATATTTATTTATATATTCAGGTTTTTTCTTAATTAATCCTATTTTTTCTAAACCCTAAAACCCTTATCTTAAAGATCTAGACCTAAAATATGTATATTTGTGCATGCACGTCTATATACATGTATATATGTATTATATGTGCATGTGCATGTGTGTATATATGTTATGTAGGTGTTAAAAGCCTAAAACCCTAAAAAGAAAGATCTCACCTAAAACATGTTTATATTTGTATGCATGTGTATATATATATGTATGTGTATATATATGTGTATATAGATAGGTGTATAAGTATATGTGTGTATGTGTATATGTATATATATTTACTCTGATTGAAATGATTAAAATTGAACTTTTTTATATATATTTAATATTATATATTAAATCTATTTACTTAAAACACTAGTTCTTATCATATTTTTTCATCAATATAATTATCCTATTTTATATATATATTTATGTATATATTTAGATCTTTTTCTTAATTAATCCTATTTTTATATATTTACTTAGATTATTTAAAAACCTAGTTCTTTAAATATATATATATATATATATATATATATATATATATATATATATATATATATATATATATATATATATATATATATATATATATATATTCAAATTTTTTTCTTAATTTTTTCTATATTTTCTCTTTATATAGATTTAATTTAGTTATATGTCTGCCTATATCCTAAAACCCTAATCTTAAAGATCTAGACCTAATATATGTATATTTTTGTATGGATGTCTATATACATGTATATATGTATTATACGTGTATGTGTATGTGTATGTGTGTATATGTTATGTAGGTGTTAAAACCCTAAAATCCTAATAATAAAGACCTAGACCTAAAACATGTATATATGTGTATGCATGTGTATATATATGTGTATATAGATAGGTGTATAAGTATATGTGTGTATGTGTATGTGTATATATATTTACTCTGATTAAAATGGTTATATATTTAATCTTATATATTAAATTTATTTATTTAAAACACTAGTTCTTTTCATATTTATTTATCTATATAATTATCCTATTTTATATATATATTTATTTATATATTCTAATTTTTTTCTTCATTAATCCTATTTTTAGATATTTAATTATATATATTTAATTAAATTATTTAAGATACTAGTTCTTTTTATATTTATTTATCTATATAATTATCCTATTTTATATATATATTTATATATATATATAATATATATTTATTTAATTAAATATATATATAATTAAATATATAAAACACTAGTTCTTTTCATATTTATTTATCTATATAATTATCCTATTTTATTTATATATTTATTTATATATTCTAATTTTTTTCTTCATTAATCCTATTTTTATATATTTAATTATATATATTTAATTAAGTTATTTAAGACACTAGTTCTTTTTATATTTATTTATCTATATAATTATCCTATTCTATATATATATTTATATATATATTTATTTATATATTCAGATTTTTATCTTATGTTTTTTGTATATTTTCTCTTTATATAAATTTAATTGAGTTATATGTATGCCTAAACCCTAAAACCGTAATCTTAAAGATCTAGGCCTAAAATATCTATATTTCTATATGCATGTGTATATACATGTATAAATGTACTATATGTGTATGTGTATGTGTGTATATATGTTATGTAGGTGTTAAAACCCTAAAACCCTAATAAGAAAGACCTAGATTTAAACTTAAAATACTAAAATCTAAAGACTTAATCCTGAAATACTAAAACCTAAATACTTAAACACCTTAAAAATCCTAAACCCCTAATCCTAAAACCCTCATCTTATTTTATATATATGTTTGTCTATATATTCTGATTTTTTCCTTATTTTTTTCTATATTTTTCCTTAATATAAATGTGTAATTGAATTATATGTATGCCTAAACCCTAAAACCCTAATCTTAAATATGTAGACCTAAAATATGTATATTTGTGTATGCATGTGTATATACATGTATATATGTATTATATATGTATGTGTATGTGTGCATATATGTTATGCATGTGTAAAAACCCTAAAGCCCTAATCGGAAAGACCTAGACCTAAAACATGTGTGTATGTGTATGCATGTGTATATATATGTGTATGTGTATATATGTATATAAGTATATGTGTATGTATGGGTAAATACCCTATAAACCATAATCCTATATTAATATATTTGATGTAATAAAAACTTTAAAATCAAAATTTTATATATTTAATTATATATATTTAACTAAAACACTAGTTTATGTGTGTCTATATGTGTGCATGTGTGTATGTATGTGTGTGTGTGAATGTATGCATGTGTGTATATGTGTATGTGTGTGTATCTATGCATGTGTGATTATATGTGTATGTGTGTGTATGCATTCGTGTGTGTGTGCATGCATGTGTGTATATATGTGTGTGTGCATGGGAGTGTATGCATGCATGTTTGTACATGTGTGTGTATGTATGCATGCATGTGTGTATATGTGTGTATGTATGCATGTGTGTACATATGTGTGTGTATGTATGCATGTGTGTACATGTGCGTATGTATGTATGCATGTGTGTATATGTGTATGTGTGTGAATGTATGCATGCATGTGTTTATATGTGTATGTGTGTGTATGTATGCATGCATGTGTGTATATGTGTGTATGTATGTGTGTATGCATATGTGTATATGTGTATGTATGTATGTGTGTATGCATGTGTGTATGTATGTATGTATGTGTGTATATGTGTATATGTGTGTATGCATGCATGTGTGTATATGTGTGTGTATGTATGTACGCATGCATGTGTTTATATGTGTGTATGTATGTGTGTGTATGTATGTGTGTATATGTGTGTGTGTGTATGTATGTGTGTATGCATGTGTGTGTGTGTGTGTATGTATGCATATGTGTATATATGTGTGTGTATGTATGTGTGTACGCATGTGTGTGTGTATATGCATGTGTGTATATTTGTATGTGTGTGTATACATGCATGTGTGTGTTTGTAAGCATGCATGTGTGTATATGTGTCTGTGTATGTAAGCATGCATGTGTGTACATATATGTGTGTATGTATGCATGTGTAGATGTGTGTGTGTGTATGTGTGTGTATGTATGCTCTATCTTCCTATCTCTATCTTCCTCTCTTTCATCTCTCTTTATTTTTCACTCTCTCTCTCTTTATCTCTCTATTTCTCTATGTCTCTATCCCTCTCTCTCTCTCTTTCTCTCTCTTTCTCTCTCCCTCTCTCTCTCATCTCTCTTTGTCTTTCTCTCTCTATCAATAGATAATAAAACAATCACTTACAAGTATGTCCCTCTTTTGGATCATTGGCATCAAAGCGTAATGTATAGCGTCTATCATCGAATTCCAAAGAATCAATGCCAAAGAACTTCTATAAAATCAAAGAGAAGAGAAATTATAAGACCTAAAGCATAGAGAAAGAGAAAGGCTAAGAGTATGCGCACCACTTACCAAGATGTGAGATCTAAACAAAGAGAGATAGAGAGTGTGTGTGTGTAGAGAGAGAGATATGTGTGTGTGTGTGAGCACAAGACAATGCAGGTCGCAATTCGGTTCGTGCATGCAAGCTCGACAGAAGACAACCAGTACTCAAACATGCGCAAAAATGTTCAGTTTTTCTCTCGGGTTCCCGATATGTTTAAAACACGAGCTCGGTATGGGCATCACTCTGGGCATTTGTATGGGCGTCGGTAACTTCCAGTAAATTACTGATGCTCATACCAACACCCATACCGATCCCCATATTGATGCCCATACCGGCGGATGCAGCTTACCATGAGGATCCATTTTAAATGGTAATATCGATGTTCACTGGACTGTCGATATGTTTAAGTGGACTTTTCCAACGTTTATACCGACGCCGAGAGTGACCGTCAATATAGGTAGCATCGGTATGCCCCTCATATGTTGTAGTGTTATGGCCAACATGTAGGGGCCAAATTCGAGATTTTGATGAGGACAGGAAACCCGTAGATAGCACTTCGAGGATAGAGTCTAATTCAATCTCATTCTCTAGGACACAACCAATTCATTTTGTGCACATATCATAGTTTAGATCATTTCAATTCCTTTAGTTCAATTTTTTCTTGAATAAGCAGATACAAAGAGTACTTGCACTAGGATGGTGCAAATACTTGATGTGGGGTTCTTTAGAGCAAGGATTCTTTAATCTCGATTCATAAGCATCTTCATCTCTTCCAGTATTGAAGAGAGTAAATAGGATACAAACTATCTAGCTATTGTGTGAGTGTTACCTCGTGCAGCAATTTTGCCGCGAAGAGGTTGATGGATAGCAACATAACTCGAATTTCTAAACCTCATTTCTATTGGGAAGGGTAACGTGAAGTAGAGAACCCGTGGTGTGGCCTGGAGACCGGTGAAAGCACAGCCTTGGGTGTTATGCCTTGTAATCTTCATGAATGATTTTGCATACTATGTGCGAAGATAGTGAAGCGTGGACAATGCTTTGCAAGGCTATCATGGCCTGTGTTTGGTGCACATGGAGCCCATTTAACATGCACCTTGGGCTATGAGATGGCTGGTGTCATAAAAGCACTTGGGTTGGCGATGGAATATATTTGTAAACGGTATGAGCAAAGGTATGAGCAAAGAATAGGTACGGAGGTAGATACAGTTGGGAAACTTCTAGAATTCATTCAGAGTGCTCTTCATATGGCACTTAATGAAACAAAATCTAGGATGTGTACATTGTTCTCATCGAAGAGATCCAAAGATCATACCCTAATGCTTCATGAGCATTGGAAAGATACTATCCTCACCCACCATCCTCACACTTGCTCCCTCTCACACACACATACCCCCTTTCCACCCTTACACCCTCGCACATGCCCCCTTCGGCTCCCTGACTTCCTGTCATACATACACACTCCCTCACACCTATACCCCTTCACACTAGGCCGTCCTCTATCTTTTTTTCCCTCCCTCTCTCTCTCTGCCACCCCATGTGACCCCTCCTCCACCTTCGACTTTCTCCTATTCTCTCTCTCTCTCTCTCTCTCTCTCTCTCTCTCTCTCTCTCTCTCTCTCTCTCCGCATTCCTTCCCGCCTCCCTGCGCTATTCTGCAAGCGCTAGGCCTGAAACCCCCCAATCTGTGTTCCCCTCCCCCCTCTCTCTCTCTCTCTCTCTCTCTCTCTCTCTCTCTCTCTCTCTCTCTCTCTCTCCGCCACCCCGCATTGCCACCCTCTCAAAAGCTACCATGCAACTCCACCTGCATCACCTCGCTAGCACGCAGCCTCTACCCCTCCCCGCCTCCCTAGCCCCATCTCGGATGTCGTAGTTCGTAGGCCCGCAGCTGCGTTGCAACACTTCCCGTCTTTCTCCCTCTCTCTTTGTGTTTCTCTCTTTCGTCCATGAGGTGTGACTTCGTCATTTAGAGGAGTTTCCTAGTGCAGTAAGGTGCATTTTGCAAGCGCGGCTCCATATTAATTTAGCCCATCATTTACAATTATCTTCACGCTTTGGAGAACAAAGAATAATATCTTCAAATGTTTGTATTCTTTATTCTTTTCATTGCAAAGTTATGATTTAGAGAAGACCTATTCATTTCGTACCAAGGTATCTTGGTACAAAGGTATGATTTACAGGAGACCTATTCATTTCGTACAAAGGTCTTCTTTTCATTGCAAAGTTATGATTTAGAGAAGACCTATTCATTTCGTACAAAGGTATCGTGGCGAAGGCAGAAGTGTCATCCGTCCCTTCTCCTCGGCAAGCTCGAAGACTGGTTGATTGCGGAATTCTAATGTGAGAGGAATAGAGGTCCTCTTACCATGTAAGGTTGGGGATCACAGTCTTCCTTGCGGTTTGAAAGGAATGTGTTCGATGGCACTCCAGGAAGTTTTGCAGAGTAGAACAGTGGTGATGGCACTAGTTGAACAACAAGCTTTTGATTTATCTGACAGAACATTCCTGGAGAAGGGCCCATGGTGGATGGATCTGGTAACCCCTTTTGAGACGAAAATGATTCGAGTACTAGTGGATCTGTGGACTATTCACCACTAGGTTGGCCCACTACGGCGAGGGAGAAGTCTTGTCTTTTTAAGCTCTATTCCCTTCCCGGTATTTGAAACACGAAAGAAATATTTCATTGGGATGAAGATAAGGAGAAAAATACAAAACTAGCTAGTTCAGATGATGTTTCTGAAATGGAAATGATGGAAGAACATTTTGCAAAGCTTCTTCATGGTGAAGACTTTCCTGGTTGTGGAAAACGAGTTCCAAGTGCATTCGCCATCTCAAACGCCATCACAAATCTCTTAGCATCGATATTTGGACAGCTTTTATCATATAGCACTACTATCAAAAGAGCACAATCATAGCATTGATTAAACGGTTCTATGAACCTCAAACAACTGAAATCCTTCGTGATAAACATAATATTAGCGATCTTCAATTGAAGTGGTTTTGTTCACAGGTGGGTGAAAGGGGAGTGCAATGTTTAGGTGGTCAAAAGCAAGAAGTAGCACTTGCCAGAGCTGCTCTTAAAAACTAGCTACTTCATCATTGACATTCCTCACAAGCACGAGTGCACTAGTGACCTCACTTTTCGAAGAGCAAGCGTTAGTGATGGATCGACAGGTCACGCCATGGTTGATCTTGTCGCCAGCTTCACAAAGTTTTTTCTCCATTGCTGGAGCATTGTTCATTGGATTTCTGAATGCATTTGGAGGAGCTAGGTGGATTGGTCATCTTATCCGATGCTGTCAGGGTTCACGTTATGGCGAAAACGCAAGCCCTCTCCAGATGCAGGGGCTTGGACTTGTGTTCTGCATCATTGGCACAACATTTGCAGCAGTAGTGGAATATTGGCGCCTAAAGACCATGTCAGAAGATGGAAGCTTGTCGTCCATCTTATGGCTGATTCCAGAAACTCTAATTATCGGTGCGAGCATGCATATAAATGTTGCCAGTGGCTTGGACTTCTTTTATAGTGAAGCTCCTCATGAGATGAGGATGGCAAGCTATTGCGTTTTATTTCTTTTCCATGGCTGTGGAAACTATGTGAACTCGGTTGGATTCCCAGCGACCTAAATGACGGCCATTTAGATTACTTCTACTGGTTCTATGCATCTCTGCTTTTAGTAGTTCTGTGCATTCATATTCCTTATGCCAGCTACTATGCCCGAACAAAGAAGCTTCAACCGATATAGCACACATACTCTTGATTGCCACTGCATCAATTGTAATGCATTCTTTTAATGTAGAAGCTGCTCAAATTGCGAAAGGAATCGATAGTTTATTCTTAATTCTGAAGGTGATTGTTGTTTTCCGTACCCCTTCTTTGTTCCTAGATTTCGATATATTATCGGAATTTCAGGAAAACTTCTGCATAAAACAAAAGCATGAAATTTATCAAACGAACAAAAAATACAATGAATTTATAGATAACTATATAGGAGGCTTACAAAAGTTTCAATTTTAATGAGGATTTCTTTTCATTTTTCCATCTTGATTATAAATGTCATCTTTTGCCGAAAACAGGGCACACGTTTGTGGTCTTTAATTCTGCGATAAAGGCTTCGTTGGGTTGCATTTGAAGTTAAAAACATATCTTTCTTTTTAGATGTTTCATCTCGATTGCTTTCTAGTGGTGTTCCAAAGGGCCACAAGGCATCCCCATTGGCCTCTGAGAAGAAGGTAAGGTTGTTCCTAAAGGGCCACAAAGAGAGCATGGTGCATGGAAGGAATGGTGCGTGGATAATACTAAGAAGGTAAGGTTGAAAAATTTCGAAACAATAATAGCCAAAAAGTTATGAGGGCGGTCCTCATATGGCATTATGTATCCGAAATGGACCTAGTATTGATCATTGATCGGAGTGGGGCAATTGAACGGAAAAATTTCACAAGCACAATGTTGTGGAAATGAATTTCTTCAAACTTCAATACAATCTTATTAAGAAAACCTTAAAATTTTTGGTCTTACAGTTTGACACACTTTAAAAAACAAAACTAGATCACCAGCATTAAAGACAAGCACATAAATGGGACATGGGTGCGAGGTTGCCGCAACTACATTTTCTGTAGCACTAAAATTCTAGTAAATCAATCTTCCGCAGGTTCGTGTAACACATCAATTGACGCAAAGGGCAAATCTTGAATTAATAACTTGTTCTCTATAGCCACTCAAAGACTCGGTATAACAAGAACCATCAATGCAATAGCATAAATAGCATAGGAAAATTCAAAAGGATTAGATGCCATAGAAACCTTGTAAGTCTAAGAAATTAACAGCACATTAAAATAGAATAGTAGATAAAGTTGCAAAAAAAAGATCAAAGAGAAAAATAGATGCAGAGGAATACAATTACAACAATGGTGTTGTCTACATATGCGCTCCCAATGTGGAGGTAGCTTAGATGGCAATCTAGAGAGCTCCAAATGAAGAGCTAACTCGTGCACCATGTTCTATAGAACTCAACTTCGATCATTCTGATATAGTTTTTACAAGTGGAGTATATATAGATAAATTCAGTTCAAAGATACCAAATAGTCTGTAAAATATGTAATCTAGCAATATGTCCATGATCAGAGGTCCTATTATCTTTGCCTTATGGGCCGGGGTGAGAGGCCCCCAAGTCCTTGTAGAAGGGGGCAAGCCCCTGCTCTTTACTCCCCCCATAAAGCTTCTATGGGAAAAATGTGTGGCACCAAAAGGCCTTTATTTTTTCCATGAATGGAAACTGATGGCCCGAGAATTTATGCCGTACCTAACCTAATGGCAAGGCTCACAAACATCATCTATTACCATCAATGGTCAGACATAAAGCTCATCTAGATTGGAGGTTATGGTTCCACAAATGTTGAGGCTCTCACAATGGCTTCCCCTCGTAATGGGAATCTTCCAACTTAGAATACGATGGATCATTTGTGGTCACTTCATTTTAGGAACTTCGAAACAAGATTATGTACCATTGTTAAGAGTACGCTGATTGTACTTTCTACGAACTGATCTTCCGAGACATAATAAGGAATACTAAACTTCTACAAGACCTCACACTAGTTCATTAATGCCTCAATCAGCTAGCTAGCAAAATAAGTACCCCGATCTCAAAAAATTTCTAACAAAAATCAAAAACAAAGAAAGACTTCTTTGTTTCTTGAGATAAGAATGTGGAAGCTGTTGTTATCGTGCTTGATTCAAGTGTCCATCCCTTGGCCCACCCGTGGAATTATTAGTACATGTCAAGATATAACGATCAATATGGCATATAAAATCTCATCTCTACTTTTCGAAAAGGCTCAAAATGCATGAGTGGGTGGAGTGAAAAACAAGAGTATAATGTCCAAAATATTTGCATGGAGAAGGTCACCATAGTCGAGATTGAAATATCTTATGCATGATAAGATGTTTTGGATAAAGTCCACCAATAGGATCGGTATGAGGCATGTGTAGCACCAAGGGAGTCTCATGTGATGTAAGATAGTGGAGCCAAGCACCAAAAACATCTTGATAGTAGAGCTTCCCTACAATAACTTTAAGCTGATCACTATGGTGAGCTCGTGTATTACAAACTACCATGGAGAACAAGTCAGGAGGAATGCATGTCTTGAGTAAAGATAATAAGTTTTCATAGAAGGAGGGATCTAAATCCTAATGAGCATAAATATTCTCAATTCTAGTTGTAGAAAGGGCAATGGCTAGAAATCATTATCAATCCTTATAGTGTCCTCCCTAAAATCTAGTTGAGATAAAAATAAAAAATTGCATGAAATATAATCGGTCAATGAATAATATCATAAATCATAATTAAATTCTTGCAAGAGTATCACCCAACAAGCTTTCTAGCCTACTAAGTTTTACTACTTAACCAAATAGCTTAACGTTGAATGCTCCATATGAAATTATCTATATGGTGTTCCAAATCTTCTTGTTATTGGAACGCACGAAGAAAAGATGGTCAATGTCCTCTTGTATGTAGCGGTATCTTCTACAATAAGATTGAGCTTGTCTATCACATGGCGGTCCTAATGATCCTCAGTTCTTATCATTGATATCAGAGCTCTAGGAAAAGTTCCAAGGACACCTTGATGGGATTATTACCTTGTTTACAAGCTTTCATAAAGATTTTAATGGTTTACCCGTCTCCTTATGGCCTCATTATCTATTTCATAAATGAAAATCATTCTTCATTTATCATGGATCTTCTAGCTCAAATATGAGTGTTTATATTTATTTTATGCAAGAGGGTTTCCATAATCTTGGATACAAAGAAGCTAAGGTTGGAAAAAATGTGACACAATGATAGGCAGAAAGTTATGAGGGCGGTACTCACATGGCATTAATTAGCCAACATGAACCTTATTTTGATCATTGATCGGAGTGGGGAGCAATTGACCGGATGGATCATACAATCACAATATTGTGAGAATGAATTTCCTCGAAATTCAAGACAATTTTATTGACAAAACCTTGAAATTTTTGGCCCTACAGTTTGACTTCAAATTAAAAAACAAAACTAGATAAGCAACGTTGAAGATAAGCAAAGAAGTTAGAGATGGGTGGGAGCTTGCCATAACGACATTTTTTGTAGCACTAAGAATCTATCTTGTAAATCAATCTTCATCGAGTTCATGTAACATATCAATCGAGGAAAGGGTGAATCCGGAGTTAATAACTTGTTCTCTATAGCCACTCAAAGTCTTAGTATAACGAGACCCATCACTCCAATAGGATCAATACCATAGGGCAATTTAAAAGGACTTGATCCCATAGAAACCTTGTGAGTGTACGAAACTAAAAGCACATTAGAATAGACGAGTAGTAAAAGTTGCAAAAAAAATGCACACAAACATAGATGTAGACTGAGAGATAGAGAGCTCAAATTCTCAGATTTTTAGGAGAAATGTAGTAACAACAATGGTGTTTTCTACCTATGGGCTCCCAATGTGGAGCTAGCTTAGATGGTGATCTAGAAAGACTCTAGATGAAGGGCTTACTCGTGCACAATGCTCTATAAAGCTCAACTTGGGCCTTTCTTATATAGCTTTTACAAGTGGAGTATGTGTAGATAAACATAGTCAAAAGATACAAAATAGTCATGAGAATATATAATTTGACAATATCTCCATCACCAAAAGTCCAACTATCTTGGCCTTATGGGCTGGGGTGATAGGTCCCCCAGATGCCACAAAAGGGGCAACCGACCTCTGCACTCCCCCCATAAAGCGTCTATGGGGAAACCGTGTGCCACAACAAGTCCTTCAACTTTTGCCTTGAATGGCAAGCCAATGGCCGAGAAGTTTATATCCTAGCTAACCTAATGGCTAGGCTCACAAAGATGATCTATCACCATCAATGGTCACACATAGACCTCATCTAAGTTGGAGGTTAGGTTTCCACAAATATCCGAGCTCACAATGGCTTCTCCTCATAATGGGGGGGCTTACAAATTAGAGCACCATGGATCATTTGTGGTCACTTCATTTAAGGAACTCCAAAACAAGATTATGTAGCATTGTTAACATTACTTTGTTTTTACTTTCCACCAAATTGATTTTTTGAAAGATAGAGAAGCTTACTAAACTTTATTTTTTAATATAAAGGAAGTTCGGCATTAGCCTACTCTCCAGAACTTGAATTAAATAAAGAAAAGTACAAGAGAAGGGGAGTAGTGCCCATGAGGCCCCCCAAATCCCACGAAGCAAGGGAAGCTTTTACAAAGCTTAGATGTCATTACATAGAAGGCTAATCACCCTCTCATCACCCTTATGTGGGGCCCACCTGGGTTTAAGCTTGTTATTGATCAAAAGGAGTACTTGATGATGCCTGAAGGGGGGGGGGGGGGGGGATTTATTACAGTTAACAATCCTTTTGTCAAGGAGGAACAATGATTTGTCAATTCACCACTCTTTGGGGGAGGTACCGAAGCTGAAAGCACATCTTTCTTGCCAGATTTTCCATAGGACCTCCCCTCTGAAGGCGTTCCAGAGAGTCGCTGAGCAGCTGATCGCTTCTCCCAACAGGGCTTGCTGCCAACTGAGATGTTTCTAAAGTCTAATCTTCTTTTCAACCGTCTACCAGAGTCTGTTGGAGTTGGGGCAGGTAAAGAAGATGTGTGAAACATCTTCAATAGCCCGGTAGCAGCATTTGCACCAGGGAGGAATCCCACAAAATTTGCTAGCCTTAAGGTTGGTCTAGATTCCATGATGAAGAATTTGCCATAAGAGGACAGACGTTTTGATTTCTATGGGGGGGTGCCAGATAGCCATGAACTTCATGTCCCACCAAAGCCGCGTACATGATAGGCACCACTTCTTGTTGAGGTTAACCTGATAGTCAATCATTTCTTTGATGTTTGGGATTTTTGATAGGCTATTCCCATTGTGCCATTTGAGACCAATCGAGCTCGATGTGTCATGTCCCATGAGAAGGCAAACTTTGTGTCAGTCCCAGGCGAGACATCTGCTTTGCAAAGTGCCAGTTTGTTAGCCATGCACCCAATGTCCAGGATACCAAGTCCCCCACTATCTCTATGGCTAGTGCAGATGGACGATTTGATTTTAGCCATCCCCCTCCTATTGTGGTCGCCCGTCCAAACGAAGTTTCTACAAATACTATCCAGTTTGGACAGATCTTTCTCTTTCGGTCTCCAACAAGAAACGAAATAAATGGTAGATGATAAGAGGAACGTGTTGATAACCATAGCACGACTAGCAAGATTGATTTGCATACCTCTCCAATAGTTAAGCTTGTTTTCGAGTTTGGCAGCACCCAGTTCCACCGTTGTTCCATAAAGACACCAAACCCGAAGGGAATCCCAAGAAGCCGAAAAATTTTGCCCTACGGAATCATTTGATAGCCATGATCAACGAGAAGGTCAGGCTCTGACCCAACGATAGCTCTAAAGGTGGTCTTAGAGTGGTTGATTGTGGATCCAGAGGCTTCACAAAAAGTAGCCAGACACCTCCAGAACGTCTCCAGGCTGGTACTATCATTGTGAACAAACGCGTTCATATCATTGAGAAAAAGTCTCATGGTATCTGACGATGGTCATGAGGCAAACGGAGGCCTTTGATATTACCAGCTTCCACCTGATGCTCCACCAGCCTGCTAAGCCCTTCCATGGCAATGGCAAAGAGAAGGGCAGCCAATGGCCACCCTTGTCTGATAGATCTTCTAAGTTTGATCACGTTCGAAAGTTTGCCATTAATGTTAATTTGGGTCCATGCGTTTTCGAGAAGGGTCGCGATCATGTTGTTGAATTTCTAACTAAATCCAAGATCTTGGAGCGACTACAGAATATAGTCCCATTCTAGCCTGTTGTAGGCTTTATCAAAGTCAATCTTGAGAAAGACCATGTCTTGTTTAGACTCATTTGCAAATTCAAGACCTTCCCAGATATCTATAATGGTTTCCAAAATTGACCTGCCTTTGATGAAACCTTTTTGTTCCTCGCTTAACCACGCTCTCAAGTGGCAAGAGATTTTATTAGCAATGACTTTGGCAATGATCTTGTATCCTGTTTGGAGCATCGTAGTAGGACGCCAATTCTCTATTCTGTTCTTTTCCCCTTTTTGTGTATTAACTTAATAATGCCATTGTTGACACAAGAAGGAAGCGTGCCAAACTTGAGCACCTCTTGCCAAACCAGACAAAGAGGGGTGGCAACCACCAACTTGAAGGATTTAAAGAACTCATTAGTGAGCCTGTCAGGTCCCAGGCTTTTACCAGAATGGAGAGCCTCAATGACCTCAATGATTTTTGATTCAGAGATAGGGGCATGTAGTAGGGAGCAAAGGTTGAGTGGAGTCCTATGGCGGGAAACCCTAGATATGGCTGCCATACAGTCCCTTCTATGCTGGGAGAGGGGGTTTGAGGTCCCGAGGAGTCTCGTGAAGTTCCCTTCAATGATCCCAAAATTATCTTCTTCCACATTGCATACATTGCCATTTAAGTATAGCAATAAGGGGATCGATTCTCTGTTATGTTTCTTTTCAGGATACGACAGATCTCTTTGGTGGGTCTGTCGGCTTTGCCAACCCACCACTCCTTGAAGAAAATTTGCAAATTTCTCCTTTGTATTTCTTCCTCGTATCTTAGCAGCGCTCTGATTTTTGGAAGACCTTCCTGAGCTTGAGATTTTCCTTTGTTCACTTCCTCCTCGAGCCTTCAGAGTCTATGATATAGAGCTTCTCTACGAGCCCACCGCACAGTCTCGAGCATCTTCCTAGATCTAATCATGATCTGTCGTGACTTATCGATCGCACTTCTCAAGCACTTGGCTGGGGACAAGTCGGAGGCGAACGCCTCCTTCCACAGATCAGCAATTTCTTGATGGACGAAGGGGAGAGAGAAGGAGGGCGCACTGGCGTGGAACCAAGGAGCCTTATGCATCTTGGTGGGAGGTTGGAAAGTGATAACGATCGAGTAGTGATCAGAGATGGTGAGGTCAATGCGTTGCGAGAGGGAAGGTGGCCCCACTCATGAGTAAAACTCTAAGAAATGTAGCATCTATCAAGTCTAGCTTTCCTCAGGTCCTCTCCCGCTTCGAGATTTGACCAAGAAAAGCCATTCCAATCTTTGAATTCGACCAAATCCAAGTGTAGTTTGGTTTTGTCCCACGTTTCTTTCTCGTGACTATCGATGACCCTGCCTTTGCCCATCCATCTGTCCATAGGGTCCTCCACCATGTTGAAGTTACCACAAATAAGCAGGTTGTGGGGGAGCGAGTCCAAGGAGGCCCAAGTGTTCAGTCTCTCTAACTTCCCATCAGGGGCATACAAAGAAACTAAAGTAAAACAAAAAGGAGCACCAAAAAAATAGCAATCCATCAATGGCATTCATCTTTAATGGAGTTCTCAAGCTTTTCAAACCAGAATTGATTAATACCGATTACCGTTCCAGCGGACCCCCGTTGGTGCACCGTTGAAATCCAAACATGGGTTGAGGAGACATGTCTATGCCATTTTTGGAGGTCTTCTCTGTCAATTTTAATCTCTTGAATACATATAAATTTTGGGTTTAGGCGAATGTCATGAAGCCATTGACCAATGATGGTCGCTCTTGACGGGTTGGTTAGCGCTCTAGCATTTAACGAGATGATGATCATTGTCGTAGTGAATCTTTGCGAGAGGGAGCTTTGTCCTTTCTTTTCTTGGATTCATCATTCTTTTTCGCTGGGATCGGATCCCAAATTAGCAATAGGTTCTTGCAGTGGCTTTTCCAGGCTAACTCCATAGGTTGTTTTCCTTTGCGGGATGCCTCTTGTGGGGAAGAACTGGGCACCGTTTTCGACACCATTTCCGGAATAGTTGATCCGATGATGGAACTTTCACTATCCATGTTATCTTCGTTACTAGTAGTAAAGCCATCTTCTTTGCTTGTATTGTAACCCTCCTGGGAGGTTTCTTTATTGTCAGGGATCTCTAGGGCTTTGTCGTTGGTGTCCACCTCAAGTTGGTTCCCACCTGGGTAGTCAAACGCTCTCCTTTTCCAAATTGCAATACAAGTTGCCAGAGGGGGTAACTGACATGTTGTTTCACTCAGAAGTCGCCCTAGGGATTCTTTTCCTTCTTCTTGTGACTTTGATGAACCCGTCTGCATCAGCTTCAGGATTAAGGGGGCCCTTGACTTCCTCTTCGTTCGTAAAGTGAGTCAATGCCCCTTTGTTGTCTTGAGCATTTGTAGGGGCTTCTTGATTTTGCTTGCTTTTCGGTCTTAGAGGGCAATCTTTAATCCTGTGACCTTGTTGGCCACAACGAAAGCATGCATTGGGAAGGTTTTTGTAATTGATGTCTTGCTCCCATACATCCCCTTCGCCCAAGTCCACTTTGATCTTCGATGGAAGGGGCATGCTGAGGTCAGCCTCGACACACATTTGAGGGTGCCACTGAGCGTTGAACGAGTGTCTTGCACCTTCATAAATGAGACCACCAATGTCCTTGCGTGAGGCCAACGGCTTGCCGATAGGAGAAACAATGTCCCACACGAAGTTGTACAAGAAGTATGGCAGGTTAGGGAGCTCAACCCAGAGAGGGTACCGAAGTGATTTCGATTTCTCGGGAGTAAAATCAAGGGACCATCTGAATAGGCACAAGGTTTCGCGGTCGAGTTTCCAGGTTCCGACACTTAGGGCTCGAAACGCCATATCTTCATTTTCAAAGACTAGCAACATGTGGCTTGCCGCTAAGAACTGATACTTACAAACAATTAGCCCACGGGGGAACCACTGGTTGCGAAGCGAGTCTCGCACGGTTTCAAGCGGGGGCCTAGGGCCAAACATTTGGCCGACGAGGCAAACTTTCTTGAGCTCCTCCTAAGTTGAGAGAACTGCGAATCTATTGAAGGAGACCAAGGGGGGTCCAGCACTCTCCGAGGCCCCAAGGGCGGCACAAGATCCCCCCCTCCAACAGAGAGGCCAGGCTACCGGTCTCCCCTGGAGGAGGGGCAAGGTTACTTCTCATAAATGAGGAGGTCACCGCACTTATCGACTGCACTTCTCCAGCACTTGGCTGGGGACGAGCCGGAGGCGAACACCTCCTTCCACACATCAGCAATTTCTTGATGGACAGAGGGGAGAGAGAAGGAGGGCACACTGCTGGGAACCAAGGAGCCTTACGGATCTTGGTGGGAGGTTGGAGATAATGATCGAGTAGTGATCAGAGATGCTGAGGTTAGTGCATTGCAAGAGGGAAGGTGGACCCACTCATGAGTAAAACTCTAAGAAATGTAGCATCTTTCAAGTCTAGCTTTCCTCAGGTCCTCTCTCGCTTGGAGATTTGACCAAGAAAAGTCATTTGAATCTTTGAATTCGACCAAATCCGAGTGTAGTTTTTGTTTTGTCCCACGTTTCTTTCTCGCGACTATCGATGACCCTGCCCTTGCCCATCCATCTGTCCATAGGGTCCTCCACCATGTTGAAGTCACCACAAATAAGCACGTTGTGGGGGAGCGAGTCCAAGGAGGCCCAAGTGTTCAGTCTCTCTAACTCCCCATTAGGGGCATACAAAGAAACTAAAGTAAAACAAAAAGGAGCACCAAAAAAATAGCAATTCATCGATGGCATTCATCTTCAATGGAGTTCTCAAGCTTTTCAAACCACAATTGATTAATACGGACAACCGTTTCACCGGACCCCCGCTTGTGCGCCATTGAAATCCAAACATGGGTCGAGGAGGCATGTCTAAGCCGTTTCTGGAGGTCTTCTCCGTCAATTTTAATCTCTTGAATACATATAAATTGTGAGTTTAGGCTAATGTTGTGAAGCCATTGACCAATGATGGTCCCTCTTGAGGGGTCGGTTAGGCCTCTAGCATTTAACGAGATGATGATTATTGTCATAGTGAACCCTCTTTGTGGGAGGGAGCTTTATCCTTTCTTTTCTTGGCTTCATCTTTCTTTTTCGCTAGGATCGGATCTCGAATTGGCAATAGGTTCTTGTGGGGGCTTTTCCAAGGTAACTCCATAGGCTGTTTTCCTTTGCGGGATGCCTCTTTTTGGGAAGAACTGGGCACCATTTTCGACACCGTTTTCGAAATAGTCGATCCGATGATGGAACTTTCACTATGCATGTTATCTTCGTTACTAGTAGTAAAGCTGTCTTCTTTGCTTGTAGTGTAACCCTCTTGGGAGGTTTCTTTATTGTCATGGATCTCTAGGGCTTTGTTGTTGGTGTCACCTGGTTCCCACGTGGGTAGTCAAACTCATTGATCTCCTTTTCCAAATAGCAATACAAGGTGCTTGAGGGGGTAATTGACATGTTGTTTCGCTCAGAAGTCGCCCTAGGGCTTCTTTTCCTTCTTCTTCTGACTTTGATGAACCCGTCTGCATTAGCTTCAAGATTAAGGGGGCCCTTGACTTCCTCTTCCTTCGTCAAGTGAGTCAATGCCCCTTTGCTCTCTTGAGCATTTCTAGGGGCTTCTTGATTTCACTTGCTTTTTTGTCTCAGAGGGCTATCTTTAATCTTTTGACCTTGTTGGCCACAACGAAAGCATGCATTGGGAAGATTTTTGTAATTGATGTCTTGCTCCCATACATCCTCTTTGCCCAAGTCCACTTTGATCTTTGATGGAAGCGGCATGCTGAGGTCAGCCTCGACACAGATTTGAGGGTGCCATCGAGCGTTGAACAAGTGTCTTGCAAATTCATAAATGAGACCACCAATGTCCTCGCGTGAGGCCAACGACTTGCCGATAGGAGAAACAATGTCCCACACGAAGTTGTACAAGAAGTATGGCAGGTTAGGGAGCTCAACCGAGAGAGGGTACCGAAGCGATTTCGATTTATCGCGAGTAAAATAAGGGGACCATTTGAATAAGGCACAAGGTTGCTGGGCCGAGTTGCCAGGTTCCGACACTTAGGGATCGAAACGCCATATCTTCATTTTCAAAGACTAGCAACATGTGGCTGGCCGGTAAGAACTCACACTTACAAACAATTAGCCCACAGGGAACCACTCGTTGCGAAGCCACTATCGCACGGTTTCGAGCGGGGGCCTAGGGCCAAACATTTGGCCGACGAGGCAAACTTTCTTGAGCTTCTCCTGAGTTGATAGAATTGCGGATGTACTGAAGGAGACCAAGGGGGTCCAGCACTCTCGGAGGCCCTAAGGGCGGCACAAGATCCCCCTTCCAACAGAGAGTTTACGTTACCGGTCTCCTCCGGAGGAGGGGCAAGGTTACTTCTCACACATGAGGAGGTCGCCAAATCCATGACAAAGGCCTGGCCCACTATCTTTTTAGTATTTCAGTTTTCACTATCCTAAAAGCTCCGAGTGTCCCAAAAGATCGAAAGAACCTTTAAGATTTTTTGCCAAACTTAAAAACACACACTCTCGCGAAACAAGAATAAAAGCAACGGACCCAAGTTGACCCCCAAGCGTTTTATCACTCAAAGATGGAAGTACCAAGAAAGACGGAAGTTTGAACCGTCGCGCAGCAAACCAAATTTTACTTGCTTTTGCCTTTGCGTCAGTATATTATTCGGGTCGCATGTAACTCTAAGAATGGCTCTGCGTCCTCTCACAATTTCTTGTGCACTACTCTTTCTCACTCTCTCTCTCTCTCTCTCTGCCTGCTAAGCTAACCTTCGTGCATTTCGGAATGAGTCATATGATAAGTTTCAGCTCTGTGGAAGAGAGAGTTGCGCAAGTTCCAGAGGACGTCGAAAGTATTGGCTGTGATGCTATGGAGACCTCGACCTCGGCGATGTACGAGCGACTTGTAGAAAGATCTCAGCAAACGATAGAAGCGGGAGAATTCGACCGGTATGACCTGTTCCTAAGCACAATAAACAAGGTCGTTCAGCAAGTAGAACCGGAAGTGGACAGGCAGTATCTCGTCGAGCTCTTCCACTTTCTCATGTATGATGACGGCGGATTCGAAGGCAGTGTGAATGGCGAAATGTACGAGGAGGTTATTGATAATTCTGTGGAACGCTTGGAGCTTGAAGAGGGCTACGATGCTTAAGTACAATTAGATTATCTGGAATGGAGTTACCGGAATGCAGAACCCACAAAAAGAATGGAGTTAGCGGAATGCAGAACCTACAAAAAGAGCAAGATTGAAAATGGAGCCCTGGACACAGTCTGTTTGCAGGAGAACCATTTTGACTAAGCTTACTAAACTTGTACACGACCCCACACTCATTCATTAATGCCTCAATGAGCTAGTTAGCAAAATAGAAGCTTCAAAAGAAAGAAAGACTTCTTGAGATAAGAATTTGGGAATTATTGTTGTGGTTGTTGAATCAATAATCCATCCCTTGGCCCACTACTCGAAGTATTAGTACATGTCAAGATAGAATGTTGGTTAGTGTAAGTCGTTAGATGAGAGGTATGGCCTAGAAAATCTAATCTCCACTTTTGGAAAAGGTACCAAAGGCATGAGTGGTTGGGGTGGAAAACAAGAGTATAATGTCCAGAACCCTTGCATAAAGAAGGTCACCATAGCCGAGATTGTAATACCGTATGCATAATAAGATCTTTCGATAAATTCCACCAATGGAATGGGTATGAGGCATGTGTAGCGCTGAGGGAGTCTCATGTGATGGTAGATATTGGAGCCAAGCACCAAAAACATCTTGATAGTACAGCTTACCTACAATAACTCTAAGCCAATCACTATGGTGAGCTCATTTATTATAAGCTACCATGGAGAAAAGTCAAGAGGAATGCATGTCATGAGTAAACATAAGAAGATTTGATAGTGGGAGTTATCTAGATCCTAATGAGCATAGGATTCTCAATGGTTGTAAAAAGGGCAATGCCTAGAAATGAGTCATCAATCCTTCTAGTATCCTCCCTAAAACTTAGTTGAGATATAAATAAAAGAATTGGATGAAATGGAACAAGTCTATGACTAGAACAATGAAGAGAATTTCCAATATGGTAAATGTGGATCGGTTGTGATTAGTCCAGTTCAAATGAAAGAGATGGGGTATGGTGGCTAATTTATCTAAAGAAATTATTGAATTTGCAAGAAACCTCAAAACAACACATCCAAGCGCACCATATGTACATCATATGCATACATAATTCAATGCGCTCACACACATGTTTATCATCATGCACATGCGATCAAGAGCACATACATGGATATATGCAAATACATGTGCACCTTCAAATTTGCACATGTAACCTTATATATTCGCATAAATAAGTACGCACATTAATTCCTTTGGTTTGCTCTAATGCTCCAGAATGGAAATAAGCATGAATGATGTAAAGGAAACACCGTGAAATGGATACGTAATCAAATAGACATACGTTTAAGCATAGAGCTCACCTAGTTTAGTGACTTTCCTTGTGAGCAGACCATCTTAAAATATATCTATAATTGCTTTTACTAGATCTCAGCTTTTTACACCTCAACAACCTGGAATAATAGCATCATGCGCTCTTCACACTTGAATTACACTTACCTTCTGTTTTCAATGGCTCATAATATTTGTTTGGTTCTATGCCTTACTTGAATTCAAGACCACATCCACCCCCTCTGAACCTGTGCATCCTCCGAATTTGCCAACCTACATACATAACATCAAACCCAAGCGAGCATCAACTAGTTATGGCAATAAACACAACTTAAAGAAAAATTTATTTACATGCATAAAATATGAAAGTGAGATGTACTTTGCATAAATTAAGAGAAAGGAATAAACACAAGTATTGCAGACAATCATATTGAGATATTCTAACACATTCAGGTGAGAAATCATGCAAGCGGATTGAAAACTCACAATTATTTCGCTAACTTAACATGGTAAGATCTAGTAGCCCATCCTAAA
The DNA here is from genome assembly GCA_020310875.1 of Ceratopteris richardii. NCBI lineage: Eukaryota > Viridiplantae > Streptophyta > Polypodiopsida > Polypodiales > Pteridaceae > Ceratopteris > Ceratopteris richardii. The sequence continues at coordinate 83,166,550 of CM035422.1, forward strand.
CATATACATATATAAGCCCTTACTAATCCGATTTGTGAAACATCAATCTAACTTCACCATTAATTTCTCACTCTCTCATTCCCCATCATACCTTAGATTATTTTTCTCTTTGCTTCTTATTTTTATTTTTATTTTGTTCATCAATCGAGCTCAGTCTTTTGTTTTTATTTCCGTTTATTTATTTCTTTCATAATTCTTGGCCTATGTCGAAGTCGGGTGGGACTCATGGACGTATCCACCTAGTGAGGTTTACCCCACTTATCTCGGTCCAACATAGTGCACGATACACAAGGTCAGCCTCATTCAAAATCGATGTCGACTCGTGACTCTGACCACCCGATCAAAGTGACTCCATCTGTCTATCAACACACGAGTACCTGTTATGCTTAGAAGAGTCACACTAAATGCATCTCTTAATTTCAGGGGCTTTTTAAGTTTTAGTTGCTGGTGCTTGTGAAGCTCGAGATTCAATCATTTGTTTCAAACTTTGGATTGTAAGATCATTGAATTTCTTAAATATGGCTTCCATTGTACTAGTGGGCACAACATCCTTTGGCACTAGTGGGTTCGCCTGAGAATTCTGTATAAGTTGCTGAAAAGTCTATGTTTGTTCTTCCTGCATATCTTCATGCCAACTCTGCATAAATTTAGATAAAGTTCTTTACTTTTCAATATCCCCTATAATAGCTTCTTCCATATTATCCTAGTCTTCAATCAAAATAGTCTTAGTTCCTACATGTTGTAATTATGGGAAACATTCTTCTCAAGCTTTCATATCTATAGCCTAGAGAAACAAGGATACTTTCTCTTGAGCTATAGCCCTCCTAGCATATTCAGATAAGTCTTCAAAATGCTAATCAAATTCTCTTTTGATGCTAAAATGGATTGGTCCTTAGGTTTATGTATCCATTTTAGAAATGTTGACCTAGTCACTCTATCATCGTCATCAAGTGAAACATTCTCCTGAGTATTATGTTATATTGAAACCATCGTGTTTGCCCTTCTACTACTAGTCGGGGTGCATCCACAACTAGTTGGCTACGCAGATACAATTCGGAAACATGTACAAAATTATCTATAAGCTCTTGGTCACTTAATGGCCTAAGGCGTGTGCCAAGATATCGCGCCTCTAACTCATACTCTTTTATAGAAGCGAGGAACATTTTTGCCAGTGAAATACCCACTCCTTTTAATAACTCATTTGTGGAATTCCTCGATGGCACTTCATCTTTTTTCGTCCTGCTCGAAGCATAAGAGCTGGGTTATAGCGTCCATTGTAGTGTCGACCATAAATGTTCAAACACAAAGAGCTCTTCAAAACCACACTACTAGCTAGGATCGAAGTCTCTACACTCTTTTCCTTCATGTCGGGTTCACCAAGTATGTCGAGTAGTTCATAGAAAGGGGAGAGAAATAGATGAAGATTCGTGTAGAATACCAAAAGCTTAGGAATTTCGATAAAGTAAATAGGCTAGAGTGGAGTTTTTTTAGAAGATTTCCTACAGAGATGAAAATCACACGAACTACTTGATGATTGCTTCTTCAAACTGCGAGGGAATTATGAATAGCTGCAGTAAAATTCTCTTTAAATTATTCATCAAGTGAGAATGTTTGAGTCTTGAATTAACATTAGAGTTGACTCACAGTACTATGATGCATTTTTGGAATTCTGGTCCAATTGTATTTCAAAACGCTGTTGATCAATCTATAATGGATACATTGATACGTTCTCCATTACAAGAATATTGCTCCATTGCTTCCTAACCTGAGATATCTTTAGTGGAAAGTCCACCCTTGCGACCCGTTTCACTTTAATCCTTACTAGCGATCTGTTCCGCACGAGCTTGTCAATGCAATCGAGTCATATGAAGTAACAGAATAACTACATAAGTAGGAAAGATGTCCTGATATATGGAAAGCGTAGCACAATACAACTATGGGCACATCGTCCAAGATGGATAGTAGCCCATAGATTTATGATCTCTTTTTATATATTTATATATTTTTTGATTTATCCACTCCAATCCTTTTGTTAATCTTGAGATAGTATTAAATCAGAGGAACAGAGCAAACTTTCCAGAGCCCAATCATGTATATTGGGAAAAGCTTCTGTCACCACAACAACATCCTTCACTGTGTTTCTTTGAGATGAAATAAAGGTACAAACCAATAAAGCATATCTGTATAATTTTCGTGAATGAAGACACCCTAAGAACTCTGAAATCCTTTCTATATCAAAACCATTTTAGGTATCTCAAGTATCCTTTATTCAACAGTGCAAAATTTACATATTTGAATATTAATGATAAAATTCAACGATATCTACCAATAAACTCGCAAGACTTTGGCGATCAGTCCTATAGAAATATCAGTTTTTGTTCACTGTACTCTTTTCAAACCGTTGGAGCAAAGCATCATTTATCATAAATACAGTTTTATTAAATCCCATGAGTACATAAGGCTAGTGTGTGGTGGTGTTTATGCGGAAAATCATAGCTAACTCATACAGTGTTAAACTTTCCTTTCACACTATATGTTTATTGAAAAAAAAACCCTATATGCATGTACATTTTTCTGAGCCAGATTCAAAAATTTCCTCAATCCATAATCCCTACTTATATAGCTAGCACTGTAGGAAGGCATTCACAAAGAGAAGAGTAAAGCATAGAGGGTTGTTACTTGAGATACGTTTTGAAGATAACGCGTGGATGCAGCAAAACTCATTAGAGATCAACTACACGATGAAGGAAGTTGCTCATTTCTCTAGTTTCCATCAGCCTTGATGCCTCTCGCTTAATGAACGTTCAAGCCCATTACTTCTAAAAAATGCTCTACCGAACTCGAATGTGATCACTTATTATAGCCTGAATATCTGGATCCATAGCAGTGCTACAACTCTTATTTTCATGAATGCTGCTGCTTCATTCTAACAGTAATGATCTTCATAGATCCTCTTGCAGAAACACCCGTAGCAGACTTATAAGCTTCTAGCTTTGCTTTCATCCACATACGAGTTAATATTCAGATCTTCATACTTGTTTGCTTCGCTCTCCATTGGAAGAAAAAGCCAAACGCAAGCTAGAAAAATGGAGAGCTCCCTCCGATGTTTCAGTTTATATATAATCCTTTCTTCACATGCAAATCCTCAGACAGTCAGCCCCTCTGACTCTGAATAAGCATCCTCTATCTGCTTCCTCCTCTCCATCTCTCTGTATTGTTTGGTTTCGAAATATTGCCCTTGTTGGATTCGGAAGCTCAGAGTATCCAACAAGAGCGTCCCTCCTTCAATATGCTGAAAGTAACCTTTTGTTTCTACTCCTTGCGTGAGTTGCAGAGAACACTCCTTTATCTGTGCCTCAATGTCTGATCACATGGAACACCCACCCTGATTATTTTTCACTTTCCCTTCTAGGCCTCCTTTGTAAAGCAGCCAAAACTATCGTCTGCACCCTTTCCTCCTAAGCCGAGTCAGTCTATCCCAAGAAAATCTTTCTTCTGTTAGCTCACCACGGCCATCAGCAACAGCCGCGTCCCCTTAATATGCCTCCCTTTCATTTGCTCATTCCTTCCGTTCCGGCTCTCAACAGGTGTCCTCCTTATTTTCCAAGTGTTCTTTCTTTTTCAGATCCTCTTTCCTCTCAACTTCTATACATCTTCCTTCCAAATTCTCGAAGAAGTGAAAGCTGGCATTTTTCTCACGCTTTCTACCTTTTACCCCTTTAGGTATTATATATATTGCTCATATATTAACACATTCTAACATGACCTTATACACAATTCATACCTCAAATATGAAAGACATATACATGTATACACATACAAACTTGTATGAATATATACACTCTAATTACAAGCATGCAAATAGGAACATAATTAAGCACTTCAACACATCCAAGCAGACCATATGTACATCATATGCATACATAATTCAATCACACATGTTTATCATCATGCACATGCGATCAAGAGCACATACATGGATATATGCAAATACATGTGCACATTAAAACTTGCACATGTAACCTTATATACTCACATATATAAGTGCACACATTAATTCCTTTGGTTTGCTCCAATGCTCCTGAATGGAAATAAGCATGAAGGATGTGAAGGAAACACCGTGAAATGGATATGCAATCAAATAGACATACAATCAAGCATAGAGCTCACCTAGTTTAATGACTTCCCTTGTTAGCGGACCATCTTAAAATATATGTATAATTGTTTTTAGTAGTTCTCGGCTCTTTACACCTGAACAACTTGGAATAATAGCATCGTGTGCTCTTCACACTTGAATTACACTTAACTTCTACTGTCATTGTCTCAAAATGGTTTTTTGGTTCTAATATTGACTTGAATTCATGACCACAATGTAGAAAACATAATACACAAGGAGCACGAAGAGAGACTTCTTAGATGTTATAAAAGCGGTCAAACTTAGAGTCTATGGTTGACCAAGACACTATATGACTTAGTAATGAACATATACAAAAGTGTGCGGTGGCCATTTAGCCTTTCACATGGACTTGAATGGTTATAACAATCTCCCACTCAAGGCCAATATGGCCAAAGTAACTATGAGAGAAAAAATGAAGAACGATAAAGAATACCTGAGTTTAAGTATACAAGCTATACCTCCCACCTGATGGGCATGTTACACATTATACAAGTGACTCTGTAAGATCATGAATCAAGTAACCCCCATCAAGTCAGAACAGTGTCAAAAGCTATCCTGTAATAGAGCTTTACTCAAAGCATCTGCAATATTATCTCGAGTTTGAACCTTCTCAAGAATAATGTGCTCAATGGCTAAGCAATCTCTAATGAAGTGATACCTAGCCTCAATCTTCTATGTCTCTGCATGATAGACTATATTCTTAGCCAAAGCAATGGCACTCTGACTATCACTGAGTAAATGAGGTACATGCTAAGGTAGACTCAAGCAAGATGAGAAAGGAACAATGGTTCCTTACATGCCTTTCTTGCTGCAACATACTCTCCTTCTGTGGTGGAAACAACTATACATTCTTGAAGACAAGATCTCCAAGAGATATCACCTCCAGCAAACTGAAAAATGTACCCTGATCTAGGCTTACGATTGTCTACAGAACTAGCATAATCAGAAACTCTGTAACCAATAGTGGATGCGTTTCCTCTACCTAAGCATAGACACTTGTCCTTAGTGCTACTTAGATATCTCAAAATCATCTCGACTGCTTCTAATGTTTCTTGCTCGAATTAGACATATATTTGCTCACAACTCCTACTACAAATGCAATGTCTATTCTCATAGCTACCATAGCATACATGAGACTACCAACAACAGACAGATAAGGACTTTTGGTCATGAATTATTTTTCCTCATCTGATTTTGGGCAATCATCCTTGCTTAATTTCACATATGTGGGTAAAGGTGTACCCAATGCCTTTCCACATTGCATATTGAGCCTCTGAAGTACTTTGGATATGTACCCACTCTGAGACAAGTATATGAATCTTCTACTCCTATCACAAGTAATGGGCATGCAAGGAACATGTTTGGCATCCCCCGAATCCTTTATATCAAATTTCCCACTCAACTTCTTTTTGAGAATTGACAAGTCATAAGAGAACTTCCCAGCAATCAACATATCATTGACATAAAGTATCAAGCATATCAAGCTTCCATCTGAGCATCTCCTTGTGTAGAGACAATGATCCTCATTACTTCCAGAGTAGCCTTGAGACTTCATAAAAGCATCGAACTTTTGGTACCATTGTCTAGGGGATTGTTTAAGTCCATATAAGCTCTTCTTGAGCTTACAAACTAGACTTTCTTTGCCAAGGACTACATATCCCTGTCCTTGTTCCATATAAATCGCATTTGTAAGATCTCCATGCAAGAAAGCAATTTGCACATCCATTTGGACTAGCTCTACGTCCTCCATTGCAATGAATCCAAGCAACACACATATACTACAACATATGAGGGGCATACCGACGCTGCCTATACCGACGATCACTTTTGCAATCGGTATAAACGTTGGAAAAGTCCACTTAAAGATACCGATGGTCAAATGACCATCAGTATGACCGTTTAAAATGAATCGTCAGTGTGTGTCATGACCATCGGTATGGGCATCGGTATGGACATGGGTATGAGCGTCGCTAAATTACTGGAAGTTACCGATGCCCATATCGACGCCCATACTGACACCTATACCGAGGTCGAGGTTTAAACATATCGAGAACCAGAGAGCAAAATTGAACATTTTTGCACATGTTTGAGTACCAGTTGTCTTCTGTCAAACTTGCGCGTGCAAACCGAATTGCAACCTGCATTGTCTTGTGCACACACACACAAAGAGATCTTTCTATCTCCACACACATATTCTCTCTCTATTTAGATCTCACATCTTGGTAAGTGGTGGGCATACTCTTACCCTTTGTCTTTCTCTATGCTTTAGGTATTATAATTTCTCTTCTCTTTGATTTTGCAGAAGTTCTTTGGCATCGATTCTTTGGAATTCAACGATAGATGACATACATTATGCTTTGACGAAAATGATCCAAAAGAGGCACATACTTGTAAGTGATTGTTTTATTCTCTAATTACAGAGAGGATGTGCAATTTGAAGAGAAACACAAGTATCAAATGACAAGAGCGATGGGATTATGGTACTAGGAAGACACATTCCTAAGATAAGATCAAATTCCCATTATAGTGAGGCTCTGAAGAAGAAAAACACAAGAAGGAAGCACCCTCAACATGTACAAGGTCATTGGACGACAAAGCCTCACTTGAAAAGGTACCCCTACTACTCTTAAGGAAGAATACAAATAGAGAGGTAGAAGCGTCCAAGAAGATGACAACTATGACTAGAAAGAGAATCAGGAAGAGGGACAGTATGCCTTTAAAGAGGTTGGATGAGATGAGGAGGGAAGTAAAAAGAAGGACTTACACTACAACAAATCAGCCGTATACCGAGGTTTTTACCGACGGAAATGAACGTGCGTATTTTTTCTCGACGTCCGTGTAGGTGTCGGTATGCCCGTCGGTATTCAAATGCCGGTATGGGCGTCGGTATAAGTGTCAGTATGAGCATCGCTATAAGAACCAGTATAAATGTTGATAATACCGATGCCCATACCGACGCCTATGTTAGGTGTACTCTCGCGTACACTGGCGCCTGTTGGGTGTACCGACACTTATTCCAATGACATTATTGGGAGTACCATTGCTTATATCGACGAGCAAATTTTTTTTTGGGCAAAGTGTGTTCTCTTTTGCTACAACAACATTACTGTGATGTTGCTTAGCAAAAGACAATACACTCTACCCAAAAAAAAACTAAGTACATGTGATGTGTACTCTAATGTAACCAAAATATGATTTCATAAAATCGAATATTATTGGACACAAAAGAGATAATCACAATGAACCATCACTACAAGAAATAGGGGGGTGTAGCGATGCCCCCGAATTGGAAAAAAACAAGCACCATCGCTTATGCGATGCTAGCGTCCCATAAGCAATGTTGCTATTATTGGATTTTTTTTTTTTACGGGCATTCATCGCATAAGCGATGCCTGCGTCGCTTATGCGACACTAAACCTCTGCGTCACAAATAGTGTCCCTAATTAGTGACACTATTTGTGACCTTGGCAAACTGGATAGCGTCGCATATGCGACTTCCTATGTTCCAAAGCGTTGCATAAGCGACGCTCTAGAATATTAAAAAAAGGGTTCAATTTTTCCCAGCACATTTGTGTCGGGATTAACAAGCGAGTCCAAGAAGAGAACGAGAGAGAGAGAGAGAGAGAGAGAGAGAGAGACATGCATCTCATTGAAGCCAGGTATGCGCACACACACACACTTACACACACATACATATGCTTACACACACATATACACACATAGACACACACACACATACACATAGACACACACACACAAATACACACACATATACACACATACACACATAATGTTGCATACACACATGCACACATAATGCATACACATACACACACATACACATACACACACATACACATACACATACACATACACACCCATATATGCATACACACACATAGAGAGACATGCACACACATACACATACATGCATACATATGCATACATAATGCATATGCATATGCGTACATACATACATACTTACATGCATACACACACATATGCATACATAATGCACATGCAGACATACATATACATAATGCATATGCATACATAATGCACATGCATACATACACATACATAATGCATACACACACATATGCATACATAATGCATACACACACATACACACACATATGCATACATACATGCATACACATACACACATACACACACATAGACACATACACACACATAAACAGGTACACACTCATAGACACACACACACATACACATACATGCACACACACATACACACACATACACACACACATACACATACATAATGCATACACACACATATGCATACATAATGCATACACACACATACACACACATATGCATACATACATGCATACACATACACACATACACACACATAGACACATACACACACATAAACAGGTACACACTCATAGACACACACACACATACACATAGATGCACACACACATACACACACATACACACACACATACACACATAGACACATACACACATACAAATGCATACACACATACACACACATATACACACACACATACACACATAGACACGTACACACACTTATATGCATACACACACACATAGAGAGACATACACACACATACACAAACATGCATACATATGCATACATATGCATACATAATGCATATGCATATGCATACATACATATTTACATGCATACATAATGCAATGCATACATACACATACATAATGCATACACACACATATGCATAAATAATGCATACACACACATACACACACATATGCATACATACATGCATACACATACACACATAGACACATACACACACATAGACACATACACACACATAAACACATACACACTCATAGACGCTAAGCGACACATACACATAGACACACACACACATAAACATACACATATACACACACATACACACATAGACACATACACAGATAATGATGCATACACACACATACACATGCATACACATACATATGCATACATACATGCATACACATATTCACATAGACACATACACACAGTAGACACATACACACACATAAACACATGCACACTCATAGATACACACACATACACACATAATGATGCATACACACACATTCACATGCATACAAACATACATACACATATACACACACATACACACACACATATATGCATACACACACAGAGAGAGACATACACACACATACACATACATGCATGCATACAAATGTATGTATGCATATGCATGCATGTATGCATATGCATATGCATGCATGTATGCATATGCATTCATGTATGCATATGCATGCATGTATGCATATGCGTTCATGTATGCATATGCATGCATGTATGCATATGCATGCATGTATGCATATGCATGCATGTATGTATGCATATGCATGCCTGTATTTATGCATATGCATGCATGTATGTATGCATATGCATGCATGTATGTATGCATATGCATGCATGTATGTATGCATATGCATGCATGTATGTATGCATATGCATGCATGTATGTATGCATATGCATGCATGTATGTATGGATATGCATTCATGTATGTATGCATATGCATGCATGTATGCATATATGCATGTGCATGCATGCATGTATGCATGTATGCATGTGCATGCATGCATGTATGTATGCATATGCATGCATTCATGTATGCATATGCGTGCAAGTATGCATATGCATGCATGCATGTATGCATATGCATGCATGTATGCATGCATATGCATGCATGCATTCTCTCTCTCTCTCACTCAAAAATAAAGAGAGAAGATATTAGAAACCAAAAATATACAGAAAGATAAAAGAGTGATATATGTCTTACTTACATTGATGTAATTTCTGAATCAAGGTTGTCAAAATCCACTTGAAGTTCTCCTTCGTTCAATTTCCAAAGATTTGATCTCTCTTGAAAAACTAAAGAGAGAAGATATTATAAAAGCAAAAACATAAAGAAAGAAAACAGAGTGCTACAATATGTGCGATCTACTTACCAAAGCGTCAGATCTATAAAAATAGAGGTGTGTTTAGAGAGAGAGGGGAATGAGAGAGAGAGAGAGAGAATTGTTTGAATCATAGTCGTCAAAATCGACTTGTAGTTCTTCTTCGTTGAATTTCCAAAGCTTTGATCCCAAAATCTCTTGTAAAACCAAACAAAGAACATATTAGTAAAGAAAAAACATATGTGCGATCTACGTACCAAAACTTCATATCTATAAAGATAGAGGTTTGTTTAGAGAGACAGAGAGGGAGAGAGAGGGAGGGAGAGAGAGTGAGAGAGAGTGAGAGAGAGACAGAGGGAGAGAGAGAGAGAGATAGTGAGAGAGAGGGAGGGAGAGAGAGAGAGAGAGAGAGGGAGAGAGAGAGAGAGGGAAGGGAGGGAGAGAGGGAGAGAGAGAGAGAGAGGATGACAAATAAAGATCTGTTGTTGGCACGTGCAAACCCGAAAGCAGAAGATCTAGATTCAAAACGCTCAGAATGACAAATTTCCGATTCGGGCCCGGTTAAAAAGAGAGCGTCGGTATAAGCGTCAGTATAAGTGTCAGTAGTTTCAAAAAATTACTGACGCTTATACCGACGCTTTCTTTCCGAGGCAAAGCGGCTTTCCCAAATTGTCCGAGGGTCATACCAATGCCAACAGCTGACCGTCGGTACACTGACCATCGCTAATCCCTCGATATGTTGTAGTGACATAGAGACATACACACATAGACACATACACACATAACGATGCATACACACACATACACATGCATACACACATACAGACACATATACAAACACACATACACACATACACAGACATATATGCATACACACACATAGAGAGAGACATACACACACATACACATACATGCATACGTATGCATACATAATGCATATGCATATGCATACATACATACTTACATGCATACATACACATACATAATGCATACACACACATATGCATACATAATGCATACACACACATACACACACATATGCATACATACATGCATACACATACACACATAGACACATACACACACATAGACACATACACACACATAAACACATACACACTCATAGACGCACACACATACACATAGACACACACACATACACACATACATATACACACACATATAGACACATACACACATAATGATGCATACACACACATACAAATGCATACACAGATACAAACACACATACACGCACATACATACACACACACATGCATACATACACATACTTAATGCATACACACATACATATGTACACGTATATGTATTGATTTCTAACCCATTTTGTTTTATATGTTAGGTATTATGGATCCTAGTGGAGAGAGAAATGCAAAACTCACTCTCATAAAAAGTCTTATGAGAGCAAGACTTCCGTCTGATACTTTAGGGGCCATCATGCATGATTACTCAAAGATGTCTGATGATGATCTGGACTATATGATCCAGATGCTTACCTAGCGATCAGAGGAGGGCTCTTCTCGGCTCCACATGCAGGAAGACAGATGCAGGAAGACAGCTATCAGCTCATAGGTATGTTTTTTTTCATAAAATTTTTTAATGATATTATGACACATATTTTTATTTATTTTTATCTATCTATTTTTAGGACACCTATACCACCCCCCAGATCGTGATAGCAGAGCAGAGTTGCCTATGAGGACATGCATAGGCACCTTAGGACTAAAGTGCAATATAGAGCCAAAGGGGAACATTGTGTACATAGGGAATGGATTGGAGTTCAAGAGAAGAATGCAGGCATTATGCGACTCTTACCTACACCTTGTCGAGTGAGCATGATGAGAGGGATAAAAAATACATACTTAGTTGACTTGAGACAGAGTTTGGGACAGGATGGTCGCTTAAGTGGTGTCTAAATGAGATGCGGACACTCATGGCTCATTGTCGCGGTAATGCACGGTATGCACTGCTTTTATGTATATATATGTGGATATGAGTATGTGTGTTTATGTATGTATTATGTATATGAGAGAGAGAGAGAGAGAAGAGTGAGACTAGAGTACAAATACATGCATGCACACACATATACATCATACGTGCACATTTACACACATATACACATACATGCACATTTAGACATACACACACATACATGCACATTTTTACACACACACACACATGCATGGAGTTACACACATATAATGAATACACATAGACACATACACATAAATGTTTATGTACATGCATACATATTTACATGTACACATTTACACATAGACATATATACATATATACATGTACACATCACATATACATGCCTACATGCACACATAAACATATATATATATATATATATATATATATATATATATATATATATGCATACATATTTACATGTACATATTTACACATAGACACATATACATATATACATGTACACAATTATAAACACTTGCATATATTACATGAATACATGAAATAAATATATATGCATACTAACATATGTATACATATAATACACATGAATACCCACACATATGCATACATACATGATAAAAATTTTCTCCTCGAAGATAAAGCTATATATAAAGTAATTAGGCAAACCCCCGAGCTTCATGTTCTAACTTAAAAGAATATGAATTCATCTCTCTAGTAGGATTCATTGTTATTCAAGTTAATAAAAAAAATCTATTATCTGATATCCATTCCTTATTAGTAGAATCAGCATGTGGAGAATTATCCTCTTCATCAAAAAGATTAGTATCATTACCACGTATAATGATTCTAATTTCTCTTTCAGATGTTGATGTATCAGTATCTAATGTTGAATCATCAAGAGGACTTTCTTCGATCTCTATAACAATAAATTGTTCAAACAATGACTTACCTCTAGGTTGCACATGAATGACCTGCCACCAAGTATGAGCATCTAGGTCCATATGACCAGGATGACCAAGACGTGGAAAAACATACTATCGAAAGCACAGTGGAATCTCAAAATGAGAAATCCAAACCATGATATGATGCATTATGGTTTAAACGGAGAGACATATATCTATGATAGGAAGTAAGAGGATAGATAAAGTATACCAAACAAAAGCTGTGTGACGCATTCATTGTAACTCGCATGGTCACAATCAAAAATCATAGCAGCAAGCTCCTCCGCCGCAAGGTTCAAGAACGGGAGCGGTGAAGAAGGAGGACGGCTAGCCCCAGAGGAAAGAGAATAAAGGCCTTTGTATGTTTCAGTCTTACGTCGAACTCCCATGACAGAAGCACTCCGCTGGCAATGAGACTTGTAAGAGTAATTTTAAAGTTTGTTGGAAAACGTTAATTAACAATTTATGTAATGAGATCATATGCTACATGTGTATTAATTACAATAATACTTTCATAATAACATTTTTTATGAATGAAGGCATTTTGTGGCTACTGTTCATGCATAAGGACGTCCCTAAAATAAAACCAAGCCCAGGATTCCAAGTAAGCTTTAGATTCAGCATTCTTCTCTACGTTCGCACGAATGCCATACCAAAAACATGCACACACATGAACATGCAGTAATATGTGGAGGGAGGGGGAGAGAGAGAGAGAGAGAGAGAGAGAGAGAGAGAGAGAGAGAGAGAGAGAGAGAGAGAGAGAGAGAGAGAGAGAGAGAGAGAGAGATAGAGAGAGAGAGAGACAAAGAGAGAGAAATAAGGGCACAGAAGGAGATGATGTCCATATGACTAGGACGTGGAAAAACATACTATCGAAAGCACACATTATGGTTTAAAGGGAGAGACGTATATCTATGATAATAAGTAAGAGGATAGATAAAGTATACCAAATAGAATGTGTGTGACGCATTCATTGTAAGGCGCATGGTGACAACCAAAAATCACAGCAGCAAGCTCCTGCGTCGGAAGGTTCAAGAACGGGAGTGGTGATGAAAGAGGACGGCTAGCCCCAGAGAAAGGAGAATGAAGGCCTTTGTATATTTCGGTCTTAGGTCCAGCTCCCATGACAGAAGCACTCCGCTGGCAATGAGACTTGTAAGATTAATTTTAAAGTTTGTTGGAAAACGTTAATTATAAATTTATGTAATGAGATCATATGCTACGTGTGTATTAATTACAATAATACTTTCATAATAACAGTGTTTATGAATTAAGGCATTCTTTGGGTAGAATATTGACACCAATGGATGAAGATATGAAAGATATTTGTGATTTACCATAGTTTCCATTGATTTTTCTTTTAACAATCACCTTGCAACTACAAAAACTAGGCTGTTATGCACACATTGATAATTATGACTAACGATTTAAAATGGGGGGATTTAAACTCCAAAAAATTTTAGATTGATGGAAAAAAGTTAAAGCAACTTGTTGAAATTTTCCTCTTTCATAATTTCACTTTGAATAATTGTATAGTAATCTAATTGAAGTCTCAATTAAGAAGTAGACATATGTTTTTGATAGCAGAAAAAAATATAAGTTCAGTACCTTTTGCTATTGTGCAGGTTGATGATTCCAAGGGTGAATAAATGAAGAGAGTTCTTGTACGTTTCCCTATTGTGCATGTCCATGATTCCAAGGGTGAATTAATGAAGAGACTTCTTGAATATCAAACATCATATTCATACTAGCTAATGACACCCAATATGTTGTTTTTTCTATTTCAATATTTTTAAAAGTTCTCTTTGGAGTTCTCCAAATATCATGACACCTATATCCATGTAAGCGACTACTCATGAATTATGAACCACTCTACTAAAATGTGGATGATTGAAATCTTAACCAAGATCTAGATATATAGATGTTGAAAAACTTGAACTTCTGTAACATCTCAAGAACTAGAGTCAACGATTAGGAGAACCAACAAAAACATTTCACTCAAAGTACTTAGGCTTGACTTCATATTATGCTTAGGATATTGAGCGATAACGAGAAACAATCATTTCAAATCATTCACAAGAAAACAAAGCTTAGCAAATTAAAGAACAAAATATTCTTCATGTATTACAAATAAGATAATAGTATGATAAACAATGTTAAGCATCGAGCTCTATAATTCAAACACTACAACATATGAGCGTTATATCAGCCCTTATTCTAGCATAAATGCACACGGGTAATTCAGTAGCGACGTGATTGCCTTGTCTTTGAAAACTACATCCATTTTTCTTTGGCTCCCTTTACCTTGGGGCTCATCGCCTATGATACGAACATCACTACAAGAAAGAGGGGGACAACGGTTGATATTTAAAATATATGTTTGATATATTTAAAACTAAATGTTTCATATACTTACAGTATATAGTCGTTGCACGATGAGGAGACGGTGGTGGAGTTCCATTTGATTAATCAGAATCTAAAAATAATGGTATTTGATATCAATAATCTGATTATCTACATACACAAATAATTCACATATACATATTTACACATACACACATATTCACATATACACATTTACACATACACACATATTCACATATACACAACTACACATTATTGTCGGATAAATGCATGTATTTTGTATGAATGAGTGTATATGCATGCATGTGTGTGTACGTATATATGTGGATATGTATATCTGTGTTTATGTTATATGTGTGTTTATGTTATATGTATGTATATGTGTTTATGTATACATATATGTATGCATATATGTTTGCATATATATATGTGTATGTGGGTATGTGTATGTGTATGTGTGTGTATATATGTGTATGTATTCTGATTTTTTTTGTTTGAGATTAAATTAACACGAGATATTGTATGGGGGAAAAAAATATGAGGCCACCTAACATACCACCTGAGACGTGGCAGTTTTTTCGTAGACAGCTACGTCTTCATGAGTCATTTCCTCAACAGAAGGTACACAAATTAATAGTTTATATTTATAATTTTCATATAATCTAGGAAATTTTTACATTTAATTTATGTATTTTTTTTCTTAAATAAACAGGCTGCTGCAAAGAAGAGAGTGGAGTCGCGCCACACATTGCAAATAGGGCAAATGGGCCATAATGGTTTTGTAGCCACATTTGTAAGTATATGTGTTATTCTAAATATATTTTTTATTTTAGTTAAAATGCAAGCAACTAATCTTTTTTATTTGTTTCAATGCAGCGGAAGGATTATGGCCGATATCCTACGAAACATGAGATCGAGTATGCTACACATTTTGGATATCGGCGTTTGAGCGAGTATATGCGAGATCATCATGATGCCTTTGTGAGTATTATTAAATTTTATATAATTATTTTATTTTTATGAATGGTTTAATTGTATTATTTATTTATGTTTGTTATATGTAATGCAGGAGTATTATGGAGAGACAGATATGGATGAGGTGGAGAAACAGACATAGGAGGGAGGATCTCGATCATCACAAGGTGATCATGACAATGAGGATGAGGATGATCAGGATGATCATGATAGTGCTGATGATGATGATGATGATCATGATTAGGATGATGATGATTAGGATTCTTGTTGATTGACATTCGATTATATGTATTTACATATATATATATATATATATATATATATATATATATATATATATATATATATATATATATATATATATATATATATATATATATATATATATATATATATATATATATATATATATTATCGATATATTTTTCATTTCAATTATGTTTTGAATTGTGTGTATGGTATTAAATAATGAAGATTTTTTTCTATTGATTGTTATTATTGTTTATATTAAGCATGTGTTTTAATACTTTACTTATATGATTCATTCATATGTGTGCGCCTAAGTGTATATGCATGTGTCTGTATATGTATGTATGTGCATGTGTATGTGTGTGTATATGTATGTATGTGCATGTGTATGTGTAAATGTATATGTGTGTATGAGTATGTGCATGTGCATGTGCATGTGTATGTATGTGTATATGTATGTGCATGTATATGTGTAACTCTATGTGTATATGAGTGTATGTGCATGTATATGTGTATATGTAGGTATGTGCATGTGTGTGTGCTTTTGTATATGTGTTTTAATACTTTAATTATCTAATTCATTCATATGTGTGTACCTAAGTGTATATGTATGTGTGTCTATATGTATGTATGTGCATGTGTATGTGTGTGTATATGTATGTATGTGCATGTGCATGTGTAAGTGTATATGTGTGTATGAGTATGTGCATGTGCATGTGTATGTGTGTGTATATGTGTAACTCTATGTGTATATGTCTGTATGTGCATGTATATGTGTATATGTAGGTATGTGCATGTGTGTGTGCATGTGTATATGTGTTTTAATACTTTAATTATATAATTCATTCATATGTGTGTACCTAAGTCTATATGTATGTGTTTGTATATGTATGTACATGTGTATGTGTGTGTATATGTATGTATGTGCATGTGCATGTCTAAGTGTGTATGTGTGTATGAGTATGTGTATGTGCATGTGCATGTGTATGTCTATGTATATGTATGTGCATGTATATGTGTATATGTAGGTATGTGCATGTGTGTGCATGTGTATATGTGTTTTAATACTTTAATTATACTAATTCATTCATATGTGTGTACCTAACTGTATATGTATGTGCATGTGTATGTGTGTGTATATGTATGTATGTGCATGTGCATGTGTAAGTGTCTATGTGTGCATGTGTAAGTATCTATGTGTGCATGTCTAAGTGTATGTGTACATGTATATGTGTGTATATATGCATGTGTATGTACATGTGTATATGTGTATATGTGTATAAGTGTATAAGTGCAAATCAATAAGTGTGAGTATGCTACTAATGAAAATAACACAATTCAAATGATATACAAAGAATAGAATTTGTACTTACAATAGTTAGCCATACTTTTTTCTTGGTTGGCTTCTTGAATAACTTGCAATAAAGAGAGAAAGAAAAGAGAGAGAGAGAGAGAGAGAGAGAGAGAGAGAGAGAATTCAAAGAGAGAATGATGTAGAAAGAGAGAAATAGAGATAGAGGGAGACAATAAGCGAAAGCTTAGGCAAAACAACAATTCTGCATATACTTGCTTCAGCTCGTAAGGTTAGCACATGGAGAGCTCTTCGATCAGATGCGTGAAAATGCCGATCGAAGAGCCTCCAACATTTTAATTTTTTTCTGTCAAGAGACCGTTGTGTAAGCGATGCTACGAGTCGAAAAATCATTGCACTTGGCGTCGCACAAGCCACATGTTTTAGCCTCGCTTATGCAACATTAAAAAGTGTCGCTTATGTGACGCTATTTAAAACCGTCGTGTTAGTGACGCTCAATGCGAGCATCACAAACCCTATCGTGCCACAAGTCGCAAGAAATGTTGTTTGGCTTGTCATTTAATCAATGGTGGGTGCATGACGCTCATTACGATAAATTTTGCAATTTTTTAGCGACAAAATTGTGTCACCTTAACCGTCGCTATACGCCCGTATTCCTTGTAGTGCATGAACCATGTACAAAAAGAGTTATATATTTCATAAATGAAGCATGTACAACAGTATGACAAACCACTGTTATATATGACGCTTTTACAAAATGTAGCAAAGCAATGAATTTCCATACAAAAATCAAATACAAAATTTTGGTGTGCCACTGCCATACACATGCAAAGAATGTTCCATATCAAGATTCCTACAAGAAAGAACATTAATGAAATGAGATAAATTCACAGGAAATTTACAAAAAACAAGTAAAAACCAAGTTTATAAGTTAATCACCTCATCGCAAATGCTCCCATGAAATGATCGCACTGCATCCCTCCAAGTCCTCCAATAGTGCAGTCAATCCATGACAATATCCATAAGCCTCCTCCTTTTGTGTTGGAGGATGGTCCATTGCCAGCTCCTGCAAGAAATATACAAAACATTACAGGAAGATACATGAGAAACTTAACACAAAGAAATTCAATAAATCAAATGGTAGTTATAAACTCGTAATGGATCGTTTCATATCCGTCACTACCCAAATCTCAGGGTCCAACCGTATCTAAACGTGTGGCTGCGGCATCTTGCTCTTGGCGATATCGGTTAGGAGTTTGCTACTGCTTGTCGCGAATCATATCCCACTCCTCAACATCTAACCAGATATGCTTTGGTAAGCCTTCTGTGAAAGCATCACGAGCCTCAGATCGTCAATGGGACATAACTTCACGTGTGGTATGCAGAATCCACTCTGAAATAGCAATAGGCTATCTATCGACTGATCGAAACTCCTGATAAATCATCTATGTGATATAACTCTTCCAATATTTATCTTATTCACTACATTTGAACATGATAGAGTGTCCAAACTATATGGAGCAAAGCTATTGTATATGTGCATGCATTGCTTTGCTAGCCGCATCCATCATCGGAGCTCCATCTCGGATACTATACACCTTGGAGTGATCATGGTCATGAGCACCCCAAGATTGATGTGGTGTTCCACATGGTGTATCGCATGGCATACCTACATCTAAGGTACTCGTCCTAGGAGTGGAAGCGGGCGACACAACGTCCATCGCACTCCGTTCACAATAGCCGCCTCCTCTAGACCTACCTATACATCGACTCCTAGAACCTCCTGCTCTAGATTGTGACCTCGACCTATGAGATGGGCCAGAACCTGTATCGCATTGAGGTGTTCAACACACATGTCTACTACTAGAGCCAATAGGGGATGGCTGAAAAGATGGTCGTGGTGGAGTCATAAAGCTAGGAGACATACCTCCTACAGGGGTAGCACCATCCGCAAGAGTGATACCAGTATGAGTGACATTGATGGGAGTGACACCGACAGGAGTGAGGCTGGCAAGAGTGAGGTCGGCAGGAGTGAGGTGGCCAAGAGTGAGGCCGAGAGGAGTGCTACCACGAGCGATCCAATATCATGATGCAACTCTGAGAGATGAACTCTAAGAACTGCTCCTCTCTCATGCAATGTGGCGTGACTTGAAGACTGTCTCCCATCATGCTCTGTAATAAAAGAACTCAAATAATTAGCATGTGATAATAAAGGTAATATAGAGAAATGATAGTGTACAAAAAAACCTAGCAAAAAAAACAAAAATTAGTACGTACAAGTGTTTGCTTCAAAAATCCTCTAGTCTAGCATCCTCTTGGAGATGGGATGCATCGAGAATATCTATCTTTATATTGATGACTTCTAAATCGCTTGCTATTCTGGTTTCTTCGTGATCATTGTATATTGCTTTGTCTTCTCGAACAATGACATCTTCTTCTTGAACAATGATCTCTTCCTCCTCGACTATCGAATGAATCTCTGAGTCCACTACAGATGGACTTTCTTCTACATCTATGTTCTCACAAAATTTTCTACTACATAGGGCGACTTGTAAAACAAATAGCCACTCTAGTTCTTTTGAATCTGGTATAAAAACAACATGCTCACAATGTTCAGGAAGTACAAATGTTTCCCTTTCATCCATCCATAATTTTGTGGAGTGGAATTGAAGCAAACTGCTTCTATCCTATCTCAGTATTGCATTTCTTCTAGAGGTGACTACTTTGAACCATTTCACATAAAAAAAAAGTAACCCAACTTCCTAAAAGATAGTTTCAAGATATCTTGAATCACACCACAATAATCTAGCTTGCTTTCTTGAGCATTATCATCTCTTGCACTCGCTCAACTTTTTTGCAAAAACTTAACAATCACCCCACTATCAAAAGTAGACCTATTTTTATCGATTGGTGCGACCCAAAAGTATCGTCCATGAGACCATTGTGCATCGTATTTAGTATACTCCCAATCACATCCCTTTGCGAGTTCTTCTTCTTCTTTAGAGATATCTTCACCTGCTACCTTTGCTTGTGAAACCGTTGTATCTATCCATCTACTCGTTGGAAAAGATGCAAGAGGTCGAAGACTTTCTAGAAATGCGAAAATCGAGTGGAACGATTCCTTCAAAATTGATCTCTCTCCTTTGTGTTGGTCTCCTTGGCAAGCTCATACTTTGCTAACCACTTCTACATAGGCTAAGAGTTAACTATGCAAAACATCACTGCCTTCTCTCTGAAAGCTACATCCATTTTTCCTTGCAATCCTTTACCTTGTGGTTCATCGCCTACGAGACGAACATCTTCATCATTGATCCATAAGCAAGGCATTTTGGGATCCAACATATGTAGAAACTTAGTTATCAATACAACAGACTCTTGTACAAGCCATCCCTCTACCATGCTTCCCTTTGGACGTGCTCTTTGTCGAACAAACCCTTTTAATGTCTTTATAAAGCACTCTAACAAGAACATCCATCAACTATGGATAGATCCTGCTATTGCAACTTCATCTACCACATGAACTAGTAAATGAAGTTGAATAGTGAGAATACTTGTGGAAAAGTATTTCTACCATACAAATAGCCTTGATTGCATTGCATTTTGCACTCTCTATGCTATCTTTCTCAGCAATTTCTTGATGGAGAGAGGGGAGAGAGAAGGAGGGCACACTACTGGGAACCAAGGAGCCTTACAGATCTTGGTGGGAGGTTGGAGATAATGATTGAGTAGTGATCAGAGATGCTGAGGTTAGTGCATTGCGAGAGGGAAGATGGCCCCACTCATGAGTAAAACTCTAAGAAATGTAGCATCTATCAAGTCTAGCTTTCCTGAGGTCCTCTCTCACTTGGAGATTTGACCAAGAAAAGTCATTCGAATCTTTGAATTTGACCAAATCCGAGTGTAGTTTTGGTTTTGTCCCACGTTTCTTTCTCACGACTATCGATGACCCTGCCCTTGCCCATCCATCTCTCCATAGGTCCTCCACCATGTTGAAGTCACCACAAATAAGCCCGTTGTGGGGGAGCGAGTCCAAGGAGGCCCAAGTGTTCAGTCTCTCTAACTCCCCATTAGGGGCATACAAAGAAACTAAAGTAAAACAAAAAGGAGCACCAACAAAAATAGCAATCCATCGATGGCGTTCATCTTCAATGGAGTTCGCAAGCTTTTCAAACCACAATTGATTAATACGGACTACTGTTTCACCAGACCCCCGCTTGTGCACCTTTGAAATCCAAACATGGGTCGAGGAGGCATGTCTAAGCCGTTTCTGGAGGTCTTCTTCGTCAATTTTAATCTCTTGAATACATATAAATTGTGGGTTTAGGCTAATGTCGTGAAGCCATTGACCAATGATGGTCCCTCTTGAGGGGTCGGTTAGCCCTCTAGCATTTAACGAGATGATGATTCTTGTTGTAGTGAACCCTCTTTGCGGGAGGGAGCTTTATCCTTTCTTTTCTTGGATTCATCTTTCTTTTTCGCTAGGATCGGATCCCGAATTAGCAATAGGTTCTTGTGGGGGCTCTTCCAAGGTAACTCCATAGGTTGTTTTCCTTTGCGGGATGCCTCTTGTTGGGAAGAACTGGGCACCATTTTCGACACCGTTTTCGGAATAGTCGATCCGATGATGGAACTTTCACTATCCATGTTATCTTCATTACTAGTAGTAAAGCTGTCTTCTTTGCTTGTAGTGTAACCCTCTTGGGAGGTTTCTTTATTGTCATGGATCTCTAGGGCTTTGTTGTTGGTGTCACCTGGTTCCCACCTGGGTAGTCAAACTCATTGATCTCCTTTTCCAAATTGCAATACAAGGTGTTGGAGGGGGTAACTGACATGTTGTTTCGCTCAGAAGTCGCCCTAGGGCTTCTTTTCCTTCTTCTTCTAACTTTGATGAACCCGTCTGCATCAGCTTCAAGATTAAGGGGGCCCTTGACTTCCTCTTCCTTCATCAAGTGAGTCAATGCCCCTTTGCTCTCTTGAGCGTTTCTGGGGGCTTCTTGATTTCACTTGCTTTCTTGTCTCAGATGGCAATCTTTAATCTTGTGACCTTGTTGGCCACAACGAAAGCATGCATTGGGAAGATTTTTGTAATGGATGTCTTGCTCCCATACATCCCCTTTGCCCAAGTCCACTTTGATCTTTGATGGAAGCGGCATGCTGAGGTCAGCCTCGACACAGATTTGAGGGTGCCATCGAGCATTGAACAAGTGTCTTGCACCTTCATAAATGAGACCACCAATGTCCTCGCGTGAAGCCAATGGCTTGCCGATAGGAGAAACAATGTCCCACACGAAGTTATACAAGAAGTATGGCAGGTTAGGGAGCTCAACCGAAAGAGGGTACCGAAGCGATTTCTATTTATCGGGAGTAAAATTAGGGGACCATTTGAATAAGGCACAAGGTTGCCGGGCCGAGTTGCTAGGTTCCGACACTTAGGGCTCGAAACGCCATATCTTCATTTTCAAAGACTAGCAACATGTGGCTTGCCGATAAGAACTCACACTTACAAACAATTAGCCCATGAGGAACCACTCGTTGGGAAGCCACTATCGCACGGTTTCGAGCGGGGGCCTAGGGCCAAACATTTGGCCGATGAGGCAAACTTTCTTGAGCTCCTCCTGAGTTCACATAATTGCGGATCTACTGAAGGAGACCAAGGGGGGTCCAGCACTCTCGGAGGCCCTAAGGGCGGCACAAGATCCCCCCTCCAACAGAGAGGCCACGTTACCGGTCCCCTCCGGAGGAGGGGCAAGGTTACTTCTCACAAATGAGGAGGTCGTCAAATCCATGACAAAGGCCTGGCGGACTATCTTTTTAGTATTTCAGTTTTCACTATCCTAAAAGCTTCGAGTGTCCCAAAAGATCCAAAGAACCTTTAAGATTTTTTTGCCAAACTTAAAAACACACTCTCTCGCGAAACAAGAATAAAAGCAACGGACCCAAGTTGACCCCCAAGCGTTTATCACTCAAAGATGGAAGTACCAAGAAAGACGGAAGTTTGAACCGTCGCGCAGCAAACCAAATTTTACTTGCTTTTGCCTTTGCGTCAGTATATTATTCTGGTCGCATATAACTCTAAGAATGCCTCTGCGTCCTCTCACAATTTCTTGTGCACTACTCTTTCTCACTCTCTCTCTCTCTCTCTCTCTGCCTGCTAAGCTAACCTTCGTGCATTTCGGAATGAGTCATATGATAAGTTTCAGCTCCGTGGAAGAGAGAGTTGCGCAAGTTCCAGAGGACGTCGAAAGTATTGGCTGTGATGCTATGGAGACCTCGACCTCGGCGATGTACGAGCGACTTGTAGAAAGATCTCAGCAAACGATAGAAGCGGGAGAATTCGACCGATATGACCTGTTCCAAAGCACAATGAACAAGGTCGTTCAGCAAGTAGAACCGGAAGTGTACAGGCAGTATCTCGTCGAGCTCTTCCACTTTCTCATGTATGATGACGGCGGATTCGAAGGCAGTGTGAATGGCGAAATGTACGAGGAGGTTATTGATCATTCTGTGGAACGCTTGGAGCTTGAAGAGGGCTACGATGCTTAAGTACAATTAGATTATCTGGAATGGAGTTACCGGAATGCAGAACCCACAAAAAGAATGGAGTTAACGGAATGCAGAACCTATAAAAAGAGCAAGGTTGACCATGGAGCCCTGGACACAGTCTGTTTGCAGGAGAACCATTTTGACTAAGCTTACTAAACTTGTACACGACCCCACACTCATTCATTAATGCCTCAATGAGCTAGTTAGCAAAATAGTTAGACGATCTAAAACAGTTTCTAACAAAGCTTCAAAAGAAAGAAAGACTTCTTGAGATAAGAATTTGGGAACTATTGTTGTGATTGTTGAGTCAATAATCCATCCCTTGGCCCACTACTCGAAGTATTAGTACATGTCAAGATAGAATGTTGGTTAGTGTAAGTCGTTAGATGAGAGATATGGCCTATAAAATCTAATCTCCACTTTTGGAAAAGGTACCAAAGGCATGAGTGGTTGGGGTGGAAAACAAGAGTATAATTTCCAGAACCCTTGCATAAAGAAGGTCACCATAGCCGAGATTGTAATACCGTATGCATAATAAGCTCTTTCGATAAATTCCACCAATGGAATGGGTATGAGGCATGTGTAGCGCTGAGGGAGTCTCATGTGATGGTAGATATTGGAGCCAAGCACCAAAAACATCTTGATAGTAGAGCTTACCTACAATAACTCTAAGCCAACCACTATGGTGAGCTCATTTATTATAAGCTACCATGGAGAAAAGTCAACAGGAATGCATGTCATGAGTAAAGATAATAAGATTTGATAGTGGGAGTTATCTAGATCCTAATGAGCATAGGATTCTCAATGGTTGTAAAAAGGGCAATGCCTAGAAATGAGTCATCAATCCTTCTAGTATCCTCCCTAAAACTTAGTTGAGATATAAATAAAAGAATTGGATGAAATGGAACAAGTCTATGAATAACATCATAAATCATAATTGGATTATTGCAAGAGTATCACCCAATAAGCTTGGCAGCCTACTAGGGTCTAGTACTTAACCAAACAACTTAACATTAACTGATCCATATGAAATGCTATTTTGCGACCCAATAAATAATGCTAGAACTTACTGGTAGATTAGATCACACTTAAACATTCACACTTTGTAAGAGAGTATTTTCACTCTGCATGGGCAAGATAATGACTTGCATAATACAGGGGTTGATATCATTCTTTTGCATGCTATATTAACGTACTAGCAATCAGTCTGTCTAAAGAATCGAAAAGTGCATGAAAAGGTTTCAACGAATGCGAGGCTTGCAATATGGATGAACAATAAAGAGAATTTCCAATATGGTAAATGTGGATCGGTTGTGATTAGTCCAGTTCAAATGAAAGAGATGGGGTATGGTGCCTAATTTATCTAAAGAAATTATTGAATTTGCAAGAAACCTCAAAACAACACATCCAAGCGCACCATATGTACATCATATGCATACATAATTCAATGCGCTCACACACATGTTTATCATCATGCACATGCGATCAAGAGCACATACATGGATATATGCAAATACATGTGCACCTTCAAATTTGCACATGTAACCTTATATATTCGCATAAATAAGTACGCACATTAATTCCTTTGGTTTGCTCTAATGCTCCAGAATGGAAATAAGCATGAATGATGTAAAGGAAACACCGTGAAATGGATACGTAATCAAATAGACATACGTTTAAGCATAGAGCTCACCTAGTTTAGTGACTTTCCTTGTGAGCAGACCATCTTAAAATATATCTATAATTGCTTTTACTAGATCTCAGCTTTTTACACCGCAACAACCTGGAATAATAGCATCATGCGCTCTTCACACTTGAATTACACTTACCTTCTGTTTTTAATGGCTCATAATATTTGTTTGGTTCTATGCCTTACTTGAATTCAAGACCACATCCACCCCCTCTGAACCTGTGCATCCTCCGAATGTGCCAACCTACATACATAACATCAAACCCAAGCGAGCATCAAGTAGTTATGGCAATAATCACAACTTAAAGAAAAATTTATTTACATGCATAAAATATGAAAGTGAGATGAACTTTGCATAAATTAAGAGAAAGGAATAAACACAAATATTACAGACAATCATATTGAGATATTCTAACACATTCAGGCGAGAAATCATGCAAGCGGATTGAAAACTCACTAGTTCTTTCGCTAACTTAACATGGTAAGATCTAGTAGCCCATCCTTAACATATACATATATAAGCCCTTACTAATCGGATTTGTGAAACATCAATTTAACTTCACCATTAATTTCTCACTCTCTCATTCCTCATCATACCTTAGATTATTTTTCTCTTTGCTTCTTATTTTTATTTTTATTTTGTTCATCAATCGAGCTCAGTCTTTTGTTTTTATTTCCGTTTATTTATTTTTCTTTCATAATTCTTGGCCTATGCCGAAGTCGGGTGGGACTCATGGATGTATCCACCTAGTGAGGTTTACCCCACTTATCTCGGTCCAACATAGTGCACGATACACAAGGTCAGTCTCATTCAAAATCGATGTCGACTCGTGACTCTGACCATCCAATCAAAGTGACTCCATCTGTCTATCAACACACGAGTACCTGTTATGCTCAGAAGAGTCACACTAAATGCATCTCTTAATTTTTAGGGGCTTTTTAAGTTTTAGTTGCTGGTGCTTGTGAAGCTCGAGATTCAATCATTTGTTTCAAACTTTGGATTGTAAGATCACTGAATTTCTTAAATATGGCTTCCATTGTACTAGTGGGCACAACATCCTTTGGCACTAGTGGGTTTGCCTGAGAATTCTGTATAAGGTTCTGAACAGTCTGTGTTTGTTCTTCTTGCATATCTTCATGCCAACTCTGCATAAATTTAGATAAAGTTCTTTAGTTTTTAATATCCCCTATAACAGCTTCTTCCACATTATCCTAGTCTTCAGTCAAAATAGTCTTAGTTCCTACATGTTGTAATTATGGGAAACATTCTTCTCGAGCTTTCATATCTATAGCCTGGAGAAACAAGGATACTTTCTCTTGAGCTATAGCCCTCCTAGTATATTCAGATAAGTCTTCAAAATGCTAATCAAATTCTCTTTTGATGCTAAAATGGATTGGTCCTTAGGTTTATGTATCCATTTTAGAAATGTTGACCTAGTCACTCTATCATCGTCATCAAGTGAAACATTCTCCTGAGTATTATCTTATATTGAAACCATCTTGTTTGCCCTTCTACAACTAGTCGGGGTGCATCCACAACTAGTTGGCTACGCAGATGCAATTCGGAAACATGTACAAAATTATCTATAAGCTCTTGGTCACTTAATGGCCTAAGGCCTGTGCCAAGATATCGCGCCTCTAACTCATACTCTTTTATAGAAGCGAGGAACATTTTTGCTAGTGAAATACCCACTCCTTTTAATAACTCATTTGTGGAATTCCTCGATGGCACTTCATCTTTTTTCGTCCTGCTCGAAGCATAAGAGATGGGTTATAGCGTCCATTGTAGTGTCGACCATAAATGTTCAAACACAAAGAGCTCTTCAAAACCACACTACTAGCTAGGATCGAAGTCTCTACACTCTTTTCCTTCACGTCGGGTTCACCAAGTATGTCGAGTAGTTCATAGAAAGGGGAGAGAAATAGATGAAGATTCGTGTAGAATACCAAAAGCTTAGGAATTTCGATAAAGTAAATAGGGTAGAGTGGAGTTTTTTTAGAAGATTTCCTACAGAGATGAAAATCACACGAACTACTTGATGATTGCTTCTTCAAACTGCGAGGGAATTATGAATAGCTGCAGTAAAATTCTCTTTAAATTATTCATCAAGTGAGAATGTTTGAGTCTTGAATTAACATTAGAGTTGACTCACAGTACCATGATGCATTTTTGGAATTCTGGTCCAATTGTATTTCAAAACGCTATTGATCAATCTATAATGGATACATTGATACGTTCTCCATTACAAGAATATTGCTCCATTGCTTCCTAACCTGAGATATCTTTAGTGGAAAGTCCACCCTTGCGACCCGTTTCACTTTAACCCTTACTAGCGATCTGTTCCGCACGAGCTTGTCAATGCAATCGAGTCATATGAAGTAACAGAATAACTACATAAGTAGGAAAGATGTCCTGATATATGGAAACGGTAGCACAATACAACTATGGGCACATCGTCCAAGATGGATAGTAGCCCATAGATTTATGATCTCTTTTTATATATTTATATATTTTTTGATTTATCCACTCCAATCCTTTTGTTAATCTTGAGATAGTATTAAATCAGAGGAACAGAGCAAACTTTCCAGAGCCCAATCATGTATATTGGGAAAAGCTTCTGTCACCACAACAACATCCTTCACTGTGTTTCTTTGAGATGAAATAAAGGTACAAACCAATAAAGCATATCTGTATAATTTTCGTGAATGAAGACACCCTATGAGCTCTGAAATCCTTTCTATATCAAAACCATTTTAGGTATCTCAAGTATCCTTTATTCAACAGTGCAAAATTTACATATTTGAATATTAATGATAAAATTCAACGATATCTGCCAATAAACTCGCAAGACTTTGGCGATCAGTCCTATAGAAATATCAGTTTTTGTTCACTGTACTCTTTTCAAACCGTTGGAGCAAAGCATCATTTATCATAAATACAGTTTTATTAAATCCCATGAGTACATAAGGCTAGTGTGTGTTGGTGTTTATGCGGAAAATCATAGCTAACTCATACAGTGTTAAACTTTCCTTTCACACTATATGTTTATTGAAAAAAAAACCGTATATGCATGTACACTTTTCTGAGCCAGATTCAAAAATTTCCTCAATCCATAATCCCTACTTATATAGCTAGCACTGTAGGAAGGCATTCACAAAGAGAAGAGTAAAGCATAGAGGGTTGTTACTTGAGATACGTTTTGAAGATAACGCGTGGATGCAGCAAAACTCATTAGAGATCAACTACACGATGAAGGAAGTTGCTCATTTCTCTAGTTTCCATCAGCCTTGATGCCTCTCGCTTAATGAACGTTCAAGCCCATTACTTCTAAAAAATGCTCTACCGAACTCGAATGTGATCACTTATTATAGCCTGAACATCTGGATCCATAGCAGTGCTACAACTCTTATTTTCATGAATGCTGCTGCTTCATTCTAACAGTAATGATCTTCATAGATCCTCTTGCAGAAACACCCGTAGCAGACTTATAAGCTTCTAGCTTTGCTTTCATCCACATACGAGTTAATATTCAGATCTTCATACTTGTTTGCTTCGCTCTCCATTGGAAGAAAAAGCCAAACGCAAGCTAGAAAAATGGAGAGCTCCCTCCGATGTTTCAGTTTATATATAATCCTTTCTTCACATGCAAATCCTCAGAGAGTCAGCCCCTCTGACTCTGAATAAGCATCCTCTATCTGCTTCCTCCTCTCCATCTCTCTGTATTGTTTGGTTTGGAAATATTGCCCTTGTTGGCTTCGGAAGCTCAGAGTATCCAACAAGAGCGTCCCTCCTTCAATATGCTGAAAGTAACTTTTTGTTTCTCCTCCTTGCGTGAGTTGCAGAGAACACTCCTTTATCTGTGCCTCAATGTCTGATCACATGGAACACCCACCCTGATTATTTTTCACTTTCCCTTCTAGGCCTCCTTTGTAAAGCAGCCAAAACTATCGTCTGCACCCTTTCCTCCTAAGCCGAGTCAGTCTATCCCAAGAAAATCTTTCTTCTGTTAGCTCACCACGGCCATCAGCAACAGCCGCGTCCCCTTAATATGCCTCCCTTTCATTTGCTCATTCCTTCCGTTCCGGCTCTCAACAGGTGTCCTCCTTATTTTCCAAGTGTTCTTTCTTTTTCAGATCCTCTTTCCTCTCAACTTCTATACATCTTCCTTCCAAATTCTCGAAGAAGTGAAAGCTGGCATTTTTCTCACGCTTTCTAGCTTTTACCCCTTTACGTATTATATATATTGCTCATATATTAACACATTCTAACATGACCTTATACACAATTCATACCTCAAATATGAAAGCCATACACATGTATACACATACAAACTTGTATGAATATATACACTCTAATTACAAGCATGCAAATAGGAACATAATTAAGCACTTCAACACATCCAAGCAGACCATATGTACATCATATGCATACATAATTCAATCACACATGTTTATCATCATGCACATGCGATCAAGAGCACATACATGGATATATGCAAATACATGTGCACATTAAAACTTGCACATGTAACCTTATATACTCACATATATAAGTGCACACATTAATTCCTTTGGTTTGCTCCAATGCTCCAGAATGGAAATAAGCATGAAGGATGTGAAGGAAACACCGTGAAATGGATATGCAATCAAATAGACATACGTTCAAGCATAGAGCTCACCTAGTTTAATGACTTCCCTTGTTAGCGGACCATCTTAAAATATATGTATAATTGTTTTTAGTAGTTCTCGGCTCTTTACACCTGAACAACTTGGAATAATAGCATCGTGTGCTCTTCACACTTGAATTACACTTAACTTCTACTATCATTGTCTCAAAATGGTTTTTTGGTTCTAATATTGACTTGAATTCATGACCACAATGTAGAAAACATAATACACAAGGAGCACGAAGAGAGACTTCTTAGATGTTATAAAAGCGGTCAAACTTAGAGTCTATGGTTGACCAAGACACTATATGACTTAGTAATCAACATATACAAAAGTGTGCGGTGGCCATTTAGCCTTTCACATGGACTTGAATGGTTATAACAATCTCCCACTCAAGGCCAATATGGCCAAAGTAACTATGAGAGAAAAAATGAAAAATGATAAAGAATACCTGAGTTTAAGTATACAAGCTATACCTCCCACCTGATGGGCATGTTACACATTATACAAGTGCTTCTGTAAGATCATGAATCAAGTAACCCCCATCAAGTCAGAACAGTGTCAAAAGCTATCCTGTAATAGAGCTTTACTCAAAGCATCTGCAATATTATCTCGAGTTTGAACCTTCTCAAGAATAATGTGCTCAATGGCTAAGCAATCTCTAATGAAGTGATACCTAGCCTCAATCTTCTATGTCTCTGCATGATAGACTAGATTCTTAGCAATAGCAATGGCACTTTGACTATCACTGAGTAAATGAGGTACATGCTAAGGTAGACTCAAGCAAGATGAGAAAGGAACAATGGTTCCTTACATGCCTTTCTTGCTGCAACATACTCTCCTTCTGTGGTGGAAACAACTATACATTCTTGAAGACAAGATCTCCAAGAGATATCACCTCCAGCAAACTGAAAAATGTACCCTGATCTAGGCTTACGATTGTCTACAGAACTAGCATAATCAGAAACTCTATAACCAATAGTGGATGCATTTCCTCTACCTAAGCATAGACACTTGTCCTTAGTGCTACTTAGATATCTCAAAATCATCTCGACTGCTTCCAATGTTTCTTGCTCGAATTAGACATATATTTGCTCACAACTCCTACTACAAATGCAATGTCTAGTCTCATAGCTACCATAGCATACATGAGACTACCAACAACAGACTGATAAGGACTTTTGGTCATGAATTCTTTTTCCTCATCTGATTTTGGGCAATCTTCCTTGCTTAATTTCACATATGTGGGTAAAGGTGTATCCAATGCCTTTCCACATTGCATATTGAGCCAGTGAAGTACTTTGGATATGTACCCAATTTGAGACAAGTATATGAATCTTCTACTCCTATCACAAGTAATGGGCATGCAAGGAACATGTTTGGCATCCCCCGAATCCTTTATATCAAATTTCCCACTCAACTTCTTTTTGAGAATTGACAAGTCATAAGAGAACTTCCCAGCAATCAACATATCATTGACATAAAGTATCAAGCATATCAAGCTTCCATCTGAGCATCTCCTTCTGTAGAGACAATGATCCTCATTACTTCCAGAGTAGCTTTGAGACTTCATAAAAGCATCGAACTTTTGGTACCATTGTCTAGGGGATTGTTTAAGTCCATATAAGCTCTTCTTGAGCTTACAAACTAGACTTTCTTTGCCAAGGACTACATATCCCTGTCGTTGTTCCATATAAATCGCATTTGTAAGATCTCCATGCAAAAAAGCAATTTGCACATCCATTTGGACTAGCTCTACGTCCTCCATTGCAACGAATCCAAGCAACACACATATACTACAACATATGAGGGGCATACCGGCGCTTCCTATACCGACGATCACTTTTGCAATCGGTATAAATGTTGGAAAAGTCCACTTAAAGATACCGATGGTCAACTGACCATCAGTATGACCGTTTAAAATGAATCGTCAGTGTGTGTCATGACCATCGGTATGGGCATCGATATGGACATGGGTATGAGCGTCGGTAAATTACTGGAAGTTACCGACGCCCATATCGACGCCCATACTGACACCTATACCGAGGTCGAGGTTTAAACATATCGAGAACCAGAGAGCAAAATTGAACATTTTTGCACATGTTTGAGTACCAGTTGTCTTCTGTCAAACTTGCGCGTGCGAACCGAATTGCAACCTGCATTGTCTTGTGCACACACACACAAAGAGATGTTTCTATCTCCACACACATATTCTCTCTCTATTTAGATCTCACATCTTGGTAAGTGGTGGGCATACTCTTAGCCTTTGTCTTTCTCTATGCTTTAGGTATTATAATTTCTCTTCTCTTTGATTTTGCAGAAGTTCTTTGGCATCGATTCTTTGGAATTCAACGATAGACGACATACATTATGCTTTGACGAAAATGATCCAAAAGAGGGACATACTTGTAAGTGATTGTTTTATTCTCTAATTACAGAGAGGATGTGCAATTTGAAGAGAAACACAAGTATCCAATGACAAGAGCGATGGGATTATGGTACTAGGAAGACACATTCCTAAGATAAGATCAAATTCCCATTATAGTGAGGCTCTGAAGAAGAGAAACACAAGAAGGAAGCACCCTCAACATGTACAAGGTCATTGGACGACAAAGCCTCACTTGCAAGGTACCCCTACTACTCTTAAGGAAGAATACAAATAGAGAGGTAGAAGTGTCCAAGAAGATGACAACTATGACTAGAAAGAGAATCAGGAAGAGGGACAGTATGCCTTTAAAGAGGTTGGATGAGATGAGGAGGGAAGTAAAAAGAAGGACTTACACTACAACAAATCAGCTGTATACCGAGGTTTTTACCGACGGAAATGAACGTGCGTATTTTTCCTCGACGTCCGTGTAGGTGTCGGTATGCCCGTCGGTATTCAAATGCCGGTATGGGCGTCGGTATAAGTGTCAGTATGAGCATCACTATAAGAACCAGTATAAATGTTGATAATACCGATGCCCATACCGACGCCTATGTTAGGTGTACTCTCGCGTACACTGGCGCCTGTTGGGTGTACCGACACTTATTCCAATGACATTATTGGGAGTCCATTGCTTATATCCACGAGCATATCTGCAAATGTTTTTTTGGGCAAAGCGTGTTCTCTTTTGCTACAACAACATTACTGTGATGTTGCTTAGCAAAAGACAATACACTCTACCCAAAAAAAAACTAAGTACATGTGATGTGTACTCTAATGTCAACCAAAATATGATTTCATAAAATCGAATATTATTGGACACAAAAGAGATAATCACAATGAACCATCACTACAAGAAATACGGGGGTGTAGCGATGCCCCCGAATTGGAAAAAAACAAGCACCATCGCTTATGCGATGCTAGCGTCGCATAAGAAATGGTGCTATTTTTGGATTTTTTTTTTTACGGGCATTCATCGCATTAGCGATGCCTGCGTCGCTTATGTGACACTAAACCTCTGCGTCACAAATAGTGTCCCTAATTAGTGACACTATTTGTGACCTTGGCAAACTGGATAGCGTGGCATATGCGACTTCCTATGTTCCAAAGCGTTGCATAAGCGACGCTCTAGAATATTAAAAAAAAGTTCAATTTTTCCCGGCACATTTGTGTCGGGATTAACACGCGAGTCCAAGAAGAGAACGTGAGAGAGAGAGAGAGAGAGAGAGAGAGACATGCATCTCATTGAAGCCAGGTATGCACACACACACACACTTACACACACATACATATGCATACACACACACATATACACACATAGACACACAGACACACATACACATAGACACACACACACATACACACACAAATACACACACATATACACACATACACACATAATGTTGCATACATAGATGCACACATAATGCATACACATACACACACATACACACATACACACATACACACACATATACACACACACACATACACATACACACACACATACACATACACATACACACCCATATATGCATACACACACACACATAGAGAGACATGCACACACATACACATACATGCATACAGATGCATACATAATGCATATGCATATGCGTACATACATACATACTTACATGCATACACACACATATGCATACATAATGCACATGCAGACATACATATACATAATGCATATGCATACATAATGCACATGCATACATACACATACATAATGCATACACACACATATGCATACATAATGCATACACACACATACACACACATATGCATACATACATGCATACACATACACACATACACACACATAGACACATACACACACATAAACAGGTACACACTCATAGACACACACACACATACACATAGATGCACACACACATACACACACACATACACACATAGACACATACACACATAGACACATACACACATAATGATGCATTCACACACATACAAATGCATACACACATACACACACATATACACACACACATACACACATAGACACGTACACACACTTATATGCATACACACACACACATAGAGAGACATACACACACATACACAAACATGCATACATATGCATACATAATGCATATGCATATGCATACATATTTACATGCATACATAATGCAATGCAAACATACACATACATAATGCATACACACACATATGCATACATAATGCATACACACACATACACACACATATGCATACATACATGCATACACATACACACATAGACACATACACACACATAGACGCATACACACACATAAACACATACACACTCATAGACACGAAGCGACACATACACATAGACACACACACAAATAAACACACACATATACACACACATACACACATAGACACATACACACATAATGATGCATACACACACATACACATGCATACACATACATATGCATACATACATGCATAAACATACACACATAGACACATACACACACATAGACACATACACACACATAAACACATGCACACTCATAGATACACACACATACACACATAATGATGCATACACACACATTCACATGCATACACACATACATACACATATACACACACATACACACACACATATATGCATACACACCCAGAGAGAGACATACACACACATACGCATACATGCATGCATACAAAATGCATATCCATATGCATACATACATACTTACATGCATACATAATGCACATGCATACATACACATACATAATGCATACACACATGCATACATAATGCATACATACACATACACATATATGCATACATACATGCATACACATACACACATAGACACATACACACACATAGACACATACACACACATAAACACATACACACTCATAGACACGTAGTAACACATACACATAGACACGTACACACTCATAGATGCGTAGCGACACGTACACATAGACACATACACATACACACACACATATAAACACACACAAAAGTACACACATAGACACATACACACATAATGATGCATACACATGCATACACACACATATGCATACATACATGCATTCAGATACACACATAGACACATACACACACATACCATAGACACACTCACATACACATAGACACACACACACATACACACACACAGATATACACACACACATGCACACATAGACACATACACACATAGACACATACACACAAAATGATGCATACACACACATACACATGCATACACACATACAGACACATAGACACACACACATACACACACATATATGCATACACACACATACACATACATACACATACATGCATACATATGTATACATAATGCATATGCATATGCATTACACACATACTTACATGCATACATACACATACATAATGCATACACACACATATGCATACATAATGCATACACATACATACACACACATATGCATACATACATGCATACACATACACACATAGACACATACACACACATAGACACATACACACACATAAACACATACACACTCATAGACGCACACACATACACATAGACACACACACATACACACACACATATGCACACGCATACACACATGGACACATACACACATAATGATGCATACACACACATACACATGCATACACATACATATGCATACATACATGCATACACATACACACATAGACACATACACACACATAAAAACATACACACTCATAGATACACACACATACACATAGACACACACACATACACACATAGACACATACACACATAATGATGCATACACACACATACACATGCATACACACATACATACACATATACACACACATACACATAGATATATGCATTAGAGAGACATACACACACATACACATACATGCACACACACAAACATACACACATAGACACATACGCACAGAATGATGCATACACACACATACACATGCATACACACACATATGCATACCTACATGCATACACATACACACATTGACACATACACACACATAGACACATACACACACATAAACACATACACACTTATAGACACACACACATACACATAGACACACACACACATACACACACATAAACACACACACATAGACAAACACTACAACATATCGAGGGTATACCGATGCTGCTACCGAGGCAAATGAACGGGCATGATTTCTTCACGACGTCGGTGTAACTATCGGTATAGGCATCGGAAGGAAAGCGACGGTCATTCCGACATACCCACTGGTTGTACCGATGCATATACCGACGTCTATACTGGAGCTACTGACGCGTATACCGACGACCATACCTGCACAAATGTTTTTGGGCACAGTGTGTTGTCTTTTACTACAGCATGATGTTGTTTAGCAAAAGACAATACACTCTGCCCAACTGAGCACATGTGTTATGTACTCTAATGGCAACCAAAACATAAAGTTATATAAGCAAAAATGAACAATGATTCATGTATTGAAAATCGTATATTCCATAAATGAAAAATGTACAAAAGTGTGGCAAAGCACTTCTATATAGGAATCGAATACAAAATGTGACAAAGCACTTCCATATAGGAATCAAATACAAAATTATGGTACATCATTGCCACATAGGAGTGTAATACAAATTGTGGCAATGTGACAAAACACTTCCATATAGGAATCGAATACAGAATTATGGTTCATCATTGCCGTATGCGAGTGTGATGCAAAATTGTGGCATTGATCAAAATATTTACACCTATAATCCTGCAACAAAACATATGTATAAAATAAGACCAATTAACATCACATTTATAAACAACAACCAAAAACACAAAACCAAGATATAACTTTACCTAATCAAGAATATTCTCCCATGAGACGATTGCACCACGTCCCTTTAAGTCTTGTAAAAGTGCAATCAGTCCATGTCGATATCCATATGATTCTTCAGTTCGCGTTGGAGGACGACCCACTGCCAACTCCTATAGTAAATATGAAAAATGTTAGATGAATATTCATAATGTACTTAACACAAACAACTTCAATAATTAACATCATACTTAAAAATTGGTAGCACATATTGTCGTATCTGCCGCTACCTAAATGCGACGTTCCAACTGTATCTAAACGTGTGGCCGCCGCATCTCTCTGTTGATGTTACCGATCAGGAGTATGTTGATGCTCATCTTGAATCGATTGCCATTCTCCATCATCTAGCCATACAAGCTTTGGTAAGCCTGCTCTGAAAGCATCGCCAGCTTCCGATCGTCGATGAGACATCACCTCGCTTGCTGCATGTTGAATCCATTCGGAACTCACAACAAGATTGCCAGGTGTTGGCTGGTAATCTTCATATATGCATTGTGTGATATGATTTTTAGAGTCTCTATCTTGTTCGGTCTATTTTAACATTACTGAATGACCGAATTCGATAGAGCAGAGTTGTCGTATGCGCTGACGCATAGACTTTCCCACCGCATCCATAACTGGAGCTCCATTACGGATATGATATATCTTTGATTCATCACGATCATGTGCACCCCAAGGTGTACGTGGAGATCCCATCTGATGCAATATGAAGATCTCATCTCATCCAATGTATATATATGCATGCTTAAGCTTGTATACATATGCATTCATCTATACATTTGCATATGCATTCATGTATGCATATGCATGCATGTATGCATATGCATGCATGTATGCATATGCATGCATGTATGCATATGCATGCATGTATGCATATGCATATGCATGCATGTATGCATATGCATGCATGTATGCATATTTATTCATGTATGCATATGCATGCATGTATGCATATGCATGCATGTATGCATATGCATTCATGTATGCATATGTATGCATGTATGTATGCATATGCATGCCTGTATTTATGCATATGCATGCATGTATGTATGCATATGCATGCATGTATGTCTGTTTAGAGAGAGAGAGAGGGAGAGAGAGGGAGGGAGAGAGAGGGAGAGAGAGTGAGAGAGAGACGGAGGGAGAGAGAGAGAGAGATAGTGAGAGAGAGGGAGGGAGAGAGAGAGAGAGAGGGAGAGAGAGAGAGGGAAGGGAGGGAGAGAGGGGGAGAGAGAGAGAGAGGATGACAAACAAAGATCTGTTGTTGGCACGTGCAAACCCGAAAGCAGAAGATCTAGATTCAAAACGCTCAGAATGACAAATTTTCGATTTGGGCCCGATTAAAAAGAGAGCGTCGATATAAGCGTCAGTATAAGTGTCAGTAGTTTCAGAAAATTACTGGCGCTTATACCGACGCTTATACCGACGCTTTCTTTCCGAGGCAAAGCGGCTTTCCCAAATTGTCCGAGGGTCATACCAATGCCGACAGCTGACCGTAGGTACACTGACCATCGCTATTCCCTCGATATGTTGTAGTGACATAGACACATACACACATAGACACATACACACACAACGATGCATACACGCACATTCACATGCATACACAGATACAGACACATATACAAACACACATACACACATACACAGACATATATGCATACACACACATAGAGAGAGACATACACACACATACACATACATGCATACGTATGCATACATAATGCATATGCATATGCATACATACATACTTACATTCATACATACACATACATAATGCATACACACACATATGCATACATAATGCATACACACACATATGCATACATACATGCATACACATACACACATAGACACATACACACACATAGACACATACACACACATAAACACATACACACTCATAGATGCACACACATACATATAGACACACACACATACACACATACATATACACACACATATAGACACATACATACATAATGATGCATACACACACATACAAATGCATACACAGATACAGACACACATACACGCACATACATACACACACACATGCATACATACACATACTTAATGCATACACACATACATATGTACACATATATATATTGATTTCTAACCCATTTTGTTTTATATGTTAGGTATTATGGATCCTAGTAGAGAGAGAAATGCAAAACTCACTCTCATAAAAAGTCTTATGAGAGCAAGACTTCCGTCTGATACTCTAGGGGCCATCATGCGTGATTACTCAGAGATGTCTGATGATGATCTGGACTATATGATCCAGATGCTTACCTAGCGATCAGAGGAGGGCTCTTGTGCGGCTCCACATGCAGGAAGGCAGATGCAGGAAGACAGCTATCAGCTGATAGGTATGTTTTTTTTCATAAAATTTTTTAATGATATTATAACACATATTTTTATTTATTTTTATCTATCTATTTTTAGGACACCTATACCACCCCCCAGATCGTGATAGCAGAGCAGAGTTGCCTATGAGGACATGCATAGGCACCTTAGGACTAGAGTGCAATATAGAGCCAAAGGGGAACATTGTGTACATAGGGAATGGATTGGAGTTCAAGAGAAGAATGCAGGCATTATGCGACTCTTACCTACACCTTGTCGAGTGAGCATGATGAGAGGGATAAAAAATACATACTTAGTTGACTTGAGACAGAGTTTGGACAGGATGGTTGCTTAAGTGGTGTCTAAATGAGATGCGGACACTCATGGCTCATTGTCGCGGCAATGCACGGTATGCACTACTTTTATGTATATATATGTGGATATGAGTATGTGTGTTTATGTATGTTTTATGTATATGAGAGAGAGAGAGAGAAGAGTGAGACTAGAGGTACAAATACATGCATGCACACACATATACATCATACGTGCACATTTACACACATATACACATACATGCACATTTATACATACACACACATACATGCACATTTTTACACACACATACACATGCATGGAATTACACACATATAATGAATACACATACACATAAATGTTTATGTACATGCGTACATATTTACATGTACACATTTACACATAGACATTTATACATATACATGTACACATCACATATACATGCCTACATGCACACATAAACATATATATATATATATATATATATATATATATATATATATATATATATATATATATATATATATATATATATATATATATATATATATATATATATATATATATATATATATATATATATATATATATATATATGCATACATATTTACATTTACATATTTACACATAGACACATATACATATATACATGTACACAATTATAAACACTATTACATGAATACATGAAATAAATATATATGCATACTAACATATGTATACATATAATACACATGAATACCCACACATATGCATACATACATGATAAAATTTTTCTCCTCGAAGATAAAGCTATATATAAAATAATTAGGCAAACCCCCGAGCTTCATGTTCTATCGAAGAACATGAATTCATCTCTCTAGTAGGATTCATTGTTATTCAAGTTAATAAAAAAAAATCTATTATCTGATATCCATTCCTTATTAGTAGAATCAGCATGTGGAGAATTATCCTCTTCATCAAAAAGATTAGTATCATTACCACGTATAATGATTCTAATTTCTCTTTCAGATGTTGATGTATCAGTATCTAATGTTGAATCATCAAGAGGACTTTCTTCGATCTCTATAACAATAAATTGTTCAAACCATGACCTACCTCTAGGTTGCACATGAATGACTTGCCACCAAGGATGAGCATCTAGGTCCATATGACCAGGATGACCAAGACGTGTGAAAACATACTATCGAAAGCACAGTGGAATCTCCAAATGAGAAATCCAAACCATGATATGATGCATTATGGTTTAAAGGGAGAGACATATATCTGTGATAGGAAGTAAGAGGATAGATAAAGTATACCAAACAAAAGCTGTGTGACGGATTCATTGTAACTCGCATGGTCACAATCAAAAATCATAGCAGCAAGCTCCTCCGCCGGAAGGTTCAAGAACGGGAGCGGTGATGAAGGAGGAAGGCTAGCCCCAGAGGAAGGAGAATGAAGGCCTTTGTATGTTTCGGTTTTACGTCTAGCTCCCATGACAAAAGCACTCCGCTGGCAATGAGACTTGTAAGAGTAGTTTTAAAGTTTGATGGAAAACGTTAATTACAAATTAATGTAATGAGATCATATGCTACATGTGTATTAATTACAATAATACTTTCATAATAACCTTTTTTATGAATGAAGTCATTTTGTGGCTACTGTTCATGCATAAGGACGTCCCTAAAATAAAACCAAGCCCAGGATTCCAAGTAAGCTTTAGATTCAACATTCTTCTCTACGTTCGCACGAATGCCATATCAAAAACATGCACACACATGAACATGCAGTAATATGTGGAGGGAGGGGGAGAGAGAGAGAGAGAGAGAGAGAGAGAGAGAGAGAGAGAAAGAGAGAGAAATAAGGGCACAGAAGGAGATGATGTCCATATGACCAGGACGTGGAAAAACATACTATCGAAAGCACAGTGGAATCTCAAAATGAGAAATCCAAACCATGATATAATGCATTATGGTTTAAAGGGAGAGACGTATATCTATGATAATAAGTAAGAGGATAGATAAAGTATACCAAACAGAATGTGTGTGACGCATTCATTGTAAGGCGCATGGTGATAGCCAAAAATCAGAGCAGCAAGCTCTTGCGCCGGAAGGTTCAAGAACGGGAGCGGTGATGAAAGAGGACGGCTAGCCCCAGAGGAAGGAGAATGAAGGCCTTTGTATATTTCGGTCTTAGGTCCAGCTCCCATGACAGAAGCACTCCGTTGGCAATGAGACTTGTAAGAGTAATTTTAAAGTTTGTTGGAAAACGTTAATTACAAATTTATGTAATGAGATCATATGCTACGTGTGTATGAATTACAATAATACTTTCATAATAACATTGTTTATGAATGAAGGCATTCTTTGGGTAGAATATTGACACCAATGGATGAAGATATGAAAGATATTTGTGATTTACCATAGTTTCCATTGATTTTTCTTTTAACAATCACCTTGCAACTACAAAAACTAGGCTGTTATGCACACATTGACAATTATGACTAACGATTTAAAATGGGGGGATTTAAACTCCAAAAAATTTTAGATTGATGGAAAAACGTTAAAGCAACTTGTTCAAATTTTCCTCTTTCATAATTTCACTTTGAATAAATGTATAGTAATCTAATTGAAGTCTCAATTAAGAAGTAGACATATGTTTTTGATAGCAGAAAAAAATATAAGTTCAGTACCTTTTGCTATTGTGCAGGTCGATGACTCCAAGGGTGAATAAATGAAGAGAGTTCTTGTACCTTTCGCTATTGTGCATGTCCATGATTCCAAGGGTGAATTAATGAAGAGAGTTCTTGAATATC
This sequence comes from Ceratopteris richardii, assembly GCA_020310875.1. Lineage (NCBI taxonomy): Eukaryota > Viridiplantae > Streptophyta > Polypodiopsida > Polypodiales > Pteridaceae > Ceratopteris > Ceratopteris richardii. The sequence goes on from CM035422.1 coordinate 83,210,126, forward strand.
AAACATTATATTCATACTAGCTAATGACACCCAATATGTTGTTTTTTCTATTTCAATATTTTTAAAAATTCTCTTTGGAGTTCTCCAAATATCATGACACCTATATCCATGTAAGCGACTACTCATGAATTACGAACCACTCTAGTAAAATGTGGATGATTGAAATCTTAACCAAGAATATCACATTAAATATACGGATACAAAGTTGCATGTACGTAGTGTTATTTTCTCCTTTCTTTCGTTCATGTTGTATTCTCAAGATCTAATTATATAGATGTTGGCAAACTTGAACTTCTGTAACATCTCAAGAACTAGAGTCAACGATTAGGGGAACCAAGAAAAACATTTCACTCAAAGTACTTAGGCTTGACTTCATATTATGCTTAGGATATTGAGCGATAACGAGAAACAATCATTTCAAATCATTCACAAGAAAACAAAGCTTAGCAAATTAAAGAACAAAATATTCTTCATGTATTACAAATAAGATAATAATATGATAAACAATGTTAAGCATCGAGCTCTATAATTCAAAAACTACAACATATGAGCGTTATATCAGCCCTTATTCTAGCATAAATGCACACGGGTAATTCCGTAGCGACATGATTGCCTTCTCTTTGAAAACTACATCCATTTTTCTTTTGCTCCCTTTACCTTGGGGCTCGTCGCCTATGATACGAACATCACTACAAGAAATAGGGGGACAACGGTTGATATTTAAAATATATGTTTGATATATTTAAAACTAAATGTTTCATATACTTACAGTATATAGTCGTTGCACGATGAGGAGACGGTGGTGGAGTTCCATCTGATTAATCAGAATCTACAAATAATGGTATTTGATATCAATAATGTGATTATCTACATACACAGATAATTCACATATACATATTTACACATACACACATATTCACATATACACATTTACACATACACACATATTCACATATACACTACTACACATTATTGTCGGATAAATGCATGTATTTTGTATGAATGAGTGTATATGCATGCATGTGTGTGTACGTATATATGTGGATATGTATATGTGTGTTTATGTTATATGTGTATTTATGTTATATGTATGTATATGTGTTTATGTATACATATATGTATGCATATATGTTTACATATATATGTGTATGTGGGTATGTGTATGTGTATGTGTGTGTATATATGTGTATGTATTCTGATTTTTTTTTGTTTGAGATTAAATTAACACGAGATATTGTATGGTGGAAAAAAATAGGAGGCCACCTAACATACCACCTGAGACGTGGCAGTTTTTTCGTAGACAGCTACGTCTTCAAGAGTCATTTCCTCAAGAGAAGGTACACAAATTAATAGTTTATATTTATAATTTTCATATAATTTAGGAAATTTTTACATTTAATTTATGTATTTTTTTCTTAAATAAACAGGCTGCTGCAAAGAAGAGAGTGGAGTCGGGCCACACATTGCAAATAGGCCAAATGGGCCATAATGGTTTTGTAGCTACATTTGTAAGTATCTGTGTTATTCTAAATATATTTTTTATTTTAGTTAAAATGCAAGCAACTAATCTTTTTTATTTGTTTCAATGCAGCGGAAGGATTATGGCCGATATCCTATGAAACATGAGATCGAGTATGCTACACATTTTGGATATCGGCGTTTGAGCGAGTATATGCGAGATCATCATGATGCCTTTGTGAGTATTATTAAATTTTATAGAATTATTGTATTTTTATGAATGGTTTAATTGTATTATTTATTTATGTTTGTTATATGTAGTACAGGAGTATTATGGAGAGATAGATATGGATGAGGTGGAGAGACAGACATAGGAGGGAGGATCTCGATCATCACAAGGTGATCATGAGAATGAGGATGAGGATGATCAGGATGATCATGATACTACTGATGATGATGATTAGGATTCTAGTTGATTGACATTCGATTATATGTATTTACATTGATATATATATATATATATATATATATATATATATATATATATATATATATATATATATATATATATATATATATATATATATATATATATATATATATATATATATTGTCTATATATTTTTCATTTCAGTTATGTTTTGAATTGTGTGTATGGTATTAAATAATGAAGAGTTTTGTTCTATTGATTGTTATTATTGTTTATATTAAGCATGTGTTTTAATACTTTACTTATATAATTCATTCATATGTGTGCACCTAAGTGTATATGCATGTGTGTGTATATGTATGTATGTGCATGTGTATGTGTGTGTATATGTATGTATGTGCATGTGTATGTGTAAATGTATATGTGTGTATGAGTATGTGCATGTGCATGTGTATGTATGTGTATATGTATGTGCATGTATATGTGTAACTCTATGTGTATATGTGTGTATGTGCATGTATATGTGTATATGTAGGTATGTGCATGTGTGTGTGCTTTTGTATATGTGTTTTAATACTTTAATTATATAATTCATTCATATGTGTGTACCTAAGTGTATATGTATGTGTGTCTATATGTATGTATGTGCATGTGTATGTGTGTGTATGTATGTATGTGCATGTGCATGTGTAAGTGTATATGTGTGTATGAGTATGTGCATGTGCATGTGTATGTGTGTGTATATGTGTAACTCTATGTGTATATGTGTGTATGTGCATGTATATGTGTATATGTAGGTATGTGCATGTGTGTGTGCATGTGTATATGTGTTTTAATACTTTAATTATATTATTCATTCATATGTGTGTACCTAAGTCTATATGTATGTGTTTGTATATGTATGTACATGTGTATGTGTGTGTATATGTATGTATGTGCATGTGCATGTCTAAGTGTGTATGTGTGTATGAGTATGTGTATGTGCATGTGCATGTGTATGTCTGTGCATATGTATGCGCATGTATATGTGTATATGTAGGTATGTGCATGTGTGTGCATGTGTATATGTGTTTTAATACTTTGATTATATTATTCATTCATATGTGTGTACCTAAGTGTATATGTATGTGTGTGTATATGTATGTGCATGTGTATGTGTGTGTATATGTATGTATGTGCATGTGCATGTGTAAGTGTCTATGTGTGCATGTGTAAGTGTCTATGTGTGCATGTCTAAGTGTATGTGCACATGTATCTGTGTGTATATATGCATGTGTATGTACATGTGTATATGTGTATATGTGTGAAAGTGCATCTTCATCATGTATAAGTGTATAACTGCAAATCAATAAGTGTGAGTATGCTACTAATGAAAATAACACAATTCAAATGATATACAAAGAATAGAAATTGTACTTACAATAGTTAGCCATACTTTTTGCTTGGTTGGCTTCTTGAATAACCTGCAATAAAGAGAGAAAGAAAAGAGAGAGAGAGAGAGAGAGAATTCAAAGAGAGAATGATGTAGAAAGAGAGAAGCAGAGATAGAGGGAGACAATAAGCAAAAGCTTAGGCAAAACAACAATTCTGCATATACTTGCTTCAGCTCGTAAGGTTAGCACATGGAGAGCTCTTCGATCAGATGCGTGAAAATGCCGATCGAAGAGCCTCCAACATTTTAATTTTTTTTCTGTCAAGAGACCGTTGTGTAAGCGATGCTACGTGTCGAAAAATCATTGCACTTGGCATCGCACAAGCCACGTGTTTTAGCGTCGCTTATGCAACATTAAAAAGTGTCGCTTATTTGACGCTATTTAAAACCGTCGTGTTAGCGACGCTCAATGCGAGCATCGCAGACCCTATCGTGCCACAAGTCGCAAAAAATGTTGTTTGGCTTGTCGTTTAATCAATGGTGGATGCACGACGCTCATTACGATAAATTTTCCAATTTTTAGCGACAAAATTATGTCACCTTAACCGTCGCTATATGCCCGTATTCCTTGTAGTGCATGAACCATGTACAAAAAGAGTTATATATTTCATAAATGAAGCATGTACAACAGTATGAGAAACCACTGTTATATATGACGCTTTTACAAAATGTAGCAAAGCAATGAATTTCCATACAAAAATCAAATACAAAATTTTGATGTGCCACTGCCATACACATGCAAAGAATGTTCCATATCAACAGTCCTGCAAGAAAGAACATTAATGAAATGAGATAAATTCACAGGAAATTAAAAAACAACAAGTAAAAACCAAGTTTATAAGTTAATCACCTCATCGCAAATGCTCCCATGAAATGATCACACCGCATCCCTCCAAGTCCTCCAATAGTGCAGTCAATCCATGACAATATCCATAAGCCTCCTCCGTTTGTGTTGGAGGATGGTCCATTGCCAGCTCCTGCAAGAAATATACAAAACATTAGAGGAACATACATGAGAAACTTACCACAAAGAAATTCAATAAATCAAATGGTAGTTACAAACTCGTGATGCATCGTGTCATATCCGTCACTACCCAAATGTCAAGGTCCAACCGTATATAAGCGTGTGGTTGCGGCATCTTGCTCTTGGCGATATTGGTTAGGAGTCTACTACTGCTTGTCGCGAATCATATCCCACTCCTCAACATCTAACCAGATATGCTTTGGTAAGCCTTCTGTGAAAGCATCACAAGCCTCGGATCGTCCATCGGACATAACTTTACGTGTGGTATGCAGAATCCACTCTGAACTAGCAAGAGGCTATCCATCGACTGATCGAAACTCCTGATAAATCATGTATGTGATATAAGTCTTCCAATATTTATCTTATTCACTACATTTGAACATGAAAGAGTGTCCAAACTATATGGAGCAAAGCTATTGTATATGTGCATGCATTGCTTTGCTAGCCGCATCCATCATCGGAGCTCCATCTCGGATACTATACACCTTGGAGTGATGATGGTCATGAGCACCCCAAGGTTGATGTGGTGTTCCACATGGTGTATCGCATGGCATACCTACATCTAAGGTACTCGTCCTAGGAGTGGAAGCGGGCGACACAACGTCCATCGCACTCCCTTCACAATAGCTGCCTCCTCTAGACCTACCTATACATGGACTCCTAGAACCTCCTGCTCTAGATTGTGACCTCGACCTATGAGATGGGCCAGAACCTGTATCGCATTGAGGTGTTCAACACACATGTCTACTACTAGAGCCAATAGGGGATGGCTGAAAAGATGGTCGTGGTGGAGTCATAAAGCTAGGAGACATACCTCCTGCAGGGGTAGCACCATCCGCAAGAGTGACACTAGTATGAGTGACATTGATGGGAGTGACACTGACGGGAGTGAGGCAGGCAAGAGTGAGGTCGGCAGGAGTGAGGTGGCCAAGAGTGAGGCCGGGAGGAGTGCTACCACAAGCGATCCAATATTATGATGCAACTCTGAGAGATGAACTCTAAGAACTGCTCCTCTCTCATGGAATGTGGAGTGACTTGAAGACTATCTCCCATCATGCTCTGTAATAAAAGAGCTCAAATAATTAGCATGTGATAATAAAGGTAATATAGAGAAATGATAGTGTACAAAAAACCTAGCGAAAAAAACAAAAATTAGTACGTACAAGTGTTTGATTCAAAAATCCTCTAGTCTAGCATCCTCTTGGAGATGGGATGCATCGAGAATATCTATCTTTATATTGATGACTTCTAAATCGCTTGCTATGCTGGTTTCTTTGTGATCATTGTCTATTGCTTTGTCTTCTCGAACAATGACATCTTCTTCTTGAACAATGATCTCTTCCTCCTCGACTATCGAATGAATCTCTGAGTCCACTACAAATGGACTTTCTTCTACATCTATGTTCTCACAAAATTTTCTACTACATAGGGCGACTTGTAAAACAAATAGCCACTCTAGTTCTTTTGAATCTGGTATAAAAACAACATGCTCACAATGTTCAGGAAGTACAAATGTATCCCTTTCATCTGTCCATAATTTTGTGGAGTGGAATTGAAGCAAACCGCTTTTATCCTACCTCACTATTGCGTTTCTTCTAGAGGTGACTACTTTGAACCATTTCACATAAAAAAAAAGTAATCCAACTTCCTAAAAGATAGCTTCAAGATATCTTGAATCACACCACAATAATCTAGCTGGCTTTCTTGAGCATTATCATCTCTTGCACTCGCTCAACTTTTTTGCAAAAACTTAACAATCACCCCACTATCAAAAGTAGACCTATTTTTATCGATTGGTGCGACCCGAAAGTATCGTCCATGATACCATTGTGCATCGTATTTAGTATACTCCCAATCACATCCCTTTGCGAGTTCTTCTTCTTCTTTAGAGATATCTTCACCTGGTACCTTTGCTTGTGAAACCGTTGTATCTATCCATCTACTCGTTGGAAAAAAAGGAAGAGGTCGAAGACTTTCTGGAAATGCGAAAATCGAGTGGAACGATTTCTTCAAAATTGATCTCTCTCCTTTGTGTTGGTCTCCTTGGCAAGCTCATACTTTTCTAACCACTTCTATATAGGCTAAGAGTTAACTATGCAAAACATCACTGCCTTCTCTCTGAAAGCTACATCCATTTTTCCTTGCAATCCTTTACCTTGTGGTTCATCGCCTACGAGACGAACATCTTCATCATCGCTCCATATGAAAGGCATTTTGGGATCCAACATATGTAGAAACTTAGTTATCAATACAACAGACTCTTGTACAAGCCATCCCTCTACCATGCTTCCCTTTGGACGTGCTCTTTTTGAACAAACCCTTTTAATGTCTTTATAAAGCACTCTAACAAGAACATCCATCAACTATGGATAGATCCTGCTATTGCAACTTCATCTACCATATGAACTAGTAAATGAAGTTGAATAGTGAGAATACTTGTGGGAAAGTATTTCTCTACCATACAAATATCCTTGATTGCATTGCGTTTTGCACTCTCTATGCTATCTTTATTTATGTCTTTAGAAGCGATCCACCGTACTAAAGAAGTAATTTTATAAATGGTTCTTCGTACATCCTTCCAAACACAATATTTGTGGGCTACAAGGAGCACAAACTGTAAAAACTTGTGCCTACAATAAACAATTAAAACAATATTAGTAAATAAAGTTATTTTGATACAACAGTGATAGTTTATTTCAAATCCACTTACCTGAACAATTCAATGACACTACTATGACCATCCATAAATGGATTGCGGATTGAGCATCATGAGTGACACACGTTGTACATATATCTTTGATCCATTATAAAGTGGTAAACAAGCCAGTCTTTGCATGTTTTCATATTCTTCATCAAC